>OX376189.1:9718704-10318704 GCA_947363905.1 Lithophane semibrunnea
TTCCTGACTGATCTTGCGCATGTGGGCGGAGCTTAAGTCCCTACTCTAGACACGCGCGGTGGCGCGCTGCACTAAAATGTTGATCAAAGAATATGCAGGGGCGCAACATGCGCACGTAGGTCGCCATTTTTGCCTACGATTCTTGTGCCTCATTAATGGTACATGCAAGGCTGATATTTGTATAGATCGATACTTATGTTTGTGTGTATACGTATATTTTATGTTTTGAACAGGACATTATTTTTAGCATATATGTGGAAGAAAACTTTTTACAAAAAAAAAACAACCGACTTCACAAAAAACAATAAAAAAGTGAAAAATAACTTTAGTTTCGGAAGTCGGTGTCTTTGCTGGTGTATTTTCATAATTGACGGAGTAATTGCGTAACATACAAACCAAAAAAAAAAAAAACATTCAGTCGAATTGAGAACCTCCTCCTTTTTGAAGAAATCGGTTAAAAATATATTTACAATGCATGTGCTCGAAAAGAGCGTTTTCCAGGCAGCCAAATTGTGCGGAAAGAGCCACTTTTTCGCAATGGTGCTTTTTACTTTTCAGTTTTTAGGGTTCCGTAGTCAACAAGGAACCCTTATAGTTTCGCCATATCGGTCCGTCTGTCTCTCCGCGGCTTAGCTCAGAGACTCTTAGTACTGGAAAGCTGTAATTTGGTATGGGTATACAAATAAATCACGCCGACAAAATGGTAAACCAAAATGAAAAAAAAAAATTGTTTATGTTGTCTATGCCGATAGTGACATTAAAATGTAAATCCGGGATGGCGGCTGGGAAAATTTTGTTTTGTTTTAAATCGTACGTGAGAAGGAACTCCGTTCCTGACGGGGTCCCCCGACCGCTCACGTTGATGTTATTACCTATTTTCGACATAATGTGATCTAGATTTTCTAGAACAATTCGTAATTATTTAACTTCAAATATGAAAGAATGAATAAACAATCGCTCACCAGATGATTACAATAGTACATTACTATTACTATCGCAGCCTGCAACTGACGCATTGATGGACGATCGTGAAAATGTGGACCGAGGCGTGACACATAAGTGAGTTCATCAATGCTTGGTTGCGGCCTTGCGGCCAAGACTTAAATAGTACTTTTCTCAAATATGCGCAGAAATTCAAACAGAGTAAATTATAAATTCCAGAATCAATGTCGGACCATGATAATTTTTCACGCGCCAATATGTTCACTTGTTTATTCTTTTAGGGAAGGTGCATATTTACGCGACCAGGTTTTTTACACCAGGTTTTTACTTGTAAGTAGGTTCTTACGCCGACCAAGTGCCGACCCAAAATACTCGCAAGACTTCAAAGTATTTTGCTCCGTCGACTCTCGACGCGATTCTGCTCCTTATTTATATGAAGTTACGGATCAATATTCTGTGCAAGTATTTTTACTTTAAAGGTTTGGAAGTTTTTTTTTTTTTAATGTTTTTTAAGGCAAAAGTATTAGTCATACGAAAAAATTGCTCAATGCAAAATGTTGTACATGAATCTATGGCAAACATATATTTTTTTCAGATCTTTTAATTAAGCCGTTAATGAGGAGTAGGCTTTTTAAAGTGACCGTGTTACGGTACTAAACGGGACTAAGCGCCTTAATTTATTTAAACGAAAATAATGTTATATACGCCCAGTACGTAAGTAAGTAAGTAACAAAGTAAGTAATTAACGATTCAAGCTTTTTCTGTACAAGCGATGTTATGATGCTGCTGGCGAATTTAAAGAAGATAGTATGTACATTTTTTTTTCAACACACTTGCTCGTAAAATGGCTCTTATTGAATCGCTTTTAGATTCATAATGCGGTGTATTATGGAAGCGTGCTTTTTACTTTACATTACCGCACTAGTGCGGTAATATGCGCCACAGATAACTATTTACTAGTCGGAGTAAAGACATGGCAGTATGGAATTAGTAAGTACTATCATGGCAGCATGGATTTTGTATCCAATAGAAATTGGTTTTGGTGAAGCTTTTTACCAAAGACAAGCGCTCAAAAGCAACTTTTTATTTAAAAAAAAGAACCAAACCAGTGGTGTTTAGTTATGGTAAAAAAAAATCCCATGCATATCCATAGGATTTTTTTTACCATAACTAAACGACAGTGGGATACTTACTATACATTAATTAGTATCAACTATTCTACTAATAAATGAGCATTCTCTATTTACACCCGAGCAAAGACTTGCGCTTTTTTACGGTAAGACCGCGGGTGGCACGCGCGCAGGCCACTTCACCCGCCTAGACGAATCGCGCTGGCCTACCCGTGTGCCACCGCGTTCGCGTGGAATAATACTCTATCTATACTATTAAATAAGGGTATATATCGTCTGTGGCAATTTCAGCCTATATTGTTCACTACCCTAACCCCATTTGCGTATTAAGTATTATTAACATTATTATATTTTTATTTAGGCTGTTCAGCGGTATTACCAATACCTTTATTTACACCCGCGCGTGCATCGCTAGCGGAAAAAACAAAACCAGACGCCAAATATGAATAAATTATAATAAATATTTGATAACATTTTTGTAATCATTATTAAAAATGTGGATTGCACGTAGGGGAGAAGAGCGTAAATAATAATAAATAGATTTGACTCCGCCATGGTACGTTTAGTGATAATAATTCTTTTTTCATAAAACCTTTTTTTTGTATAGGCTGTCCAACGGTTTTGCCAGTGCCTTTATTTACACCTATGGAAAAAAAAACCAGCCAGCGGCCAGCGCGCCATTTTCCATAAATATTTACTATCGTTTTCGTTGTGTGGTTTATTTTACCTATCAAAAATACAAAATCTAAAGTATTGCCACCAACCGACATAGAAGTTTTTAAAAGAAACTCCGAATAGTCAGTACCTGGCAACAAAGGTCAGTTAAAATTTATAAATCTATCATCTCTATAGTTAGGTACGTTATTGTAGCATAAGTTCTTACAACAAGTCTGATTTTTTCCTCGCAAGTGTGTTGAAAAACGTCGTATGAAACGCGTGTGCATTGATTCACCTCACTCTCGGCTACCTTATCGCGTTCGCCTGCGGTTCACGCGAAAATACCGCTTCGACTGTAATATCCAAAAGAACACACTCCTATCACAATGTACGTACATTTGTATGTACATTTTTTAATAAAACGCCCAAATAGTAACAAAACGAGATAATAATAACGTATAGTTCACCTCTGTGTTACCTGCGTGCATTAGTGCCGCTCATCACATCACTGTTGCGACCACCCCTTCACTCGAAGCGTGGTAGTCTCGATTAATTTTCATTAACCAATATCCATTTACGTTCTCTAATGAATTTAAGATGATTCTACGCAATTTTGTTAGTCCCAAGCGAATGAATAAATATTTAATTAAAATGTTTTTATTAAACTTATGTGTGTCTGCTTACTTTTTCTGAGCTGTGTATAATGAAATATAGGTACAATTAAATTAAGTCGTTCTAACGAATACTATCGTTGTTATTGTTGTAGGTACATACAGTAATGAATATTGTATTGTTCCTTTTGTAACTTCACCTTTATTTTTTTCAACGGTTAAAGTTAAAATTGTGTCCTTTGTTACAGCTTGGTCCGATTAAGGAGTTAAATATCCAAATCGTTTTAATATTGCAGGTTTATATTATAAAACGCATTTAATGTAAGCGCTACCCGTTATTACGTTTTTGATCCCCTCATAAGGAACAATCGGAAATTTAAATAATAATATACCAAATAAAAATATTCTCATGGGTGTACCAGATTCAGAATTGCTTCATTTCAAGTTCACAGGGGAGAGCGATTAGGTATCGACAAAACATTCACTCGAGACGAACAAAAGGAAATTGCACCCATTATTATACAGAGCTGTTATAATTTTGTGTACCCGCAAATCATTATTGCTAAAAGGGTTCAAAATAAATGTTTTCCCATGTAAAACTAAAAGAACAAATAGGATATCGGTAATTATGTACTAATGTTTGTGGGTTTCCTCCGGGTTTGTTTTGGGATTGCCCCGACAAGATTATGTTCGAATTCCGAACAAAATGCGTGAGTGAGTAAAAAAGGAAAACTAAACCAAGAATAGGCTCAACAATGAGTACTACCAATGTACGAGTACACTAATAATACCTCTATACAAATCGCGAATATTCAAGTTTATTACCAAAAAAAAAGAAAAAGTTACAAAATTATGTAAAACTAAAACCTAATAAACTTTAGATTATGTGTAGTAGAGATACTTAACCATAATATTTAAATAGTATTATCAAGTTTTAATGAAATCTCTGGCGCAGTACGAATGGCAATTACCCGCCTCTTTGTCAAGCGAGATAAAGGGCTTGGCAGCGCGACACTAAATAAAAGATAGAAAGTGGCTTTATTTCACTACAAGAATAGATTCAAGGAGCTAATTTACCACTCGTTTATATCGTGCAAACTAGTTAGAATACAGTTTTGGTCTTATTGTGCTGCCTGTGTCTGTTTTCGAGATGTAGTAAACAATGTTGTTGGTAGTTTAACGTCATTAGTTAAAACTTTTAGTTTAATGTAAAGTTTTGTGTAACTTTTCTTTTCCCTGGTTCTACTTTTTCTACCAAGATCCACTAAGATTTTGTAAGAATTGAAAGCTGCTAATACCCACCTAGTGTTTTCCTTCACTACTAATTCATAATTAGCAATTAACTTTTATTCGTAGAAAGAAAACTATGTAAAGAATTAGACCCTCTTTGTTAGACCACAGTAGACTTTCCTCGTTTATAAATCGCAATTCTTCTGCGAAGACGTACTACGTTGAATGCTTTATATTAATTTAGTCGAGATTGAGTTAAGTGAATGTTGGAAGCGCAGGCGGCGGCCTCGCAGCGCTACGATAAAGCCTGCGCCACGTTAGCGCTAAGTGAGCCGGTGAGCCCCGATAGCCGCTGACGAGTCAATCGCGCCCACGCAAACTGTCGCCGCCGCTGTCTTTAATAACGTACCCCAGTCCGAACAAAACCTTATAACGATTTAATTGAAAACAGCTTCATTGTTCTTCAAGTTTTGCAACAAAAATAAGGTTCGTTAGGACCGCAATTCACTCGAGTTGTTACTGATTTGAGAGATTTTAGCGATGTTTACAAAGTTTATGTTGTACTAACATTTCTATGCATTTGTTTAATTAAAGTCAGAGTGAGATTTCATATTCCTACAGGCCACAGAAGAGCACGGCCTAGAAATAAGAGTGATTTCAAAAAGTTGAAACGTTTCACAACCACTTTGAGACACTTCGACTATAAACTCTTTGTAGAGTACGGTGCACAAAAGTAAACTACGGCACGCATAAATCTTAGTTGACCTTATCTGTATCTAATATCTAAAAGCAAGCGTTTAATAAAACTTATTCCATATTTACATGTATATTGCGACGAGGCTTAAATAATTAACTGCCTTTTAAGTTATTCTTTTAGTCTTTATTTGTGCACACAAAGGAGAAATGCAAGCGCGATTACATGTTAAATGCGCTTATGGCGGCAAAGGAGCCGCCGGGCGGGCGTAGGAGCCCTAATGCAGTGTCTATGTACGCGGATAGCCGGCGGCTATCTGCGTCGCCGCCTGCGCCCGCGCCGCCGCACAGCGCACCGCTACTCACGCAGAATTACAATCGATAACCCTTACGACGATGCTTCGAAGATCTTATTTAAAAGCATCACTAATCACCCTTGCTACCCGCGAGGTTTCTAGAAAATTACGGCTCTGTAAATAAGTTTTGTTAGAAAAAGATTCTTTAGTAGCTGAAAGATTTGTAATTGAAATAATTAAACTTATTACGTGTCGTGAACTCGTGACTGCATAGAATGTATTAAAAACGCAATCGTATAACATTGCAAGCGAAACATAGTACTTAGTGTCAGCCGATACTCTATCGTTAGAGCGCTAAAACAATTGAAATATTAAAGACTCGTACGAACAAAACGTTGTTTCACAACGCGATGATAGGCGAATTGGGTACCTACGTATTCATTAATTGAAAACCGTCTGCAAGATGGCGTGTGGCAATAACGCCAGCAAGCCACAATTATCTCGTCACAGTTCTGAGATCAATCAAACCATATCACGTTATGTGGGTCATTAATTACTGTAAACAGTAATTACTTTAATTATTCTTGACAGTCTTTGTGTAAAGTCGTGAAGTGGCCGCACGCCGTCGAAGGTCGGCGTGGTATCTATTACAAAGAGGACTCGAGAAAGGTGATCATTCTGCTGCCCTGTCAAATGCAAGAGTTTCAGAATGGGTAAGTACTTATTTATGACTAACTTCTGTCCGCGACTTCGTTCGCGTGGAAGTTGTAAGACACCACAACACCACAATATAGTCAAAATAACAGAGCCACATTTTTATAAAACTTCGCTTTCACTAAAAGTTAGGTTAGTCTCCTACATTAATATGTCATAATTGAGTGCTTAGCTCCATAAAGGTATGGCGTGTTAAAAGGTTAAATCTGTCACTATCTGCAATATTCTAACCTTTTGCTCATCCCCCAAAGCAAATAGCGAGATAATTTATAGCATATAGACTGACCAGACTTATACGGAATATCTATGCAAAAGCATAAAATCTGGTAGTATTTGCGTGATGCTGGAACATACATTCAGACAAACAGATAAATAGACAACAAAAAGTCCAAAAACAGTGTATTTTCGGCATTAGAATCGATCCCATAACGCGTAGTAATTTTTTTTCAAAAAAATTCAATGTAAAGTTCTAACTTCGCTACGACCGTAGTATACAGGTTGGACCAAATAGAGACATCATAGAAAAAAAAATAGATTCCTCATGCCCAGGGGTACATCCGAAAATAACCCATGTACCTATGTTCCGCGACGTGGAATCCGCGATTATTGATAGTTTTCAAGATAAAATTATTATTTTTTATCTGCATAATCATTTTTTAATTCATCATAAATAATGTATCAAAAATAATGTTTAATTCATCATTTATATACAATCTAACACTAAAATTATACACAAAGCGAAATAAAAAATATTATACAAAGGAATGGCTCATAGGGCGTCAAACAATTTTTCCACATTGCTGTCAGTGGGAAAAGTGCCCAAAAGGCTGGCAGCATTGCCACGTTGGATGGCAATGCTGATTCTTTGACCTAGAAATTGTCTAGCCTTCTGGTCACGTGAAGATTCGACCAACCGCTAGGCGATGTCCCGAAATACTCGATTAGCATTCGGACCCCACGGCCCTAGTGTTTCAAAAATATAGCTACCAATAAGGTTGTTATATTTGCGCCGTTTGAGGTTTTCTGCACCTGCAGCAGCCGCGCCAGCACAGCCTGCCGTGCTAGGAAGATGGGATGGCGCGAGGGTGTCAACACAGGTTGCATCCCACACCAAAGGCCTTTTTTTTTTTTTTTTTTTTTTTTTTTTGTTTTCGGGGGGAAACCTTCAAAAGGCGCCCGGGCTTTGGGGACAAGACCGGGGAGTGTGGGATTTTTACCTCACTCAAACCACCCCGGTGGTCACCATCTGCACATAGAAGGGGCTCCGTTACCTCTCAAAAGACCGATCCGTAACCCCCTCTGTGCAACGCCTGTTATGGCACATCTCTGGGGAGACTGTAAAGGGGTCTCCCTAACACCTAATTGTGCATGTATGCTTAAGCGCACGTGACCACTGTGCGCCGTCTTCCCTGAGGTCACTCAATGGGCGGACACAGTCCCCACTGTGACCGCCCGTGATCCCAAATTCCGGCCTGCATTAAAGGATGCAGGCGGGGTTTCGGCGTGTTAGGCGTTGAGGCGGTTGCCTCCCCGACGCCTTCTTCTACGAGCGGGATCAATCCTCTCACGATCCCGCTCAGCAGCCTCCTTCTGAACCATTACGGTCTCACAGAAGGAGGCCATTTCCCTCCAGTTCTCCGAATCCGCCAGCATAGACCCAACTACTGCTGGCAGAGACAAATCTCGCCCGATCCTAGCGAACAGGACTTGTCTTTCAGAGGTCCACGCAGGGCACTCCTCGAGCGTGTGCTGTGCAGAATCTAAACCGCCTCCGCAGTGGTGACAATTTGCTGTAGCCTCTCGCCCAATCCTATTCAGGTACTCACCGAAGCAGCCATGCCCGGTCAGCACCTGAGTGAGCCTATAGGAAATGCGCTCCCCTCTTTTCAGCCAGGCTTCGAAGTGCGGTAGGACGGCTTCGACAACGCGCTTACGCGAATATTGCGGCTGTTGCAGCCGCTCACGCCACCGTTCGAGCGCGTGTCGCCGTTCCTGCCGCCTCAGCCGTACAACAGCGATTCCTGGCACTCCATTGCCACTTTGGCGGATGACACGGATTCGGTTATAGACCCTCGCGTCCATATCTGCCAAGATGTCCAGCGGCGGAAAGCGTGCCAGAAGAGTTGCCGCCTCAAAAGATACAGTACGGTATCCTCGTGCGATACGAATAGCCATTTTTCGCTGCAGACTGTTGACTTTAGTCCTACAGCGTCGGACGCCTGAAAGCCTATTTGACCAAACAGGTGCCCCATAAAGGACCATCGATCGCACGACACCAGCGTAGAGACGGCGAACTTCTTCTCGAGGTCCACCGAGATTGGGCAACAGTCTGTGCAAAGCACCCACTGCTTTTCCGACGCGGAGAACCAACCGCTCAAAGTGCTCTTCGAAACCCCAGCGACCATCCAGGGTTAGACCGAGATACTTAATGTATCGACCCACCTGGACTTGTGCATTTCCGACTCTTACCAACGAGTTGGGTGGCTCTCTGCTCCTCGGCAGTTTGTGGAACCAAAGTGCCTCGGTTTTATGAGGCGCTATCTCTAAACCCAACCCGCGGATTGACGCAACAACTTTTGCCACTCCGAGCTCGGCAAGCTGGATGGTCTCTTCGAAGGTGTCCCCGCTGGCTAACACCAGGGTGTCATCCGCGTAGCAAACGACATTAACGCCAGCGGGGAGGTCAACACGCAAAACCACATCGTAAGCGAGATTCCACAAGAAAGGACCCAAAACAGACCCCTGCGGAACACCAAAGGCCTACCCAACTTCCAAGGCATTATGGTCATTCCGTCTGGTTTCTTCCCATCGTCGCGTACCAAGCCATTGGGTTCTAAAACAGCTGGCACCCCGGCGGTGACAAGAGCCCGACGGATGATGTCATTAATGGTTGCGTGCCGTGCCAACCGACCAGCGCTCTTGCTGCAGGAAAGGCCATGGCGTCCGAGGCGGTCGACTGCTTCACCGCACTGACAGCGATGTGGGGCTCCACAAGGAGCGCCCAAACGCAGACTTGTAGCGAGCCGGAAAGTTGTATCACCCAGCATAGTGCCTATGTTGGGTGACGGTAGCGCCTGAAGCCAGAGGCCCGACTCCTATTCTCCGCCAGTAGGCGGGCACGCTCAGCAGTATTGGTGGACGTATTAATGAGGTTATTCCGTACCCACCTGCAGAGCGGCTCATCCCACTGTCTCTGAGAGAACGGGATCTCGGGCTGCTCCGTATCCGGACAGGCCACTTTCCAGGCGTTCATTGCATCAGTCAAACACGGCACTTCAAAGTCAACCTGAGAAGCAGTTAAGATTCTTGTGGTTAACTTTTCGGTGCTGTGTACCGAGGACAGGAACGCCGGTAAGCTTACACTGGAAATTTTGCGGACGCCAAGCCCACCGAAACGAATGGGTAGTGTTGCTTGCAGCCACGCACGGTCGTCCAATGCCACATTTATGATTGTTTTTTTATCTTGAAAATCATAAGGAAACCGCTTTAAAACAATCTATCTTTATTTTTACATGGCTTTTATACATTACTTTTTGTAATATTAATTGTTATGAAATATTCTTTCAGACATAAAATAATCATCTTCCTATTATTAATAATTCAAGATACAAAACAAAAAATCGAAAAGGAGTAATAATTTACGTTCGAGTGATAGTCAAAATTTTCGAGTTAACTTTTTTTGTGATATTGTGCAAGGCTACATTCCGCTTAGGTTTTTGAAATAAGTATTTTTAATTTTATTTTATTTGAAGTTGTTTCGACTCTACCTCTCGAACGTAAATTTTCGTCCTTTTGATAAGTAGGTACATTAATTATAGATTGTGCAATAGAGAATATTGCAAGTGACCAGCCATGCTGTGAGCTCCATCAACTAGCTGCAAAGTTGTGGCAAAGTTCAGTAAGTTCGTCTTCTAGTAAGAAAGTTTTACGTGAAGCCGTCGATTAATAAAAATAACAACCTAAGCGCAGAAACTTTGTCAAGGAACAACTTTCAAAAGCTGTGTAGTGGTTTGGACACTAACCCTTCAGACCTCAACCTAGTGGATTTTATTGATTCTTAGACCCATAGATGGATGGAAGACCTTTTTTAAGTCAAGTGTTTTATTTTACACAACTTAATCATTTATCCGAATTTAATAATCGGAACTGAGTTTGTATATAATTTTTGATTAATAAAGGCTATTTTCAAAGTTCGCTTCACACTCATTTCGTTGTTTTTTGTTGCTCACACTTTTTGCTTTGGCGAGTAAACGCTAAATTGCTACCTTTTTGATTATAGAGGCATTACCCTGCAGGATGCAGTAACAAGGTGCTAATTTCGATGTTTTGTTGTAACTTTCAACACGTAATTTGATGAAACGCGCAGTTTGTTAAATTGTTACAAAAGGTAATGATTCACTTAGAGCAATTATATTTTTGTTTTGAAACGTTACTTATTACGTTAGTACTTATTGTGTTAGAGCTATTATTATTCATAGTATTCAGTGCTTACAGTGTACGTGTACTAGTTCAGGCACAGTTAGATGGCCGGTGTGTGTAGCCTGTAGCGTACAGCGGAGGTGCGCGTGCGTGTTGGTTCGCGCGCTGTCAAAGCAGCCCGTCAGGTGATCTTTGGGTCCGTGACTCAACAGTTACACTAACGAACCGGTGCACGGTGCGGCGCGTGCTTCATTGTGCCGTATTATCTATCATTATCTCGGTTAGCCTAGATACAGACGTATTCAATAACGCATGTAGCAATATGAAATGTAAAACAATAAACTTTTAATAAAGAGAATGCTTACCGCAACTTCTTGTGTTGAACCGGATTAATAAGTTGTGTAACTTTGATCGCTGTGTCATGAAAGGTTGCTACAAGCGTGGCTGCGGGTCAATGTTAGAATGTCCAATACTTTTAGCATTAATTGTTCGCCAGTAATTGTGCAATTCTAGAATTATAACGTGCCCATAATTTTAAAGTAATTTATTTCATTGTTCCATGTATTTCCAGTTGGAACACTTACCGTATCTGTATGGTACGTTTAAGGTTCATTGGCTGAACAATATCGTAGCAGGTGTAAATAAATCACTGGCAGATTAAAGATACTCACCTAGTCCGGCGAGCTAAACGTTTTAAGGTCCGTGATTAATTCCATTATGTTCACTTTATGATACTTATCACCAGTTATTATGTTTCATTAGCGTTGTAAACTATCTGTACGGTCAAAACGATCCATCAAGGTGTTAAGTAGACTCATCGGCGGTTTGGGGGCACAAGGCATCATCGAGTGTGTTAGAAGCCCGATCTATAACACCTGCCACAGATATCCAATCGAAACATATGAGGCGATCGTATTCATCGCGTCGTTAAATCATCGGTGAACATACAGGATGGTCGCTGATCGACAAACCAAAAAGAAAGCCTGCTTTTAGTTTTGATAGCATTTTTCTTTGGTACTCATCATTTCTCTATTCATTTATTAGGCAGGCAAGTTCTGAATAGTTGTAATAGAGATTATGTACATAAAATCTTAAATTCAGTAATTCACTAAACAACGCACAGCCTAAACCGCTGGGTTTAGAAGCTTCAAATTTTGCACTACCTAGAGTTTCTTATATAACGAAAATGAGCTTAAGGAAGGATTTTTTTTAAATTCGTTCCCTGTTGAGATTAAGTAGAGTATGGAAATGCGACATTTTTGCTGATGGGAACTCCCATCGGGAATACACCTTGTTTCATATAATTAACTAAGTAATATACGAGTATTATAAATGCCGGATTATGAATTTATCATAAACCGAATTAAAATATTTTCTGCGAACCATCCTGTACCTGCACTATTTGCCGATGGAATTGATGACGTGGTGAAAAGCCAATCTCACACATTATTTAGATATAACTGATACCGGAATCATTTCATATTTTTAATAGCTTTAGTTCTACAAATAGAATATACAAACGATAGAATTGTTAATCATCAATACTATAGTTTTATTAATAAAAGATCGGATATATTTTCATTATATTATGTAATTACTAGCTGTGCCCCGCGGTTTCACCCGCGTAAGTCTCGATCCCGAAAAATAGATTACGACCGATTCTCTTTCATAAAAATCGGTCAAGCCGTTTCGGAGGAGTATGGGAACTAACAATGTGACACGAGAATTTTATATATTAGATGTAGGTATTTATAAAATTGTATCCGATTTGTTCGATTATGAATCAAGTCATCATCTGCCTAGCCTTTTCCCAACTATGTTGGGGTCGGCTTTCAGTCTAACCGGATGCAGCTGAATACCCAGCTAATATATTTACATGGAGCGACTGTCTATCTGACCTCCACAACCCAGTTACTGGGTAACACGATACCCCTTTGGTAAGACTGGTTGTCAGACTTTAGGGCTTCTGACGACCCGTAACAACTGTCAAAGATCTACAAATGACAGCGGGACCGACGGCTTAACGTACTTTCCGAGGCACGTAGGGGTCTTGGTATTTAAAGATGGTCACCCATCCACGGACCAACCGCGGCAAGCGTAGGTTAACTTGATCGATCGACCCGTGCGGCTGTTATAATTTAGCCACAAGTATTTGTCGATTATGAATCGAGTATCAATTCCAAAGAATCGAGTTATTAAAAAAAATACGCTGTTACAAGAATCAAGGTCCTTAAAAAAAAGATAAGATTTTTGTTGTAATATTGGTAACAAACAATTAAATAAAACTATCCTTTTTAATTTGGTCATGCATAACATTTCCCGCGGTTGCAAACATGACACGTACAGAACCAACAGAGGTGTCAAGCATGAGCATGACTGAATTTCAGCGTAGTCGATGAGCGCGCACGCGTCGCTTATGTGCTTGCGCTCACGCGCACACTTTTGGAAGCTTCACCGTGCAAGCGATTGCTCCAATATTGTCATTCTTCCGTCCAGCCTCCCCTTCCAGGTCCGCTCATGTAAACGATGATCCGAAACCGTTAGTCACGATCTGAAGATTAATAATATTTTATGCGGTGTCGCAGTCGTTATCGAGACGAGCGAGGCGACTTTTTCACAACGCGCTATGTGTACCGGTACGAAGAAGGAGGCTAAGTTCGGCATCACGATGTCGCTACTCAACTTTCGACTACGGCTGTCGATTAAGAATCACTTGCGCCAACACCGGGTTGATCGATGTAGCCCTTGGCATTTGTGCGACATAACTGTACACTTTATAACAAACAGATGACACAGATAGTACACGACACAGTTACGAGTGTTGCTCGATTGACACGATGTTTATATTGATTAATATAATAACGCATACATAATGAGAGTCGACGAACCGAGACGCAGTGCGCACAGATTAGGAGTAGGTGGGCAATCTCACAGACATACGCGGTACGCGGAATTCGCCAAGTGCTTTTATCCAGATGCCTTTTAAATCTGCCACGTGAAGGCATTTCTTGTCGTACGTATAAACAACCGTAAAACGGGTAGCGTCTTCTTAATAAGCTTAACATGAGAACGGGTTGTAGCGACCGCACGTGGATAACCGCCGTGGCCGGCGGCACATCAAAGCAAACACTCGTTTAAGCCAATTGTGCGTGCCGGCGCGCGCGCAACTACAACGTGTAATTATACGGTTATAGGGCGCACCCCCGCGCGGCATCGCTCGGCGCCCCATCACCGCGGCTGATAAAAAACAACCATCTGTTGAACCGCGGCCAGGATAACGCCTGCTGGGTCAGTAATTGACCGCCGACATTGTGTTTTCTATATTATGTTTTTTTTGTATGTAAATGATTACGAATGAGTGAATAATCATTAAAATTGGGTTGATTACACAAATACACATTCTGGTACGTCAGTCCCTGTAGGTATTCGCTTCGTGATTGTGATGTGAGTTACAATCGATGAGATTAGGTGGTTCCTAAGGGTGATTCAAATAAAGAAGATTGGACATACGGTCATGATTCGTTCGGTTACATCGATCAAACGGAAATCTGTGAAATAGAAAAGACCACTTCATATTGATCACTCAGATCACTTTATATTGTTTAATAAGTATCTATGTAGGTTCGAACTAACCTCATGGCAACATTAAAAAAAGAACATTAAGTACGTCTACTCCATTGAGATAAGATGAGATTAGGTTTTGATTATTTTTATTTGGCCGCAGTTGCATAGATTTCAGTGATCCTCTTACAGAGCAGGTGTTGAAAACTAGTTGAAAAACAAAGAAGCTATTTAAATTTCTATTTGACTAAAACCCAATAAAAACAATTTTAATCACTAGTTCCTTTATTTAAAAATAATATTTGTTTTCTTTAATTCAATAAATTTTCTTAAAATCAACGTAAAATTAATTCGGGTGTCTATAATTAATTTTTTTGTAATGATACAGGGCATATTTTTTTGGAAATAATACTCCTACTGGAACATGATATTAATATTATTAATAGCATAATTTAAATCAATTTCCGCCGCACGGGTTAACCCTTTTAGTGAGGGCGTTACAATCATTTATGTTTCATAATAGTGTGTAATCGCCTTATGATCTGTGGCGCTCGCACCAGCTGTGATTCTAACTGAATTCTATTTTGGTCCACCTTGATGGGTGTTATGATTTTGTGAACCGTATCAATTATGAAATAGACTGTTTCGACGCGGTTCTCATGTTGAATAGCTCATCATTGTCATTTATTATTACATAATGCCTTTAAAATAAAATTTTCATTGATATATTAAGTACAGTAGGCATTTGATCGGTTGTTAGTTTATTGGTCTATTCGTTTTTTTCATCTCTTTGGTTTATGCTGCTTTGCTTTATTTTTAGTCATCATACGTACCTACAATGTTATCTCACATGGATCGAATAATTAAATATGTTATTACAAACATAATTAATTCATAATATAAGATCAAATTAAATTGGCTAGCGAAACTCCACAGACGTGATGGTGATGGGCATTGATATTTAACATGGGGAAACAAAAAAAAAAAAGAATTTTTTTGGGGTCAACGACCGCTTGTCTTGTATTGTAGTTACCTACTTCGTTTAGAAATCAGTTTCTATTTTTTATCTAGTTAAGATATTGATATCGATAACCATCACGTTATGAAGTACCTATACACAAAAAAAACTGATATTTCAAGTAAGGGTAGGGCGTACTCGTAGTAGGTTCCTATGGAGAAGAACGGGCAAGAAACTCCACGGACACGACTTATTTTTGGAATCGTGGTTTATGTCAACAGTCAATGCATAGGTACGAAATCTTCAAAATAAAAAAAAACAAAATGGGGACTAATAACGCAGTGGTCTCGATCATATTAAGTATATCAATCCACGTTATGTCCATTCTACAAGGGGAATGGTCCGGCTCACTAAACTGTGTATTAATCAGCTATCACAAAGTGACTCAGCCAAACGAAGGCAAGCCACCTGGAAGAAACCCGTACCTAAACTCTAGAGACCACGCTATTGGCTGTGAAACTAAGCTGTTTCCAGATAACAAACTACTCATGTTTCAGCAAGACGAAGAAAAACCTCAATGGGAATAACATCTGGGATGAAACAAACAAAACAATACAAATAAGTATTCGTCAAATGAACCTGTGTGAATGGTTGCTGACAGTCGTGTGATTCAGTGACAGCGGGCCGCCGGAAGACTGTCTCGTTGTCTTAATGTCACGTTTAAGGAAATTAAGTAGTAAAGTAATTTAAATCAGGTGGTCGCGAAGCCATTGTGAGTACTACGAAGGCACCACGTGCTATAGCCGACGACAGAGTGGCCTTAGGTCCATTGTTCCGGCAGCGGCAGTAAAGCACGGCGGTGGAGCCGGCGCGCCCCGCGTCTGGCCGCGCCTGGCTCACAGGTGGCGCAAACATCCTTGTTTTAAAATGAAAGTCGATTGTTTGTATTTTACGATTATTACTCAAGACTTTACAGTGCTTTTCTTCATTATTCATTTGTGAGAAATGTTTTTGTAGGAAAAAAAAAAGTTACTATCGTTTTCTCGTCGTCCGTCTATTGAGTTATCTACCTAGGCGTTTCTCAGCACTATTCTTCGGTCTGACTCATCAACTTATCATCATTGTCTTGCTTTGTTAACAAATACGTCTAGTACTTAGGATTTTACTTAAGTATAAGCTGTTTTTGATAAAAAAAAAACGGTTTAGATTGGTTATTAGACTCGTTATTAAATAGGCCTTTCAACCTAATCCTTTATCCTATCGCAATGAAAACAAACCAGCTAGGTCCTATGACCTACCTATTACTTAAGTATCCAACTACGTTACGTAACTCTTTTCAGAAAAACCGTGGTTTTGTGGGGCATAAGAGTACTGGGGCATAAACTTTTTAATAAATAAAGAAACATTAAGATGGATCAATAGGTATGGATAATTAAAACTATTATGAGGTATAAGGAAATGGAAGGAAAGGAGTTTATCATGTCGTCGATTTAAGAGTTTAAAAAATATTCAAAGATATTCAATATTTCAAGGGTTTATCCTGTAGGTAGGCCAGTCAGCAAGAATGACAAAAGGATTCCGAACAGATATAATTATGGTATCGTCACTCCTATTCTGACTTACATTTTGTAACTAAAGGATTAACATACCTTTTTAGTCGTCGGAGTAATAAAATCCTCCGATCAAAACTAACTACTTATCGCATTTGAGGCCATTTCTTAGTTATAGTTTTAAATCCAAACAAAAAATAATGAGAAGATGACACCGTAAGATTTTTAATATCGATCACGGTCGCAACTATTACCATCGATTACGTAGATAAACTATTAATAATTCTTGGACCATCAATCACCGTAAGGTCAAAGCTGCACGCGGAAACGGAATGTTCACTGTTAGCAGTTTTTTATGAATTGTTTTTTTTTCGTGTTAGATATCATTAAGTATGGAAGTGTACCGGTCGACGTTGGTGGGCGCCGCAGCGACACGTAGCAACGGATTATTTCGACGGACTATTTATAATGTGGGTCTCAGAGATGCGTATTGCGGACGATGGAATCTGCTCCTTTGTCATTGGAGCAACCTGTTCTCTCGGGTTGGAGCTCACGGCGAGCACAATGTAATATAACGGGCCACCTGATTAACCGCCATTCCGGCCGGGCGGCATGCAGATATCGAGTGCCAGCCGCGAGCCGCGTCGCACCACCGCCATCGCCATGCCACGCCGCCGATCACTGATCATATTAATTTCAAATGATAGATTGCTTTTATATTGTTAATGCCTTATTATGATAAAGATAAGAACATCAAGGTTACTGAACTTTCTACGGCTTATATGGAGGCGGGCACGATATTCTACTCACAAATGATGCTCCTATGATCGATAAAGCACTGTGGGAACGGATCTCACAAGTGCACAACTCTAAATACTTTTTTGTCTGATCGTACGTACTCATCATAACCGGCACCATTTACGTTTCCTTCTTGTGTTTTTTGCTTTGAGTTTTTCAACCGCGACACTGTAGCAGGTGAAGGGAATACAATTTCACACGAGTTACAGCTTGAAATAATGAAGCTATGTTTCTACGGACATTTCAGATACGATTTTTGCGATTTTGGATGCTTCTCATGCTTTTTCCTTAAGAATTCGTTTAATTATATAGGTACGAAGAATAAAGTCGTATTTATTTTATAAGTTTACATTTAAGTATAAATCTTATAATTGAGGCCAGGTTATACCTAATTATGTTCGAAACTACAACGGTATTACCTAAGTAC
Organism: Lithophane semibrunnea; assembly: GCA_947363905.1. Lineage (NCBI taxonomy): Eukaryota > Metazoa > Arthropoda > Insecta > Lepidoptera > Noctuidae > Lithophane > Lithophane semibrunnea. The sequence continues at coordinate 9,736,691 of OX376189.1, forward strand.
AACGTAAAAACATTGGATCTAATGGAAGAAATGCTACTGATTCCTTGCATACCATATTGTTCAATCCTAAGTTGAAGAGCAGTTCTCAGGAGTGACTAAACAGGAGATGGAATCACCCTTAATCCCATTTCATCATTATGTAACATGCATAAAAAAACGGGGGCACCTTTTGCAACATCCGCTGTCAATTCTCACGAGACAGGTAGCAGCTTCCGTTGAATCTTTTATTAAACACACTGAGGATAATCATTACAGTGTGTGCAATGTAGGATATGGGTAACTGTACCGGTCAGGTAACATTCCCGCCTCGTGATTCAAGCGAAATGTATCACAGTTAATGAGACAAGTCCAATTTGATCTGGCTCGGCGTCCGACTCTTGATTGTTTTGATATCGATATGACATGAGCTTTACGTATTGATTTATATTTTAAATATTATGACGCACAGCTCACACAGGTCACTCATATATATATATATATGTGGATGGTGGTCAAAGTTATAACAAAGTGAAAACTTCAATGATAATACTCGACGAAAGTTAGTAGCTGTGAGTGGTAAACTAGTCGTATTCAACGATTTTGAGGGGCAATGGAATAAGTAATATAAACTTTAAAATAATAATATAGTTTCATATTCCATAAAATTACCATAACTACTTTATTTTCATGAATGCAAATTCCGGGGTACCTACTATCTGCAATAATCTGCATATGCCTAAACATTATAATAATATGCAAAATCTTTTTGAAACTGTAACAATTAAGTATTATTTATTTAAATGATATTCCGACTGACATTAAAAATATTATGCAGGTACGGTAAGATGCAGTGTTATGCAAAAAATAAAGTGCATAAATTGCATAAATAATTGAGGAAGTAATTTGGCAGGTCACCTTAGTTCAGGAACTGGTTCACAGCAACAAGTTGTCGTCACGCAGACGGAACAGGGAGCACGGCCGCGCCAGGGAGCTATACACATGTATACTAGGGTTGCAGAGGATTGCACACTGTGCCAATCATAGATATACGAAAGAAGGTGCCAATGGTGCACTATGTCCGTTATGTTAGTGATATACGTCTAATATAGAATCTTTCAATCTAGGTTGGTATTTCTAAGGTAAGGTTTCTCATATATTTTGGTACCCGATTGGGATTTAACTGTTTATGAAAGTTTTAAGTCGTGATATATACTAAATTAAAAAAAGAAGTTTGCAGTTATTGTAATGGAACAAAAAATCCGGGTCATTTTAGCCGCATTCACAGTGAACACAGGGCAAGAGTCTCCACTCAATGGGTTCTTGAAGATGGAAGGTGACGTCGAGTTTGGCCCACAAAGAAGTGGCGAGACAAGTAAGACGTGAGCCATGAGGGTTGGTTCGAGACGGCACGGAAAAAGAGTATCATGAACGACATGTTGGAGGCCTTTACCCAGCACCGAGACAGCAATGCTTAGAAAAAAACATTGGGTCGAGTTACGAGGGAATGCTGAGAGTATCTGAAAACTTATTATAACCGAATTATAGTGTCTCATAAAAGCTTATACCGTTTACAAGTTCAAATCATGCACTACGTAAGTTACTTAGGCCAGTACACAACAGCGTCATTCACAGTATGCGACTACTCGCATCATCGCATGAATATTGGTCGGTCGGAGCGGCGAGGTACTTCCAACCCTCCTTACATCCGCGCTCGGTGATCTATTGTTTGCCGAGAGAAATGAAACGAGAAAAAAACCTCGTTCCCAAACGTATCGTGAGAATTCATCAAATTGGCTCCCAACTCACTGGGAGATGCACTAGCCGGAATCAATAAAATAATATCAGGTTACCTTTCACTGGCCGATACTTTTTGTGAGACCTTTAAATATTTGCCAATTAGTTAGCTTTTGTATTTTTCTATGAAGTTACTACTCGAGTGGCTGGACTTTCTTATTACATAAAAGATGGCACAATTAGAAACAATTATTAAAAAAAAAAACCGCCTTCAAAAACGCATAACTTAAAAGAGAAAAACAAGCATTACCTATAATGTGTTGAACTTTGGGTACACACGGCTACACATCAAGCTATACATTTCCAGTATAATCTGACCTAGCATTGTACAGAAATCCTATACATGGCGAGATCAGCATAAACTGGAAATGTATAGCTTGATGTGTAGCCGTGTGTACCACAATTCTACAGATTATAATGCTTGTTTTTTCTTAATTTCAAGCTTTTTGGTTTTATTATATACATATATTTGAATAGCTTTTATTTGACCATTATTGTTGTATTGTTTTTTTTTAAACCTTTTTTGTATTTGTAAAAGCAATATATAAATATGATATAGCCTATGTCACTCACACAATTAAGACGAATCTAACGACACCTCATTAGCTAAAATCCATCAAGCCGAAGAAATAGACATACATACATACATACTCGAAAACATTACCCTGCTTCTGGGGCAGTCGGGTAAATTTTTACCCGACTGCAATTTTCAATCGTTTATAAGACTGCAGATAAATATTTTATTATCTGCAGTCTTATGAATGACTAGCTTGCACCCGCGGCTTCGCCCGCGTTGCGCGTGGTATGTCGATAAAAAGTAGCCTATGTCCTTCTCCGGGATGCCATCTATCTCCTTGCCAAATTTTATCGAAATCCGTTCAGTGGTTTAGGCGTGAAAAGGTAACATACAAACAGACAGACAGACAGACCGACAGATAGACAGAGTTACTTTCGAATTTATAATATTATATAAGACTGCAGATAAATATTTTATTATCTGCAGTCTTATGAATGACTAGCTTGCACCCGCGGCTTCGCCCGCGTTGCGCGTGGTATGTCGATAAAAAGTAGCCTATGTCCTTCTCCGGGATGCCATCTATCTCCTTGCCAAATTTTATCGAAATCCGTTCAGTGGTTTAGGCGTGAAAAGGTAACATACAAACAGACAGACAGACAGACCGACAGATAGACAGAGTTACTTTCGAATTTATAATATTACTATGGATTGGGAATTGGAAAACACTAAACAAAGTGTTTAGTAGTGTTTAAATCTGAAATATAATTATAGTACCTACATAATACATATAATTATGTAGGTAAGTACAAGCTCCATTACGTAGCCAGTGCTACGCGCTACGCTACGCCTACGGGCTACGCATTTTTAAGTAAGCGTACTTACCTGTCAAATAAAACAGACAATTGCTACGCAAAGTTCCTTGTTAACTGTATGTTATAAAGAGCGAGGCATGCACCGCCATGAACTACCCTGTTCACATTACCATATCCCATTCCGTTACTTTACGGTTTTTTATGTATTTTTTTGTTTTGTTGCATATTTGTTTATTTTTGTAAAAAAACTCCGCGTGGCTTTTTGTTGTTCCGTTACAAGTGTCGTTCCCATCCTTTTTTTACTAGACTCAGGAAAAGGGAGGTTATTGAGTTTAACCGTCTTTATAGGCATGCATGCATGCTATGTATGCATGTAGGTATGGATGTTCGATCGAAGCTTAACTACTAATTCGATTTAGAAAAATAAGGTGTCGATTTTTTTTTAATCTGCTCTTGAGTGTCATGAATACTCCGCTATTTATTTATTTTATTCCGAGTTTTTGTGAAAAGAAATATAATAGACCCAGTAAAAAAAACGCGCTTTTTTGGATGATTATTCAGGTGGTAACTTTTATTTCGTAGCAAGAATTAAGTTTTCTTTGAGTGCATTATGATTTAAAAAATGTTGCAGATGATTATGGTTAAGTATAGTGTAATTTAATAGCTAAACTCTTAAAATAATAATAGGTACCTATATTCGAGACAGACCTACGATCTCTTTCGAGAAAAAAGTATGGAAGACGCTAGGACATTCATTAATAATAAACACGTCCTCGTATATGTCGTGATGACCCAATGGTTAAGGCCTCGCCTCTCATGCACAGGGTTGTGGGTAATCCGGGAAAATTCCAATGTGACGTTTTCAATTCTTATGTACTTTTTGAGTTTATCTTATTAATTACTGACATTGATGAAAGAAAACGTGAGATGCCTTTGCCCTGGAGTGGGACAATGATAGCCTGGTATTATTATTACGTCCGCGTAGCTCACCTCGACATTGTCGATGCGGGTGTCGGTAGCGCGGCGGCGCGGCACACGGTGGTGCGGTGGCACGCTAGTGTTGCGCCACAACGCGGCGGTGCGCACGCGACTCCGCGCCGCCGCCGCCACTCGCCTCACTGCCTGACTCATGCCCATGGATTCCTGTTTTGTACCAACTACCACTGTACTATCACCGTAACATTATGCCCAAACGATCTGCCAACGCATTGTCTTTGAACTTACTGTTTGGCGATAAATGTCAGTGTTGATTTACAGTTGTTAAATCTTGACGACCGGCGCATTGTATGCCGTTTGCTGAATATTATAATATTCTTAGTGACTAAATTTCGTTTCAGTAAAATTATTGTTACCACTCTATTGATATACCGTGGAAAAAACGTATCTTGATATCCTCGAAGTCATTCAGCGTTGGCTACTATCTTACCAGCCGAAATAAAATGAGTTATCCGCTAGAAACATTGTCGTACTTATATCTACCTACTTACCTTACATAAAGTCCTTGACTGAAATGACAGATTACCAGGCTGGGAGGTAAAATATTAATAACTAGCTGACCCGGCAGACGTTTTTCTGTCCATCATAAAAAGTCCCATAGAAAAAGGATGTTCAGATTTTCGTCGAAACTTAAAAAAATGTTCTTTTCCTAAAAACCTAATTCGGACGATTACGAATGTATTTTAAAACAAAAATAGTCAAATCGATCCAGCCGTTTTCAAGTGATGCTTTTACCAATTAAACATAATGAAGATAGATGAGGTCAGTCTATATATGTAGGTATGCTGATAAATGATATAAAAGATGATAAACGGTAATCGTATTAGAAGCGCAATAATTTCGCTAAGTATGTTTAAATCGTAAGTCACCACACCACCTCTGGTTAATAATACGACAGTATCTAAGGTTTCAGCTATCGTTAGCCACAGCTGCGTCACTAATAAACAAGCGCCGTCTCTCGACTGTCATATTGTACGACTACACGATGTAGTTACGATATTTTAACCTGAGTATCGACCATACCGGAAAGTTCTATTGTTCATTTATAATACCGTTTGTTTAATATAGCAAATAACCTTATATCTAATTAAGTAAGTTTATCAAGAAAAAGTATTCTCCAAATTCGAGCTATACCTAGCCTAGGTATTTTATTAGGTGATGAGTGATGCTACCACTACATAATGTTCGTTACAACTGGCCCCAGTCCCACAAGCATCACCTTTCGATCGTTAGCCAGGTAAGTACAACCCACACGCAGTGTTGCAAATGTCGACTGTTTGTGTCCGAGCCCATACGCCACGCTCGACATATTGTTTTCTCGACTGGGTATCATTTATCACAATTAAAAGTTTGAAATTCTGGCAATATATTATAGAGATGGATCATACTTGACTGTGTTTATTAAAAATAATTTATAGGTATATAAACGTCGCAAGTGTTGGTAAGTGGGGGGCTGGCGGGTGCGGCATGCGGCGCTTGACGCGCGCAGACGCGCGCCTTTGCAGGTACGTAGCCGCGCCATACTGATTTTATTGCGATCTTGATTAATATTTATGATTCAATTCTTTGTACCACTCGTGAATTACATATGACAGTATGGTCCGCACAGCTCGCGCTGACCGTAATTTGATTAATCGGTTTAGGCAAACTCTTAAGTATTAGCGATTCGCAACGCATTTCCACGGGTGATGTAGGTGTTCAAGAGTCGTAAAATCAGCATGAATCATGATTAACTGTAACAGTAAATAACATGCAAATAAACCTAAATTGCTTTCACCCTTTCGTAGGTAGGTATACAAGGTAAGAATTTTGTCAGGCGTTCAGATTGTTCAGACACTGCTGTTTAAGGTTAGGATGCAACAAAACAAAGATGCTGGTGTTTTGATTTCTTAAAGAAACTCTCCGGCTTATTTATATGAAAGTAACAATTGTCGCAGGCCGTTGCAGCAGCCCACCCACTTTTCGTCATCTGATAGAACAACTTTCTCGGTTTTTTTTGTTCAAATTCAAAGGGTAATCCAATCTGACAAGCACGAATGATTTGCGACAATTGTCAATCATGTACCTACTTACAAATAAATCTGAGATGCGAATAATTACCTAAATACTTATGCTAATTCTCGCACGTAGTGCTATTAGAAAGTTGGAAGAAAATAGTGGGTTGCTCTGACTGATGGACAGCTGATAGTGAAGTGCGGACATGTCCTCGATGACAACGGGTGTCGGTGGCAGACGCGGCGGTCGCGGCACGGTAGCAGTGCGGCTCGTAAACAAACGCTCCTGTTTGACAGATACAATCAGCGTCCGCGCGCCGACGATTGTCAGCGGTCCATTCTATTGTGACAGCCACGAACTGTGCCAAAAAGAAAAGTCATTACAATTAACCGGTTACATTTTTAGTTCACTTACCTATCAGTTAAGACGAACTAAGGTGTTCATCAATGTGCAGCATGGTGCTCTCATTCGGGCATCGAGAACATTCGGTATAGCACAGTACAGTATGTGCACAGTCACGAGCAAAATATCTATACACCCAGAAAAATATAAAAGATTATCTCATGGAGTAACGATTGCAACTTTGAGATGATTGCAACTATTTCATAACATGGGTTCAAAATATTAAGTTCGTTATACATAAAATTAATTGCTAAGTGTAGGTATACTTATTGGTGCTTGTGACTATACAGAAATATCTGTACACTCAATTAGACATGTAACCTACCTATTTTTATCATTTACTACGATTATCATTAACACTGTGAAACCACTAAAACCATTCAAAACTTGAGAAACCCAAGAAATTTTCATAGTTGGTCTAACCTAGTGATTTATAACCAGATTTTCAGTGGTTTCTAGACTTTGTTTAATAGTGTTATATAATTATATTTTAAAAACTGAATCGACAATCTTCTTTAATTGCTGAGTGTAGGTACCTGCAGTGAATCGTTGATGAATGAGAGCATTTATGGAAATCCTTTTAATTGGATTAAATCGTCGTGTCTTTGGATTTGATTGAGGAAACGTTCTTACTTTTTATTAAACAAAGATTTTGAAATAAAAGATATTTCAAAATCTTTGTTTGTCGATGGGCGAGTAAAGATTATAACGGTATTTGCAAAATTACTCACTAATAACTTGACACAATACTTTGTATAACTGGAAGGATTAAATACAACACGTCTGCATAATATTGAGCTCATAATATAGTTTCGTTAGTCGTCAGTATCGCCACTCAGTGCTGGGCTTGATACCCGGATCCATGAGCAAAAAACAAAGCATTAATTAACCATTATTATAAATACAATGCACCATTTAATAGCGTCGTGAATTAAAAGGCTCCGTTAGCCTGTTATTTATGAATTGATCGACTTCTGTCCGGTGACGAAAGCAGACCACTTCGTGATCAACGGTGCTCCAAAATCAATGCTAAACACAGTTGTCCCAAGCTTATCTTTACGACTGGATTGTATGGGTACCCACTTACAGCGGAATTTTAATTCGTCATGAATTCTTTGCATCTTATCTGACCTATTGAGACTGTATCAAAATATTTTTGGTAATGAGTTTATGGTTAATTGCAGTTTATGGCCTCGTGAAGTGTGGTGGTTGGTGGGTAAGCCAATATACCTACTAACTGGGTGGGTATTGAATGATTTAAAAATCTATACAGGTATGATTACATAAAAAAACGTATATTATTATGTTTCTATATGTTTTTATTCACATCATTAATAATAGTCATGGATGTTTAAAACTCTTTCAACTCCACCCACTTTTCATAGAGCTCATACGCCATGCCATCATACATATTGGAAGTGAACCCGAGGGTTACTGGCATTACGTTTGCGTTAAAGTTAACCCTCGCAGACGGTCAACGGCATTAGGTTTGAAAAGTGTTTTCAGGGGTCTCGTCGCTATACAAAGTATTTCTGGAGGTATTTACATGTATTAGTGGAGTGGGGATTTGAATTAATAAAAAATATAAAAATTTGTAAAAAAAAGTATAATAACTAGTTCTGATCCCGAGACAAGGGTGTCCCACCTTTTTAACCGAATATTTGTAACCGAGTAATGGTTTTCTGAAAGCCTCTTGACACAATAAAAAAATCAACGCATTTACTAATAATTCTTGTTAAAATAATATACTACGATTTTATTTTCAGTCGTTATCGATGTACTTATTCGATAAGAAAACCTTGTTTTTAAAATAAACAACCCGCGAGGACTCTCGTCATCCCATATGCCTTTCATGGAATAAATAACACACTCGGCTCTTCCTATAATAACAGCTAGGTACTACTAAGTAGTAGGTACTGAGCACACTACGAAAGTCACGTAAATATCGCGTCGAAAACAAAGTTGTTTCGTAGTCAAACGCGCAAAGCGTAGTTTATTGCGGAGCCGGCACTCGATAGGCTAATAACCTGTCGCCACTTACGAGTTACGCGTAGTCGTGACCTCTGACCTATCATTCATTGCTTTAACTGTTGCTAGTCGCTACCGACCGGTAGCGTGGAGCGTATTGGTTCAATAAGAATGACAATGTTTTTTTATCAGAAAACTAATCAGTAATTTAATAACAGAATGTGTTCCAATTAAAAATTTCATCATGACGAATTAAATTAATAAGGTAATCTTAAATCAAACTATTTTTAAACGATTGCGTTTCTTTTGCTAATATCTCTTTAAATAATTATTGTGCTCGAAACTTAATGGATTACATTTAGTTAAATGGAATAGAAAAACATAAAAAAGAACCCATGTTACGACGAGGATGGGATTCGAACCCACGCGTGCAGAGCACATTGGATTAGCAGTCCAACGCCTTAACCTCTCGGCCACCTCGTCTTCTGCGTACCTACTACATAAATACATGAACCCAAAGTCTGGACGATATATCTTGGTAAGTTCTCCATTATGAATTAACATTTTATTGTTCCGTTCTAATCATGAAAATTGTGATTGTGAAAACCTAAAAAAAATAACAAAAGAAATGCCTATATCCATTGATATTCTATTAATATCGGCACAGTACAATGCCATGCCATATTCCCAAAGTACATATTTTATGGCCCTAGACTATATTATTGCTGATCATATGATATCCGGACAGGGTCCTTATCTTTATTGCCTTTCTATCTTTGTTCATGTTTGCCTTCTATCTGTATGTCAATTTAAAATCAAAATATACGCATATAAGATGGAATCAATTGTATGGCAATTGTTTACTTTGTTCGTTATCTGCACTTCCGGAGAAGTTCAAGATCATTAGTAAGTATATAAATACATAAATCAGTGAGCTCTAAGTTTGGTAGCAGTAATGAGATATACATTATACTTACATATTTATTCAATTTAACTAAGTATTTGGTGTTTTTCATAGGTTTAATAATGATGTCAAACATCAAAGTATTTTTTTATTCATTAATAACTTTTTATTATGTAAACTTGTAACCAATCTCCAATCAATCCAATCCAATCTCTCTGTATTCAATTAATCAATTAAATAATGGTCTGATCCCATTGGAATGGTACGATAAATAATGACCCGGGGTAGGCACGTCCGATTCACAAGTAGTCTTGAAAAACGGTGGATGCGTGGCTTTTGTAATGTGTCCACATTCTCGTTGGCTACGCACGTAAGACTTCCCTCCCGAATATTTTCTCGTAGGTGACAGAAAAAATCAAAGAAGTAATATTGTGTCGGGGGTTGTTCGCGCACGGTCAACAATTTACATTCCTCACGACTTGAGGTCGGCATGCCGGGGTCGGGTCGATTTCTACATGTAAAGGATCATAAAAAATCGTGACAAAAGAAATCATTAGGAATTTACAGAAACCTGCGTGGTTCACGGAATAATTGTTAAACTGACCATAGGATTTTTTGAGAAAATGGGTATATATCTTCAATTCTCGTGAGGTTGTTCGGTTGTTCTAATCAGATGAGGACACGAGTTAAACAAATAGCAGGCAGGAAGGGGGCGGCTGCGGCGCGGGCGCCGGGCGAGCGGCCGGGCAGGATCAGGGGTCACGCAGCGTGCAGCGGCTGCCCGATTAGTTAGTGGTTTAGTACGACGTCGTGCACCCTCCAGCTGACTTCTAGAAATCTGGACGTACCTGACTTCTGATAGACTGCACTAGTCGTAGAAAGGACACATACGTTTAAACGGACAACGCTTGAAGCACAGCGCCAGCGGTAACTGTTGTAGGTAATTGTTGTTGAGCATTCTTGTTTGTATAATAATTAAGACGGCTTGCGGCATCTATTTATTAGACACAGCATTTTAATTTGAAAGTATTTTGGGTATTGTAGTGATTTTATGCTAGTGAATTTATAAAGAGTTATAAAATAATGAATTATTCAGTTTTTGATTATTGTTGTTGATTATTGTATTTAAGTAGATATTTTAGTTTTTTTTATTGGTAGGTAATTAATAACATTTAAAAATCTTACAGAACTGAAATCAAATAGCATTACTTTAAAATAATAATTATGTACGTATAGCTACCTTGTTGTGATGATAGCATTTTATTGGTACGTAGGGGTATAGGTATGAAAAATAATAACATTATTTTATTAGAAACTCGTCCGATTCTTTTGACAACGTTTTAAATATCGTACAGTACCGCGAACCCGATACCGGTCAGAAAGCGGTTACATCAGGCTATTGTCTCAGTTTATTGACTTTGCTCAGATAAGTGAGCTATTAGCCTGCGATCGGCTCTCGACAAATTTGGCAATACATTGAGTCCCTGCGCTTCGTGCAGGATTAATGACGAGATGTCGCAGTAGTGGCCTCAGGCACTGTGAGTTAGTAAGGCCGTTGCTACAACTGCATACTCGATTTTTATAGTTTAAGTTTATTCCATAAAACAATGTTTACATGAAACTACTTTATCTTTGTCAACATAATCTTCAATTCATGTAATTCATTTTCAGTGTAGGTAAACACCTGAAATACATTTACTTAAAAGTTTACTAGAAACACTTACCAGCTGTGCACATTTGAATTACTCCTGTTTTAACCACTCCAAGACTCCAACTACCAAGCTAACCAAGCTAAGTCACTAGTGCACGAAGTTCCGTTTGATTGAAGCTTGAACTCACGACCACTTCCATCGACAGCCCGCGCAGAAACCGTTGGACTATTGTCGCTAATTAAATACGCATCACATCTAGGTAATAGCGTCAGCCTCGATTTATAATGGGTTGTGATCTTTAGATTCATGCTGACCAGAATGTTTTAGGAATATGAATGTTTATATAATGCCATGTTCTTTCTCAGCTCTTAAAAATGCAAAAAAAATACAATAAAACAACAGGAAAACGTGAAATTGTGTAAAAAATGTACAACTAATAATAAAAAATATGAATAAAACAATTTATTGACTCATAAATTCATTAAAATATTTTAAAGAGTTGAACTAAGCGGTTTGCGACATATTACAACACAATATCGTACAATTATTTTTCCTAAAACTGGAAATTCCGAAAACACGGCATGACACGAAGACGCGTGGCATGATCGTACTCGTGACCTCATGCACGGAAGTTGTACCTACCGGCGCTAAGCCAATCTCAACGAAATAATATAACGCAATTTAGATACCACATGCTCACTAGACTCACAACAGTATGTGGTGTAGTTGTTTAAACAGTGATTGTACCTAATTAGTAACCACAGTTGGTCGTTTTGATTAGGTACTAAACACATTTTTATTGATCTTACCTAGTAAAGTGTCTTTTCTTTCAACTACGTAGTAATGTTATCATTAATCACTACAAAACCGATCACAAAGGACGTATTTTTGGCTTAGAACCAAAACAGTGCACAAATGTTATATGAAATAACATTGTTGCACTGTTTTTCATTAATGCACTGTTTTATATTTAGATTTAAATTGATCACAGAGGTTTAATGTCGAGTTTAATATAAAATGTAGGTATGCAGTAGATCAAAAAGATACTGGCTGAAAATAAAAATCGGCTGAATAAAATCGACATGGTGAAAAAAGAAACAAATGGCGCGCATTTTGTATTTTTGTACCATTGTAAAACTTTGATACCTACTTCATAATTTTTATTTATTTTATTTATGAAGTATCAAAGTTTCGATAGCGATATGAATGCAACTCCAGAAAGTATAAAAACAGCTGCAAATGAAGTTGTTAATAAGCTTTTGCCTGAAAAGTCGCGGGATAACTTTGTGTTCATTAGCTTGAGTTTTTATTTTGAGTAGATATATTTTATCACGGTAGGTAGATTGGTAGTTGAAAGAAAAGTTGATTACGCACCTTGCTAAAGTGAGTACTTAATGCACTCGTGTTAATTTAGTGCCCTCGCCTGCGCTCGGGCACCAACATAACCCTCGTGCATTAATAACTCACTTTGCGCTCGATGCAACAATCTACTATTTCACCACAGGGTTGGAAAAAAAACATGTATTTAAAATAAGCCCGCCATTTTACTAATTTCTTGCTTAGTTCGGGGTCGATTTGTGCAAATCTGCTAAAGATGTCGAGTTTAAGACGAATCACTTAATTTAACCCTGGAAAAGGTTCTTACCGCACCAGAACATCCTCTTACCGGCAAAATCAAAAGAAAAACATCTTTTTCAATATATATATATTTTTATTTCCTAGCACAATGCATAGGATAACCTTGTATGATACACCTGCGTAAGATGATTTCCGACTCGTGTCGACTTATGCAATAAAAATGCCACTTGTCGAAAATCACCTACTTACCGCACTTGTAGCATAAATAACTATTCCTGCGATGCCCGACCGTTCATATATACAGGCTGTAAGGGTAAACACTCTTGTCATTCAAACCATGGGTAGTTGACTTAAATATAAAAATAAATAACCGAACACAACAAAAAAAAAAACGTTATTTTCATTAAAAGATTTTAAAAAGTTTCTATCCGACGCCGCGCCGTGCTCGCTAGCGAAATAGCTGACTGACTGAGGGAGGGGTCGCGCTCGCGGCCGGTCAGGTTACATCCAGCACCCTCCGCCCGTGTTGAGACGCAAGTTCGTTGCCCTAGCGCATAGGGCAACGAACTTGCGTCTCTTGTGGTAAAATGTAGATTTAAAATAATAAAAAAAAAAGTTGTAATTTTCCATTGATTTTACGTTCTATAAATGAAACCAAACCACTGGTTGCAAGGATGACGGTGTTTACCATAACACCCTGTATAAAATACTAATACCTACACCCACTTTTACAAAAATCAGTTTTTTTTTAATTAACAGTCGACTGTTTCAGTATGTAAGTAAGTTCGAGTGCCTACTGTAAAGTGCGCGCAATAGCTCAGTTGTCAATGTCATTACTTAAGTACATGCTTTTTTTGTTGTAAATAAAACGTCTTGTTTGGTTGTTTACCAAACTGCCAACAGAACTTATAATTATTTATTTATTTCCTAGCTCATACTCAAGCTAAGAGAGAACAACTTAATAACTATGAGTAGAAACTCCACACTGAGCATACATAACAAGTCTCCTGTACGATCCCTTACTAAAGGCAATTTGGACATCCAGCTGGGATCCAGCTTTGGGGCACAGTGAGAGTTAAACATAGTCAAAGTCAAATAATTTATTTCAAGTAGGCACATTAAAGGCACTTTTGAACGTCAAATACATAGAAATAGAACTGATTCTAGTTGCCTCTTCCAAAAGGTAGTTTTCGTATGGAGAAGAATGGGCAAGAAACTCCACCGTTACTCTTTTAAAAAAAAATGTTTTACAATATTTGGTATACATCAATTATATAATTACGTGTGAAGATGATGCACCGAGAATACAAAAATTACAATAGGTAAAAAGAATTAAAAGTATTAAAAATTAAAAATGGAGCAATGACAAATAAATAAATTAAGTATGTGATAGATACATGGTGCTCACATATTTACAAACATTAAAGTATACGATATCACAATATTCCTACAAACTTGCAAGTAATACTAATAGGACAGTGTGTGAGTTTAATTATCATAAAATGTAAAAAAAAAATCGATGATACACAAATAATAAACATACTCCAGAGGGCACAAAATAGCATTCTACAAGCCGTATCAAATGCTCAATGGTTCAATCAGAAATTCAGAATTTAATATTCACGATATTCTAAAAATTAACACTGTTCAACAGGAGATAAAGTCTATTGCTGCACGCTATAAGACAAGACTTGAGCTTGAGCAGCATCCAAACCCACTAGCAGTTGCACTAATCAAGTCTGACCACAAACGAAAACTTGCAATAACAGACCTATTAAGCTAGACTATGCCTTGCAAGTCCAATGCAAATAAAGAGAATTCTTAATGAAGAAATTACTCTGCAAAGCCCCACACTCCACATTAACTCATAGTTGACTAACTGATAGCAGTTCAAAATAGAAGAAAAAAAAAACCTATTTCTTTGTATGGTTTGTCCTCCTGCTTTCATAAGAACAGAACGCTCGTAAGAACTTAAATCTTTTTGGTGCGGATTTTTTTTCTTTCATTCGGTTCTTAAATTATTTAAGAATCAAATTTTTCAGACTGCGGACAAGGAAAAGAAGATGAAAAATATTAATTAAGTATCTACCTATGTAGGTATAGCTCTGTAGGTACCTGTTTAAGTAACATTCTTTCCTCAAGTAATTCATACATAAAGAATGATGCTCCATATTTTTGCAGATAACCTTTTAACCATGAGTTATAGCATACTAGACAAGTATTTAACAACATTATATTTAAAAAAACATCTAAAAAATTCTAGCAAAAAGACTGCTCCAGGTGAGGCTCGAACTCACAACCCCGGCATTGCTCACGAACACTGTCTTATAAGTACCGTGCGCTAACCAATTGCGCCACTGGAGCGATGGTCGGGTTGTCCAAATTACAATGCCGCCTCCGAGAGCATTGGTGGCCCTATAGTAACGGCCGTGACTAACGAGTTGTAGGTCGTAGGTTCGAACCCAGACAGGCGTTTTATTCTGTTTAAATTATTTCATCACCACTGCTCTCAAAACGGTGAAGGAAAACAACGTGTGGTGGTTTACATCCCACTCCCTCTCACCGAGCAGAGGCCCAGCATTGGGAACATTATAGGCTGATTATGTGCCCCCTTCTCCCCACCCCTCGACCCTTGCTACTCCATCCATTCATGAATGAGCAAGTAGATGACTCTGAGAATTGCGTCATAATTTATGTAAATTATTACGATTTTACAGCTTTAGTAACATTTCATGGTGTTTAACACTTGTTTGATAAATAGCTATAGCGAACAATGTTAATAGTTGCCGATAGAATCACCGCGCCGATGCAATCTATTTGTTATCTATGACTATGTTCTCATATCACGCATTATGTACACATTATGACTGTTAATTGTTAGCATTTTATTAAATTAACTTATTGTTGTTATGCGATATACGTAATAAATGTAATAAATGAATTACGCAGGTAGTTAGAAAAAATTTGTTGACAAAAATGAACTCATTTTCATGTTATGTACCACAGCAATCCGACACGACCATGACTACGACTATGAGAGTGAGGGAAGAGAGAGTGCACTTGTGTCTGCGCAAACACTTGTGCACTATAATATCTCCCGCGCCGATGGCTAGTCTCTCTTCAGATTGGCCGCCGTGGCCGAAAATACGGTCTGGAGGACTATTATTATTATATTTATATGTCTATATATCTCGGGACCTTGGGGTCCCGGACGTTTGGAAGGCGTACGAGGGGCCGAAGCCAACTCGCAGAGGCCCCTTAGACAATTTTAATTGGAATGAGGCACCAACCGACGATTATCCCTGTATGCACTATGCTAGTGCACCCAAGGACAATCCCCGGTTGGTGTAGGACTATTGCAGTACATGGAAACAAAACATTGGGCTATGGGTTTCGCTGGCTATAGTGGAATGGTTACCAGGAACTATGGAAGGACTATGACCCCTGCCTGACCAATGATATATAATATATATTATGGATAAGATGGCAGGGGGTGACTTGCACACTCAATAATGGGCCCCCAGAAACTGTCGCTAGCACATAGTGACGTAGCGACAAGGGGGCAACATATCCTGAGGTGCTTGAGGAGTGGAGAGGTATTCCACGGCTTTCAGAACAATCCCAGAGCCCGGAAGATGGTCAAGATCCCTACGAGCACTTACTGGAATACTTCCTTCCTGCGAGCACGTTTGCTCTTGCGAATCTCCACTCAAGCCGGCCAATCAAGGCAAGAATGAGGTGGGAGCTCTGTTCCTCGTCAGTGTTCACTCCAGCCAGCCAATAAAGGCAAGCCAGAGATAAGGAACAAGACTTCTCCCGGGAGGTAGGGTCCGTGGGGTCGCTACTGCCCAACAGCTCGCCACAAGCTGCCCTGCGGGTTTTTGTATCTCTCTTGGTCTGGCTCCTCATCCTAGACCCGTTCCGGCAAAGTAAACTCTACCGGCACAGACCTAGAGTTCGGAGCGCGCAAGCCCCACCACGACGTCAACGTAGAGATACGGCGGTGGGGTTATTATTATTATTATTATTGTTATGTACCACAGCCAATTAATATACACCTACTTAGGAAAGATATTATGCTATGATGACTAGCTGCTGCCCGCGGCTTCGCCCGCGTGGACCCTAATTCTTTTTCAGTAGCCTAAGTTACTCCTTATAACATCAGCTATCTATCTGGCAGTGAAAGTCCTGACAAAATCGGTTCAGTCGTTTCGGAGATTAGCCGGAATAAACAGACAGACAGACAAACAACATTTTATTTTGCTGTAATCTAATCCTCTCTATATAATTCTATATACTTCCATATGCATTTAATAAAAAAACTGTTTATTTGACATTACAAACATACCATAGTTTTAGTTTAGATATACTTAGATTTAGAGTTAATTACACTAAACTAAACTTGATTAACTTGATTAAGTTATTCACTGTAAATACATTAATTGCTGTTATTAAGGTTCCGTCCCCAACGGGTGCCAACCCTACTACCAAGCTTACGGTTGTCAGTCTTGCTCCCTGTCCGGTTTTAATTTCCAAAAAGTTCTTATTCATGTTATATGAGGGACAAATCCCGTATTTTTAAGAACTATGGTTTTCTAATCTGTCTCAATGTGTAGAAAATACTTCTAATTTACCTAGAGTGCGTTTCATCAAATAGTTCCTATGTTGGCTCCGCTGTTGTAGGACCAATACGAATACGCTACGCCGCTACGTAATAGGTCCGTTTTTAAAATTTAACAGTCGAGCCAACATTACGGCAAAGGAACTATGTAGTTGGTTGAAATGCACTACCAACATTTTTGACAAGTTTTTGACATTGATTGTCGCTGAGATGAGATCCCACTAGCTAGATTTCTAATGTTTTTATTAAATAGGAATAGGGAATAGGCCTTCTGAAGTAGGTAACGGATTGAGAACTTTAAAAAAACCAGGCAAGGTTATTAAAGTTATTATGAGATAATAGTAGCCAAGAAGCAATAAAAATGTATTAAAAACCGCCTTTACAAAAGAGCATAGCAATTTTATTTATAATGTGATTTAGTTTGTTTTTTTTTCACCACAAACTTTTTTTTATCAAGATTAACATTTCTCAAAATAAATAATACTAAAATGAATTATTGACTAAACTAACTATCAATTGGTTTTTATTAAGTACATGATCTGCAAATTCTGATACATTGACGATTGATGTCGCAATCATGTTCGCCTATGATTCTCGTCATCACGTGTTTAGGTACGTGGGGAATATCAAGTCGCTCGCTGTTCAGACGGAGTGGGAGTATTACCTGAAATTCATCCATAACATTTTCTATTTCCTCAGTGTTTACTTAATTAATACAATATTTGGTTAATTCCCACTATGTCACGTAGTAAACTGTAATATGCGTGTTTGCATATTTTTTTTATTAAGTATCCGGATATCAATGTTAATTTAAAGAGAATTTATAATAATATAGGTAGTATTTCATTGAACTGTTTAATTTGTAACGAGTTGTTTCGGTAGTTGTTGGTGGCTGGCAGCGTTCAAGCTCAGGCGGTGTACACCCGCGCTTGCGGCCATTCGATTATCGCACTACAATGATATGTTAATGGCCTATCGAGAAATATAGTTTATTGTTCATAGAGCTCAATCGCGCATCCTGCTATGGCTGCTACCAGCTATGCATCGGCACAACTTCAACATCGCTGCAGGCGCTATTAATGATTTGTATTACCTGTATTATTTTATTTGGTGGTGGGTGTGCGGGTAAGCGTAGGTAAGTAGCTCTGCATAGTATGTGGTGAATATCTAATAATAATATATAGAGGACTTGGGCAAAGCCAAAAACATAAACTAGAACAGACATGGTGGATAGAGCAGTAGTTTGATGGTACGTAGTAAACAAGACGAGGGAGCAGGAAATAAGGACGTCGTACCACTAGAAGTGTTAACGAAATTGCGATTCGCACACAGCAGTAGACGGCAGAACTACTTTACAATACTACTACAGAACAACTTTTTGCTGAGGCAGACTGTACGATCTGGATCACAAGCTAGCTGGACTTTGATTTCAGTAACTTTGTTCGCATATAAGGAGGAATTCAAGTGAGACCATAGAGGAGAGTACATAGTAGTCAGCATTGTTTCAAAAATCAAAGTCATTTGGTCAAAATTACGACAGTCCCCCAAAACGCCCGCCCGTCACCAATTCCTAATGCTTTAGCTGGGAAGAAAAACTGGCGCATCAAACTCCCCAGAATTGGTCATTGTCAACTAACAGCAAAGGCAACTATCGCAAACTAAATTAAAGCTAAGATAGGCGCATGTAACGCAATTCATGCAAGAGTTGCGTCGAGGCGGGCTAATGGTATTGAGTAGAAATATCGAGCGGCGGCAAACTGACTGATCAGACCGATTGAGCAGGACAATTGCCCTTAATGAAAGTAATTAACACGACGCGATCGGCCGGCATCGATAGCAAGCCGCCATGACACGCTGCGCCAGCGCAACCGACCGCGCAGCCAGACACCACAATATGCGCCTAAATCAACCTACACACGCTCCGATTTAATTAGAAAATAAATCACTCTTCTATTACACCCAATTCACTTGGTATAAGGATGCAGAACATCTGTACCTGGACCTCCTCGATGACATGTGAAAGTTACGACTCGGCTGTCTCACTGCCTTATTACTTATCTATTATATTAAGTGCACATTTATATTTCTCCCACAGTAAGGTGCATATTTCTCAACGCAATTTCGATTCAACAACAGGTAGTTCGGCTGTGAAATATTTTTTCTGTGTTCATTCAAGCCGTTCAAATTCCCAAAATCAGCTGATTCAGGTAAACATATTCCGCAAAGAGAATCAGTTTGTAAAGACGATTTGGAGTCCCCGACTGACTGCGTGAGAAAGTATATTACTGGTTATACACACACCAAACATGAAACATTCTGGCAAAAATGAACTAGATAGATACTTGTTGATCGTTTTAGCTTTGAAGATTATTATTACAATTAGTTTCGATATGATCCCCTTTATGCTGTCGGGTGTAGAAACTCTGCACCATGCTTAGACAACTCACACAGCACTAGGTAAGTACCCCACATTCAAAACCACCGTATATATACTACCTATACTTAATCTTGAAGGTTAATAATGCATACTATTATTGACACAAAAGTTATATATTTCGTGGAATATGAACTGGCAAGCACAAGCAACACTAACCCACCTTTGTTTGCTCACATTTTCCAATATCAAGATGTGTGTAGATCAAGGTTACGGCTGCATTTATCTTTTATGGGTACTGTAAATCAGGAACAAATTTATCGATAAAATGGTATAAAGCTAACAGTGCGACTTGTTGATCTGTTTGTTTATGATATTCTACAGATATCTATGCATATGTAAATATATAAAATAAATATTAACCATGTCCCGGCCGAATTATTCAAGGTTAACTTCATAAGTGTAGGAAAAACTGTCGTTATTTAAAGTAAGTAGGTATGGATACTGGATAGATACCGTGAAATCTATGTTAAGGAATCAGTAGGTTAGGCGTAATGTTTGCCGAATTAATAATGTAGGATGTTTCTGTAAATATTTTTTATCTGGATTTAAGTGGGAAGGAATTAAAGTTAAGAGCGCAGGCGAGTCGTGTGGAAGTGTCGGGTTTAAATGGGCCATCGGTATGCGACAACGCCCTGCTCGCAATATGTTGACCAGCACTCTATCAAGGTTACCGCCAGCACGTGACGCGCAATATTAAAATATTATTGAATCCAAATTACATCTCAAAATGTCACGTGTGACAACTCTAGATATACCTACCTAATGTTTGAACCGTGCTAAAATAGGTTCAATGAAATTAATTTCATAGTAATGTATGTTATGTAATATGTACATACTATTACCTATTACGACATAGTACTCTCCAATTTCACGTAATAGATAAGTACGTACTTACTATCTTCGTTTGTTTGCGCTTGCCTTGCGTTTAATTAATTGAAACACCTGTGATACGTTGTTATGCTTCTGTAAAATTATTTAACAAATATAAGTGGATATTGTTTAGGTTTTTATACAGACATACTTGGAAGGTATCCTGAACTCCTGACCATGATTGTCGTCTATGTTTTGGTCGACCGTCTAAGGGCTAATTTCACCAAACTTTTATACCGAGTATAAGTCTTATCCTGCGAATAAATTTTGAATTTTTGACAGTTTTTCCATACAATAGCTGTCAGACGCCATTTTTATTCCACGGATAAAAGACGATGACTTTGGTAAAATCAGCCCTAAGTCGGAGATAGTTTTAAACTCAAATGTCGTCGATCTACATATAAATAAGTATGATCAATAAGACTATCACCATATCCATCGTCGAGGCACAGTCATATCGTCAATGTGAACGAACGAGACAATAAAAATAAGATCGAGTTCGGCCAGCAAATATAAAAGAATTCCTCGGCCAACGATGAATGAATCGGGCATCATTCTCAAACGAGCATGTAGTTCGTTTTGTTTGATTGTATGTCCGTAATGAAAAAGCGCGTCTGGGCTCAGGTGCACACCTGTTGAGGCGCCGAGGCCGTGGGATACGGCTCATGCAGGTAAGGAGACGCGCAAAAAGCGACCTATTGTACTTACGAGGTGTAATGCAGCAGTTGAAATTAATCAAACTATCTAGATATTCGGGTAGTACTTAGTCGGTACCTATTCTTCTCTCTTTAGTAGGTACTGCAGTTACAGAACAAGCACTACTTACATCATTACTAAAACCGACAATGTGTAAGTTGAACTTGCGCGCTAAGAGTTCCGTACCACAAAAACTTTTTTATGTAATTTAGGTATCTACCATCTTTTAACAACTACCTACCTATTATGATTACAAAGAAAGACAGAAGGATGGGCGTCAGCTTAGTAGCCTTTTGGTTCGGAACGAAAAAAGTACAAGCTACGCTAAAGGCGTCTGGTTTAGCCCGCATTTGGGTATCTGAATGTCTTTACCCGAATTTGGACATGTGGGTATGTAATTGGGCAACGAAGCTGGACGAATATTGTGCTAGACATGACATCCCTCATTTTGGTCGCTAGATCGAATTCTATTGGCATTCGGACGCGGGGAAACCACCAAGTGTAAGAAGACGTATGGTAAGTAGTGCCCTTACCGATGTTTAATAATGAATGCTTGCTTATAGGTCAGACATGAGACACCTGCACATTGGCAAATAAATTAGTAACTAAGTACCTACATAGTATATTACCACAGGTAGGTATGTTTTAAGTGTAATGTTGAGGATTGTGTGCTGCTGATCAAGTACCAGTTTTATTTTAAGTAGTGCTACCTAAAATACTTTAAACTATTTTCACTTAAATATAATTTCGTAGTAAAAAGCCTGTGAAACCTGCGTGATATGCAGATCGTCGACAAGATTTTATTTTCTTTACCATACAGGGGCGAAGACATAAAGAAAGCACGAACGCAACGCTTTATGTGTAGGCAGAGGCCTACTCAGATATGTACGTTCCGTGTTTCAATTTTTGCCCATATCTGGCAGCGGCGGTGTGCCGCCGCGTGTAGACAGATTCAGATATGCTAAGAACGTGCAGATCGGCTCGGCAGGCACGAGCGTCGCCACAGCGCCCGCGATGTAGGCGTGAACAGCGCACCGGCCGCGGCCGCTCGATCTGCAGATTTATGCACACAGCTCCCAACACTACCTGCACCCTGCGCAGTGCCACATACCTACTGCATAACGCTTCAAACCCACTCACGAATTGGCTAGCCGTCTATCCCACGCACAAAGCTTCCCGGCTATACCGAATTTCTCTTTGTAGAGAGATATTTTATCTTCAACATTTTTTCTTACCGTGAGGCGTAAATATTCTTTTACCCTACTATTGAATAATCGGGTATGTGTGATTTAATGCGTTGTTGATTTTATCCACATTCTTCGCCGTTGTACAATGCGCCGACTGGCGCAATGCGAAATTCCATTAAGCTTTTTGAATACGAATAAAAGGAGATTTTGGAAAAAATCCGACGCTGCACTCGAACAGGTTATTGTTCAAGGTTTAAAGAGGAACAATCGCACTGTTGTGTTTCCAGTTAACCATGACAAATGGTGTTGTTTAGTTTACCTGTGGACTTCTTTGTTGTTTCACTTGTTGCGTAATTGTTACAAATGTGATTTGATAAAAGAACGGCCAAGTGCGAGTCGGACTCGCACACGAAGGGGTCCATACCACCGCGCACTGTACAATATCTCGCAATAAACGCCGAAAAAAAACACGTTTCGACTCCCTTTAAACTTTATTTCCTTTATTTATTTATTTTATTTTTGTTATTTGTTGTTATAGCGGCAATAGAAAAAACATACAAGGTCATACAGGGTGTAAAAAGACCCATCACATAGCCGTCAAATACGCATTCTGTACATCAAATTAAGTAACATTGCACAAAAATAATTGCTGGGACACGACTTTTAGTTTTGGTGTGAAAAGAGTTTATTTATGTGTCATCATCATCTGCCTAGCCTTTTCCCAACTATGTTGGGGTCGGCTTGTGTATGTGTAGAAATACACAAGCTGTGAAAAATTCAACCGTGTACCTATTACGGTTCATGAGATACAGCCCCCTCTCAGACAGACGGACAGCGGACGCTTAGTAATATGGTTCTGCGTAAAAAGTGCAGTTGACTCTTTCTACTTTGCTGGCGTCGTATTGTCTACACGAAACGTCATTTTTGTCTACTCTTCAGTCGACAAAACGGTGCTCATGATACGCCTACTGTTGGGCACCCTACGGGTACGGAACCCTAAAAACGAATGTAACTTCTTCTTTTTGTTACTTAAATCATAACATCATGACAGGTATAACATAGGTACTTAAGTCTTGTGTTTAACACAAAAAAAACTGCTTATTATTGGATAAAAAGAGACTAATATACAAAATGATCACTTTTATTAATATAGGTTAACCCTCAAACTCACATGTTCAAAACAAAAAAATATGCACAGATCAGCAATTTTAGTCAAGATGCAACTAATGCTTAGTTTGCGCCGACTCATCTGATCTCTGCTGATTCCCTTTATGTACTATAGTATATTACACCAAATAATATGGTAAAACACCCTAGTCAGCCTTTTCAAACTTCTTTTCTTTATAAATAGTACTAATATTGCCCTTAAGTACATAATTACTACCAATCGATTCTGTAACATCTTATTGTTTATTAATTGCAAGTTTTTCCGTGAAGCGGCAAAAAACGCGATCAATCCAACCACATCCACTGACTTACTCCTAGATTACTCTGGTCCGCAAACCTAAAAGTCAGAAATATATGACGTGACAGTAAAAACTGTGAGGCATGAGACTTAAACTTAAAACACACATAGTTTTTACAAAATATTATTTTACTATTACTATTTTTTTTTTAAATCATCATGACTGAAATTCAATACATCGTTATACGGAAGACCAGTTATCGATTGCTATGGCAGCAATTCGAGATGGTATGAAGATATAGGAGCCTTACGCTAAAGCTTACGCCAAGAGGCGTACCAAGAGGGACTTTTCAAGATATGTGATATGTAATGAGGTATCCTTCGAGGGTTCTAGAAATGCTGCGTCGAATGGCCTATTTTCAGCCTAGGTACTACACACCAAGACGAAGACGAAGAAAGACAAGAAGAAGACGTTGTAAAAGACTGATGCTTAGCTTAGCAATGTGTGGAATCGGTATAAAACAAACTAGAGGTCCAGAATATTATTTTAAAAAAAGGTCAAAACCCATTTGTTCCTAGTTGCCCAGGAAAAAATGGTTTTATATCTATACTAATATTATAAGCTGAAGAGTTTGTTTGTTTGTTTGAACGCGCTAATCTCAGGAACTACTGGTTGGAATTGAAAAATTCTTAAGGCCACGACCAATAGGAGCGGAGCATAAATGAAATATGTTGCAAAAACGGGAAAAAATATTCCTTTTTGAGAGCTTCCGTTGCGTGCGCTGCGTAAACGGTTTATGTTACGTAAATATCATGTATGATGGAATTGTTCTATTTAAAAGTTCTAAAAAAAAATCCGCGACAGCATATGTCTATCTTTTAAGATTGACTTACTATAACCTTTTTTATGGTAATCAAATTTGTTAGAAATTAATGCATTATTTGCGAAGGAGTTTTATCAACATTATATTAATTCTTATTTAAATAAATAGTTTTTAACATCAAGGGTATTTATGTAGCAGTAAAATACTTTTTAATTCATTCGAATCGGACATTTAATTTCGAAGTTATCACGAGTTTATAAATGTAATACGCGAACCGTTCGAAGCCGGCGCCGCGCCGCCGCGACTTTCCCTACTCTAGAGAGGAGAGGTTGGGCACACGGGTAGACCATGACCTGGAATAGGACACGTTTTATCCCTATATTCCCACGGGATCGAGACCTACGCGAGTGAAACCTCGGGGCACAGCTAATTCCTTAATAATTAAAAAGAAATCTTAATTAGCACAGAAAACACTGTAAAATATTCCCTCGGATCGATGCGAATAAGCGGCTGACCTTAGGTTCAAAGGACTGCTGCTGAAAAGCGCCCTTTTTTATATTTATAGATTTTTTTTAAAATTTTTTATAATCTTGCTTAGTCTTTTATCCTACATACTCAAGTTTTTTAAAACGTGAACCAAAATTTTGCATATTGTCAGAATATGTTGCTCACGAGACCTGAGAAACACGCGACAGTAGGCTACGGCTGGCACGATAGATAATCCAACATTAATTATTAAGGACAGGAAGAAAGAAAAATAGGTTTATCTGCCACGGAAACACGTGCATACCTCAGAAGTCTTGAAGCAATTATTTCAAAGGAGTTATCTGTGGTGCTCTGGGACGACGATGGGTGAAACACTTGTCACTGCTTATTGCTTTAGTGATTGCAATCTTCTTAAAACGGTACACTGCATCATGATGATATCGTTCGCAGTTTCGTATGACCCATAACATAAAAGAGAGCAACATAAGCTTTTATTTTATCTTTGGTTAACATCATTGTCTCCGTTGCCCTTGATATGACACAAACTTCCGTGTTTCAAATGTGATGTTGACTTGAAACGAGCATTTTATCACGTGGTCACCGATACGTCGATGTGATCGCGATGAAGACGGGGATGCGCGATAATAAAACTGTGTTAGTTGGATAACGCACGTCCGAACAACGTGCGGATGTCCTCGCCAACAGATAAGCCCCCACAACCTGTCCAAGCCTTATCGACGTACCTAAGTTCAGTCAACAGTGCCTATGCAAATAACACGTAGATACAATTTTTATTATTAAACTTAACGTACAATAACTTGATGCAACCCTGAAGTGTCAATCATATTCAGATACCTATGTTACCGATACATATTTTCACATGTAGATAATAAAATTCCCATTGCATTATGGTAAGTGGTAGTAAATAAACCTGTATTGTAAAATTGATAAAGAATTATAACCGAAATGCAGTTATTACAATAGTAAATAGGTACCTAACCGAACTTTAGTTGATTTAATACTATGTATAATTGCTATATCGTTTTATGTTCTACTTCTACATACAGACAGAAGTAGAACGTTCCAGTGTGCTATTACATCGTAAATCGCGTCTCAATTTGTTTATAGCGGACAGCATTTGCTGATCTTGGAGGCAGGTATTGACAATGACATTGGCTGGTTACGAATGACCGACCACAGGTCTGTTGTAAGCACACTGTGTATTTGGCGCGTGCTCTATTGGACTGGCGAAAGTAACAAAGTTGTAGTACAAGTAGTGGGATAAATAGATAGTATAGAAATACGCGAAGGTCGCGGTAAGTGGGTCGATGCGAGGCACTTCCGGCCGCGTGGACGGAACGTGCTCGCAGGATGCGCATGTGCGCCATTCCGTGGCGCTGCAATTATGTAACTAGCGATCCTCCCAGTGCACTCAGATACATTCCCGCATCCATGTAACTGCACTTTACAAGCTCATATCACGTTGCCCTGGTTAATGTACCTAAGTTTACCTAATAGTATACTGTTTCATTGAATAATTCACATTTAATTTTAAAGTGATATTAATTTTAATTTATTTAAGAAAAATTCCTCAAGTTCGGTGATACTTCCTCGTCGTATCAGTGAGGTCGCAGTCGTATTTATGTGTAAGTAAAGGTATTCTATTTTGGGTACGAAAGATAGTCGTAAAATATCACAATTTACAATTGAAAAGCGGTTACGAAAGCGCAGCATCAGAAAGAATATTTCTTTCCAGTTGTGATAAACGACGACATTCATAAAGGTGAAGAAAAAAAATTAATTCGTGAATTCCTTAAGTTATTGGCACAAAAAGGGAAAATTTAAGACGTGCCAACTCAGACAATGCGGAGTGGTGTTAATCTTGCCACGATCAATAAACTCTCTGATTACACATTCATGGAATACTTTGTGGCGTGTCCCTCCGAACATGCAGTCTGAGCCGTGTTGCGTATGGTACGTACGTATGTACACGACTACCTACTTACATTGTAATGTCGTGCTATGCATATAACGCATATAAGTTAATGTAAGTAATTCTTTAAACGGTTATAAATGCTTCTTATTGTTTGTCCAGTCTGTTTTTTTGTTCTGAAGGTGTTTCATTTATTTCAATTTTCAATGCTTTTACGTGGATGCATTTTGGAATATCGATATCCGGATTAAAGTTAAAGTTTGCAGTGGTTAATTTCCTCTAGAAACGTTAATTAAATCTCTTCAGGTACCTAAAACATGTACTGTTTTACCACAAAACATTACCTAACTGTTATACCAATATATCAGGTGTTTAATAAATTCCTTCATTAATTTTAATACTCATAATGGCCTGGTTTCTTTTAATTTATATAGCGTTTAATTATTATGTCTATTGGTGTGTCGAAATTCGTTACTTTTACGAGACATATGGGTCAGCAGACGCATAAAATTCGACCAACTGATCCAGATTGGTACAAAAAATATGCCAGCTGACCGTTTCCTATAGAGACGAAGTTAATAGTTGTTGTAGGAAGGCGGGCGAGGTGACACGAACTAAATTGGCACATCTGTCATTGCTCACCTAGCTGAGGCCTGCGAGCCCGTGGGGCCGCGCTACAAGCGTCATCTGCGGACCACGGTGAACAGTCCCTAGGAGATAGATTACTTTTTATAGTTCTAATAGCAAGGCAAGTATAAATACGTTAGTTGAATTTAGTTTAATAAGATTTTCAACTTTAATTTTAATGCTACGCTGCTACGGTTTTTGAATTACACGGAAACTGAGCGGAGTACAAAGATTTACGACATTAAAATAGCACTTGCCTACTCAATTTGTTACTGTCTACTATGCTAATGATATGTCTATGGCTATATAGAGCTCATGCAGTATTCGCGACATTAGCATATCTCTATGATGTAAATAATGCTAGCCAACATTAGATTAGTGACGTGACAAGACAACGCTTACTAAACAGACAATTGTTTATGATTATCGTGGAAACTAATTCAACAAGTTATAACTTCGTAAAACGAAAAAAATCAATAGAATTAAAGCCTTAGCTCATTCCCATATGAATGAAGCTAGTAAGCCTTTATATGAATGCCTGGCCACGCAACGTCGCGACGATCTCACGCGCAACAAAGTCCCACATTTAACAACATGTCGCTCTCTATAGTAAGTAAAATCCGATGACACATCTCAGTTCTTCATCGCTCATTTGAAGCGGGTGACCATATAATCTCCAATGGTATTTCATCGTTTTATTATTTCACAATAGCTTACTAACTTCCTTTAATTTTAGTCACCAAATCTCTTTCTA
The DNA here is from genome assembly GCA_947363905.1 of Lithophane semibrunnea. NCBI lineage: Eukaryota > Metazoa > Arthropoda > Insecta > Lepidoptera > Noctuidae > Lithophane > Lithophane semibrunnea. The sequence continues at coordinate 9,765,128 of OX376189.1, forward strand.
GCTACGTTAATATTCTGACCATGATTTATACGATTGTTGTAATAACGTAGTTATGAGATAAGATAGATATGAATGGCTTTTTAGCTTTTGTACAGTTCATGCAAACAATTTCCCTTTGTTTATGATTGTGACATAATCAAAGTCAAGATAATAAAGTAATTAACTATTCAGTTGCGCATTTTAGTATTGTTAATTCTGATACCAGACTTTCAATCACTTAAAGTTGAAAAGCCCGAACCAAAATATGAATACCTACCTAATGTTCAGGTTACGAACTCACGAGACGTCAGAGATCAGCGACCGTAAAACTCCTAAGACACACCTGCTCTCTATTCAGAACGCCAAACAGCGAGCACAATAAGACCTATTCAAATGTTAAACAAAAATGGCGTTCGATAGACAGCAGCACTATATTGAATTAACTCGAAGGCGGAACAATGCTTACATCGATATCTCTACCTACTTTCTTTTTGAGAAAGACAACAAAGTTCCTTCTTGCGAGGACGCTGACAAGCAAGCCGCGACACAAAGAAGATCGACGGCGGTTGCCCGTAATGCACAAAGGTCAGCTCGGCTCGAGATCACCTTACATCGGTCACAGCCGCCCGCACCGCGCTCCTCCGCGCATCGTACCACGATGCATAGTGCGCCCGCGCCGCCGCCGCACCGCTCTATACTTTTGTGAGTCGACGACGACGAGTATTATCGCGCGATCTGGGAGCGGAGATGCTTCTCATAATGCGTCCAGATAAACCCGCTTTGTGTCGTGTGCTCTCTATAACAAGAACAATATTCCATGAAAGGAGTGCGCAACGCAACAGGTACATGCCCCCACGATTATCTTCTAGTTTAGGTGACGTGTGGTCGCCTCTTTTCAATTCTCTAACTATATTTTTTCCTCCATTTTTTCCCTTGGAACCATAGAAAACACCACCACCTTTACTAGGAAGGAACGTAGAAAGAATTATGAATTATGTTATACAAACTATTGGTATCTAAAAATTAAAAGAGTTACAAGAACACACATGAAGCAAGCATCATGATTGTAGAATAAATCCTAGGGAGATCTAAAACTCAAGCAAAATTCCGCTAAATAGTAATTTACTAAATACTAACTAAACTAATATCTGCGCAAGCTTATGAATCAAAGTAGTAGTAGTGACTGGGCGCATGCGCCACGAGCCACGAGCTACGACACGTTTAGAAGCACTGAATTAAACAATCACGGCTGAGTCATAATACCGGTTGGCTATAAAGACAACTCAAATAATCTGTGTCTAGTTTATTTCTCAGACAAAACGCCATGTTACTACGATAGCATAATTTAACATTGTTTTATACTTACTCCCAAAGCTTAAACAACATTATCGATGATTCATAAATCGCTACGAACGGTGATTCAAAATCATCCAATTTGTTTTGTTGCTGCGTTGGTTTCCTTATCCTGGTCATTAGTTCATAAAGTACTATGTGGCAGATGTGTGTGATGAATATGAACACAGTAGATGTTGGTGCATATCTTGTCTACTAAATTAACCCCTACGATTCATACGAATGAGTGACAAAGGAAACAGAGAGTCTTGTGATTATCGGCTGTAATCCCGATCTAAGAAAGCGAAACAAATTGCGCAAAACGTATTGTCTGCCTATTTTATGTTCGTGGTGTGTGGTGCGATGCAGCGGTACGGCGCGGCGGTGCAGCGGTGCGGCGGTGGTACAGTGGTACCTGCGGCGAGCAATGTGGAGCATGCGATAGAGCGGCCCACCCAGCGCGGTGCACCAACAAAGGCAACGCGACCGTGAAGTGAACGCATTCACGCAATCTGCGAACCAACCCTAATAAGTTATCTACCTACCCACTGGCCGTAGCGCACTAGCGCCCGACACACTCTGACACACTACCTTCATGCTAGTTTATACGTACTGGTCTCTTCAGACTACCGGCCACTGTGATCCTACATAACTATTCTATAATGTTACATTATGTCTGGATGATGCTGAGATAACAAAATGAGGTTCTTATAATCGCTACACGCGAGGCAGTATCTCCTACATGTTCGGAATTTATTTGATAGCTTGCTATATGGGAGTCATAAACATGGGGCGGATATTGTAGCTGTGTCTCAATTAGTGCGTCCTACAGCAACTGAATGTTCAGCGAATATTGATCGATACTTACGCTACAAAAACACAACATTTTCATTACAGGTAAGTATGTTATTTCTATTTGTCAATTATTTTAAGAAAATAATTTAAATTACAACATGGTACACTAAATTAAACCTGAGTTATACTTAACTTAAATATAAATAGACTATTAATCACCTTAAGATATCGATCTAATTAACTCTATCTAATGGTAATGGCGTTTTACGAGCAAGCGGCTGTAGGCAAATTGAAGTGATTGAATGTGACATGCAAATAGTATAGGTTCGCATACACTTGTAGCTGCCAAGTGGCGAGAAATTGTGCAGCGAGTCGAAACAGGCCAGTTGCGAGTCACCGTCTGTGTGGTACAATTAAATCACGAGAAACAACGCCGCTTGCGCAGCTCCCGAGGGTGCGGCTGCCGCTCACCCCGCGACCACTGTCCCGCTGTACCGCTCCACCCATGTTTCTTACGAATGTATTTGTAACTCCGTTTACTATATTATTTGGACAATACCAACACCTTATTATACGTCGTAAAAACTACGTATTTTGTCTTTGTGTTCGTTCAGTCAACACTCTTGACAAAATTCAATAGGCATTCATCAAACCTGACCGTCGTCGCTTATTCCGTTGGTTAACATATTATTTAAATGCAATGAAACTTCTGTGTATAAGGTTAATTCTGTTACTAAGTAGGTTTAACAATTTTCCAATAATGATTGCGTAATGCGAACCTGAACGGCTAATGAGATCTGATTAAGTTATGATGTCAGTGAATATAGAGCTAGCGATGCGGTAACTTGACGTCGCCGCATTGATTTCACTGTTTCATCGGCGGAGCATCGATTATTGTGATTGCGCAAGCGGCGGCTGAGCTCGCCGAAGCCTGCCCGTGCCCGATGCGGCCACTACTGTGCAAATCGGTCCAATTATGCAAGTGACTCGATTAGAAAATGAGATGGCCTGTGCGATATTTGAACTCGATTGATTTACTTACGTAATGGATGCCGGAAACAATGTCAGAGCTGCATTCTAAGAATAGGATCGTTAGGCATTGTTACAAAAATGTCAAGCTACAATAGGTATGAATACAGACTATATTGTGTCGGAGCTGCTGATGCATATATGCAGTTAGGACTTGCTTTTTTAAATGCTATGTTAGAAATACACATTACAATAATGTGTCAATAATCTTTCGGGTCATTGTTACGCTCAACTATATCAATGTACATAATTATGTCAACAAATAAAAATATTACCTAAATGTTGCTTATTGAAATGTTGTTATATTACCGAGTAATGAATTTTCATTATTTGAAGCATCTACGTAGGTATGTGCTTGTGCACAAAACCGGTCGAACAATAATGTGCATATTATACGCATGTCACGTCCGCGAGTACCATATAAGCCGGCGAATTAGCTTGCTTCTGACTATGGTAAAAGGATAATTTCGACCTGAAAAGACTGACTATTTTACTAAAATGATGGTCGTTCATTTTCTTTTTAGTAGGTAATACCTACCTATACCTTTTTAGTATGTTTGAGAATTTAACAATAGTACGAGTAGTAGGTATACATTTATGCACTTAAACTACTTATACTATATTTATCGGACAGCAGTATGAATGAATGAATGAAATTCACCGACCCCAGCTTGGTTTAACCAGATTTGACAAATCGAATGAACCCCAAGATTTGCACTAACCCCTGGCGCCTCATGCTTCATGGGGCTACAGAGGCCATTGCTTGCATATCATGGAGTAGACCGGGAGGCGCTTTTACGATTTATTGGATAGCAGTAAACAAGTAATCGATGTGTACATTAGTTCTAAATTAATAAAGCCTATATAAGATTTCATGAAACAAAAAATAATCTATTATGTGTATAAACAAACACGACGAAACAAACATTAAAACATTCGTGATACTTTTGTCAAATTATCTATTTATCCCATAATCAATAGGAATGGTAGAAAACAGTTTAACTATGTGAGAAAATTGAGATGTACTGCGTAGCCACCATTACTTTAATCAACAAATTATGGTGTTGTATGTTTCAATTACTACATAACCACAGTCTGGCTACCATATAATTGATTTGAAGGCTTCTGTAGTTATACGATAATTACAGAATGGCTGTTATTGTTATTTATGTGGTTTTTATTTAACAATTATCTCTTTTTAATATCGTATTATGATAAAAAATGATATTTGCTAAAAAAAATAAGGATACTTCAAGATATTTTGCATTGGCATTTTCCGGGAAGAAATGAAGAAAATGTAAACATGGAAAGTGTTTTTAGTATAAGAAGTAGATCAAGTAAATTCCTTTGCTAAGCTAAGTTTACTTGATAGGAGTATAGCTATACTTACGTTGTTATTTATAAATTAAGTTTATTGGTAGGATAATAATTGCATCAGGGTCTTAAAAGTTTAAAAAATAAGTTGTCTAAAAATAAGTAGAAATCGATGTGTTTTTTTTCAATTCAATATTACCTACTGGAAGCTCTTATTGTATATTGACAAACTTGTTTCCAGTTTTTTTTTTATCAATGAAAAAAACACTGCCATGTGATACGGATCGGAAGAGATCGTTATTCTCACTAAGCTCGGTAAAAGTAAGAGAAAGGTCAAGAACATATGGTTCCGATATTTTTGAATTTCATGAGGGGAGCAAGCTGCGCGCCGGGGTCAACGCTCTGTTTGATGTAAAGGAGGGTTGTCACCGTGCGGTGCGACGCTTACGTGGGATAACGTGAGGTCGCCTTGTGTGACTCGCACTTCGGGAAGCGCCGGCGCAGGTGACGACCTCCTACACACTGTTGTACCTATAGAACTCCTCACAATCCCTCCACGTTCAATACAACAGAATTCCGCAACATAAAACGACTCTCTAGGCTAATGAACTTCTCAATTTTACGCTTTACGTTTGATTTTGATTGCTGAATTGGAAAATTCTGGTTTAGTAACTTATTCTAAGTAGGTAATTAAGATGGACTGAGGTAACCATTAAGAAAATGTAAGTTGCGTTTTTAAAGCTATTACATTATTTTGCACGCCTGCGTTTGCGTATCATATTGCGTTCATGACGGTAATTTCTACTAAAAATAATTACCAAGGTAAATAGAACTTTATTCGAACCAAATGAAAAATGCTTACCAACATCAATATTTTACGATGACTTCACAGACACTTGTTGTTATGTAATATTACAGTATAAGAATGTAAATACCTATGTTTATAAACAACAGTTTTAAATAATTTTGTAATATACCTACGCATAAACATACTTTGTTGTTCCTATTTTTTTATAACTGAAAGTTTTTTTATTTTATTGAAAGTCTGAAAGGCAAACCATGTCATACTGATTCCCTGCGATATACGTAGATAAAGTGAGTACCTAGGTACGAGAGGTACCTAATGTTACAATATCATATTTTACGAAGCTTAGTGACTGGCTTATGATGATGATTTATAACGTTTGCCGATTTTACGATATGTATTGATGTCCTGTTAGATCAGAGAGACATTGCCAATAAAATAAACAATAAACAGATAGATGTATGTACGAGCAGGGCGATCTTGTTCGCGATATCAGACGGTGTACGATTTCCTTACAATGATATTTAAATTTTATGGTACGTGCGCTTGTTAGTCACAACATAACGTATACTATCCCAAAGCTTTTCTACTTCATGTTTATGAGCTATGATTTACATGTTTCCCACTTCAGCGGGTACATTGAGGATCAGAGACAGAATTATCAGGATGTATCGTCGATAGACCAGTTTAAGGCGCATAACCTTTATTTTTAAAACGAGGGTCGATTTTCCGACTCCTATTTATTCAAGGAAACAGTAAATCAGACCGTTTTGATAAAATGCTTAACTTACTAAATGATGACCTACGTAATAATCCTAGGTAAATTCAAAGTTAAAACTTATGGACCTTGAACAACAACAATGTATTCAGAAGTTGATAAAAATTATACAGCGCATGGTCATTTCTTAGACGTCGCTGAATATTTCCATACCGTGTTTCGCAATAATGTGAAATTCCAAAATAGTCATGAAACGTTTGTTTTTCGATGAGTTCATCAGTGATGTTATTGATGAAGGTGGTGGTCGGCGCAAGTGGCTCGGTGCTGCTCCGAGCCATTACCCGCCGCGGTCGGCCGGAGGCCGCGCCTGTATTTGTCTCATGCGAACGCCATAATCTTCGCTCCACTGCTCTTTATAATCGCTCAGTATTGTTTCCAACTCCATTATATTGTCAGATATACTCCTTTGATAAATTTAGCCGTCGTTGAGCAATATTGTGTTTGATTGAGCGAAACAGGATTCCCATCAAGTTAATTTCCTGAAGACATGATTGTTCGACAACTTTTATGAGAATTTATCTTCGGATCATGTGTGTAAATAGCTGCATAATCTGATTTTGTATCCTGAACGATCGCATGATTGAGTGAAAGCGGAGTGCGGAGTGGCACTTTGTGCTAAGCGACGCTATTCAAAATGATGGACTCCGTCGGTTTATCAGCGGAGACAGACGCAGAGAGCACACAGATAGGTGAGGGTGACAGTAATTGACAGGTCGGCGGGCGCAGGACACTTGACGCACGTGCGAGAGCGGACTCGGGCCCCCGTACTAAGCAGGATGTCTTTAAATAGACTAAATGCCTTTGTGAAGGCATGCCCTCCGAAGGGTGGCGGCATCCGGCTCCGATCGCGCACACGATTCGCTTCTAAAGAGGAAACTTATAAATAACTTCTTCAATTATTCTGAACCATTCAACTATAAACATTAAATACTCGTTGCGTCTGAATCAATGCAGTGCGGCGCGGGCGCACCGGGAGTCGTTTGCGCGCTACCGGAGTACCGGACCCTTATCGCCCATCTCGCCGACACACTGTTTCACGGAATGCCTATTGTTTGATTAATAATATCTGTGAACAACTTGATATATTATTATTTGTCGTAACTTCGTAAGTGATGTAACGAGTAGTTCGTAGATTGACCGGTGTGTCCTCATTCTGTCCTAAACTTGTTATATGTGTTGTTTGTAGAACTGCGTTGTAGTAAATTATCTTGACATATATTTTGTTAAAGGTACGGTAAATTAAAAGATTGATGAAAGAGGCAGCACTCAGGATACATTCTCAAAGCAAAATAATTCAGCATTCAGGGCGTTGATAGCTGCGACTCAGTTTTTAACTTTTGTAGCTATCATCGTTACCATTGTAATTAATTATGGCATTTTGTTTTTGTTGCAAATAAAAAACTTTTACTTTACTTACTTTTATTTATAGAAACTCAAAAATCTTCGGAATTTGCAACGAGGTGTAAAAATAATAAATACTTAAATCAATAACGCCCCATTTTGATAATTTGGTAGAACTGTGAAGTCAAGTAGATATGCGGGGTAACTTCAGAGTAGGTCACACCGCATAGTCTTCATTGTTCAACAGCGAGTAAGTAGTTATGTGAAAGACTTGTAAACATTCAAAGAAGAACGACGCAATAAAATCCGGATCTCAGTGAGGGGATTACGGTGAGTACGTACAGGCATGCACGTGTTCATGTAAAGGGTCCCGCGGACCTCCTCCCGTGTGTATGTATGTATGTGTACGAGGCGGCAATGGGAGCCTACCTGCGAGTACGCACAAACAAGTGTTTCCGGTCATGGCGCGATATCCGGCGCGCTTGCGCAACTTATCTTATGATTTATCGGCGGATCTCATTTCAGTTTTGAGCGTCATCGTCACGAATACAGCGAACCGATTGTGAACATACTATATTAAGATGTGACGGAAGTGTGTGACCTGTAAGACGGTCTGTTTGTTACTTCTGCTGTTCGGGTTTGGAATTACAAACTCATCACACACACACAAACTTATATCATGCATACGTTTCATTATTGGATTCCAAATGCGTGTATTAAATCCTTAGGCTTGGTAAACCCTCTTTCGTTAGAACATAATCCTTATTACCGCAAAACCGTGTGTTTATCAGTTGTTTAGCCTTAATGTGTTCCTTAGCAAAAGTGTTCGCAGTATAGGTAACTATACTTAATCTACATTAGGGTGTTTACACAAAATATATTCTAAACGGCGATCACCGTTATGTTGGTCTAACTTTAAATAAGTATCTTGTCATATGCATCAGAACTGATTGTCAAACTAAATGGATAACAAAATTAGTGTTTTACAGCAGTCATAAATACTGCCAATACTTTTGACTGTCTCGTTGGTCTAGTGGTCGCAAGCACTACTGATGTACCTGTCTATTGTCTACCACTACTGATCAATCTGCTGCAGAGGACATGGGTTCGATTCCCAGGTCAGGCAAAGGTGTTTCCATCAGGAATTTCTCAGTAGTAGCCCGGAGCCTGAATTTTTGCCCCGTCTATGGCAATATAGGCTCGCAATATATAACAATATGTAATCCATAATAATATTATAAATTAAAAAGTAACAGTCTGTCTCTACGTTACCTTTTCACGCCTAAACCATTGAACGGATTTCGACAAAATTTGTCAAGGAGATAGATGGCATCCTGGGGAAGGACATAGGCTACTATTTATCGACATACCACGCGGGCGAAGCCGCGGGCAGAAGCTAGTATTACATATATAATATAATAATTACATGGCACTTAAACATAACTGGCGAAACGTGGATCTACTATGGGTACAACACTGCCTACCCTTTGGGAAAAAGTTATAATGGAACAAAGAAACTCACATTTAAAATACATACACGAAGAAGTGTTAGAAGCACTATAAGTACGAGTAATAAGTAATTACTATGTGTATTTATATAGGTACTAGCTGCGCCCCGCGGTTTCACCCGCGTAAGTCTCGATCCCGTGGGAATATCGGGATAAAAAGTATCCTATGTGTTAATCCAGGTTATAAGCTATCTGTTTGCCAAATTTCGTCCAAATCCATTCAGCCGTTTTTGCCTGATTGAGTAACAAACATCCAAACACACAAACTTTCACATTTATAATATTAGTAGGATTACCCAACCTAGTAAGCTTTTAGTGTCAGGATTATTTATTTGCTGTGTATGAAAGTCCTGTTGAATATAATAATTTGTAGGGAAAGGATTTCATAAAGTAAAACACAGAAAGACAAGGCTAGTAGACTTCATTCAATGTTGGCAATAGTATACCATACATAACAACATAATCATTATAATCATAATCATAATAAGCAATAATTACGGTATAACATCAAATTACTTAACTTACGTGACACCCGCTGGTCTATTCCAAACAACAATGGCACTAGATCCAACCAATTGGACATCTACCGCCTGAAAATATTAAACTGCTTTTTTGGGCAGTCGTGTAAAAACAAGCGTGATGTTATGTTATCCAGTCATTAACCTGCTGGAAGAAGTCAATTCTTCCTAAAGTATGTAACATAATACTGATGAACTTAATTGTTTCCTGTACCTAATGTACACACGGCTACACATCAAGCTATACATTTCCAGTATAAGCTGACCTCGCATTTTACGGAAATCCTATACAATGCGAGATCAGCATAAACTGGAAATGTATAGCTTGATGTGTAGCCGTGTGTACCTGAAAATAACTACATCAACCGGTTCCTTAACAAATGTGGTCGGGGTTTAGGGACCGCTTTTATCATAATATGACTAGGCCTGAATATAGGGTGACCACATTTAGATTGTGTGTGATTGAAAAATAAATAACAAAACAAATTATTTAATAAATTATAAGATATGTAAAGCTAATAAAAACTACCTTGTTAGAAAAAAAAAAAGTAATAAATATATTACAATACTCATTAGTTAACGGATTATGCACACAAAAATATGTAAGATTGCAGACAGGCTACATTGCGATTGAGTAGCGTTAAGTCTCATGGTCGCGTACCGTTTGCTTAGCGTTTTATTTATTTATTTTATTATTTATGTACACACAGTAAAATAGATACGACATAATTAAAATATGAGTACAAAGGAACTGCTTATTTCTTTAGAAATTTCTTCTAGCAGACCTGCGTTTTCGTAGATTGTGTATAGAATAGGCGCAGCAGATACCGTAGCGCTGTTGTAACGGATTCATAGCGATTCCGTTGCGGTTGCATTGCGTCTTCCTCGCAGTTCCGTAGCATCTAGGAAGCGGTGGCGTCGCGTTTCTCTAACGCTGGCGTAGCAGATGTGTCGTGTTTTCGTAGCAAAGGCGTAGCGCGTAGCAAAAGCGTAGCGTTCCCGGAGCAGACGCATTGTATGTTCCTCGTAGTGCCGTAGCGTCTACGAAGCGGTAGCGTAGCGAGAACGTAACAAAAACCGCCGTGTTTCCGTAGCAAAAGCGTAGCGTTTTCGTAGCGATTGTGATAATTATATTTGTATGACGTTTGCCTCATGATTGCATAGCATCTACAAAACGGTTGCGTAGGGTAGGCGTAGCAGATCCGCAGAGTTTAAATTTAGCAAAAGCATAGCGTTCCCGTAGTTGTTGCATTGCTTTTGCCGCGGAGTCGCATAGTGCCTATCTATGGAACGGTTGCGTAGCATTGCCGTAGCGCACAAGTTGCAGATAGTAAGCGTAGCATATCCATTGTTTTTTTGTAGTGTAAACTAAGCAGTTGCATGACGTCTGTCTCGTGGATACTTAGCGTCTGCATCTAGATGCAAACGCTAAGTACGCGTTACAGTCTTGGGCAAGTGTAAGGGTTGCGTTTACTACTTACGTACGTGTCGTTCACGATTCAGCTGTTTCCTGGTATATGCATAGCTACGTTATAAAAGGTTGCATGTAATTATTATGTTGAATTGCCGGAAAAGAACAGCACAGTAGCATATCATAATGGTTTCAATAAAACTTTATTTGAAAATTTTGATTACAATAATCATACATTATCATGAACTGTTAGAACTTCGAGACATTTTTTGAAATCATGATTGTCGGCGACCCTAGCGGGGCACCCCGACGCAACACGGCGAAGGCGCGGCCCACGGCGTCATTCGCCCCAACTGCCCCGAGCCACAAAATAGATAAGTTCAGAAAGTAGACTCCATACAACGAGTGAAAACTGACGAACACATAGACAAGTGTCTACGTACAGCGCAGGCAAGTACAGTCGCGACTTTCACAACTTTCTTTTAGAATCGCCCGTAACGTACGCGTGATCTGTAAGTGGGTTTTCGCTTGGTGTATGAAGTCGCCCTTCTGTAACTATCTGTTTTGTGCCGCGGAGCTCGCAGTCACAATAACATCGAGTCCTGCAGGTGACGGCCGCTCAATAGCGCTGATTACACCGCCATTCAACATGCGCCATACTCGAACAACCTGTTCCTTTTAATAAATCACTTTTATACGTATATAATCAAATATGTTAAATTGTAAACCTATTTGATCAAATGTTACCGGTTTGTAATAATGTGCTGTTGAAAAACGTAATTCTTTATTTAAATATATACAAAATATTTTACCTAAAACACTTTTAAAAACAAGGTGGTGGTTTTGTCGCTCACCGCCGAAAACCCATTTATGGGCCCGAATGTTACGAAAGTACTAAGAATGTTATATTTTTCATACAAAAAGTAGGTACGTTTCTTTTATGTTATAAAACACAATATTCTTTTAATGCGACACTATAACATAATTTTAAGAGTAATCATGCAAATATTAAAGTGCCATTTAAAGTATTCAGTTACAGTGTAAATTTATTGAATGCAATTGCCATATCCGCTTCCGCTGCGTAGTGTTGCGCACGCGCCACGCGACTCTCTGAGAGCTACTTCCGCTGTTCTCGACTGAACGCCTCTTCGGCCCTTTCTATACGAACAACTGAAATAAATTATTATTTTTTTCTCCACTGGCGCACGTGTTTAGTGTTGACTAGTAATCATTAAACTAATTCGACGACCCTCTGTGCTGAGAACATATCTAGGATAAAATGTGTTATTATTACGACGGATGTTGCCTATTTGAACCTAGATGATTATCTTGATAAATCTTACTAAAACAAAAGGACAGTATATCTTCCGTCCTCCGTCAACTCTATTCGAGCGAGTCAAGTTCCAGTCAAGTGGCAATGCGTAAGTGCGTCTGCGCGCAGGCGAGGCGCGACGTTGCGCCCGCGCGCCCTGAGGGACCATCCCATTGTCTTCCATATCATTAAGGCCATTATATTTGCTTGTTCAAGCGTGCTTTTATCGTTTGTTATTATAAATTTGATCAGTGGCTGACATCTTCATAATGATTTTCAATAATCATTGTTTTATGATTCACAAACAATAGCTGTAATCACAATGCTAATAATAACCTCGACTCTTTTATAATTTGCTTAAGCAGAAAGCGATATCGGGGTTGCTCCGGGTACGTAGGATGTGAAAAGAAAGTGGGTTAGATGAGACTTTCTATTGTTTCAGACGTTCACATTAATTGATTGTAATGTTTGTGCTGTCTATCAATATGGCTATCGAGTACTTATCACCAGAATTATATTTAAGCTCATTACAATGGGTACGCTATGTAAGCATACCTATTTGGAATTATACCGGTATTAAAAAGATCTTGTTACAATTTTGTTCAAATTTTTGCAATTAATGAAGTCATAAGACACACAAGTTTGGCATACATTTTTGTTATTGACTCCGCGCAATATTGCAACGAAATTCCTGAGTCAGGCGAAGTAAAGAGGTCAATGACAAAGTACAAAGGAGAATTATTAAATAATAAACAACGGCTCTAGTTGTAACCAAAGTCCTTCAGTACATTGTAATTTGTATCGATGCTTTGATTAACTATTTGGGGTGATAGAGTCCGTGTTCACTAGGATCTTTACTAATGCTCGGTTAATATAAACAAAAAAGAATCGTTTTGCTTACCAATGGTAGCTTTTTTTATTGCCAAACTGGGCATATAAATAGGTTCGTATACCTGTGATAGATTTGCATAACAGACCAATATGGAATAATGGAAGTATCCGTATGGGAGGGTCTGTTATGCAAAGTTGTCTGTTGTCTTTGCTTTATTGTTGGTAAAGATACAAGAGTCTTAATCTTACAATAACGGTCCGTAAATTAAGTACAGGAATCTGCCATAGGACCATCCCTTTAGTCCCGGGTAGTTAAGACTGGTGCGTATTGAAATGCCATTTGATTATATAGAACAGCGATTGTTCCATTATGTTTGTCGAGGAGAGATGATAAAGGCTAGGTTAATCCAATTATTTGAAATCGCTAGTCGATTAGGTTAGGCTACGACTGTACGTTTATATCTTAGGTAACCAATACAATTGGGTATGATCGTACCTATAATAGTTTAGTCGTTATTTCTCACGGTCGGAATACATACCTACCGCGCTTCAACGAATTTAAGTATTCGTTTTCAATCTTAAAATGATCATACACGAGCATGATTATTTACTATTAAGAAAACTCTATAATATCTTTAAGAAATTATATACCGACTGGTCATCATTTATTACGAGCCCAAAACATCGAGTCCTTCTCAAATCACGGATTTAAGTTCAAGACACGTCAAAGTGATTTACCTTTCTTTAGCACTTAAAATTCGAAGGCCATTAAACCGAACGAGATTTCAACGGAGACGATGGCCCGTAAAAGTTTCGCAAGAGTCGGTCGTAACCCATTTTGGTTATAACTCGCCGTGACGCGCCGAGCTTTTACACGGCGAGCGAAGAAAATAGGGAGACGGGCATCGCCGAAAACAACAATGAGGTACTGTTACCGTAATGACACTTTATGAGCACAAACATCGGGCCGCAGCCGAACACGACACGGTCGCGGTCGCGATGCACGAATGTGGTCCGCGCATTGTTTCCGCATTATACTCGTACCGCCGGCAACGAGGACGACATTGATGCCTCGCGGACAAAGGCACCCATTGCAACAGCGACCCGCCGGAGCCGACCTCCATCGACATTCAGATCAATTCTGTGAAATGGATTTGATTGCTGAACTCATAATTTCCTGGCTCCTGTATATTCAATAACTAAATATAATCTGTCTATTTGATAAGAAACTCGTTCCAATAACTGATTCATCGCGACAAGACGTAACCTAACCTTTACAGCACACAAACAATGACAAAGTAATTCTATGTCATTCCTAGCCTAAAATGGTTTAGGTAGGTATATTAGACCTACTTAGGATGCTCTTAGAGCATGCTGACTCTTAGTCTGTGAATTACCTATTAAAAGTCGAATGAGATTGAGGAACGGGTGGCTAGACTAAGCACTCAGTAGATAATTATACTCTAGCACTTAGTTTCGTTTTTGATTTTATTTTGCGACTATACATATATGTATTTGGTGACTGGCCGTTTAATCGTTACAAAATGCAAACCACATCATTGTATGTATCATTATGTAAGTGAATTCTTGTACCGTTCAACCCAGCTCACGTCTGCATCTTTATGTCCGGGATGATGAAGTTGTAAATAAATACTTACGTAGCCACAAAATTGGATGATTTGACTCGTTCCTATATACCTGTAAACGATAATAGCTTTAAATTGAGATATAAACTTTCTGATTTCGTGTAACTTTCTTCGTTAATGACAATGTGGTAAACGGTCATTGTGGGTCAGTGGAATATCCTGATGGTTGGGTTTGCGCATGCTAGGTAAACGACAATATCGTAGGATACGAGACCACATAGTCAGTGCTCGGTGGGCGGTCGATAACATGACACGTATCAACATTAGCGTACACGAGGACCGCAGCGTCGCGGCTCACCGTTGAGCGCGCGCACGCAATGTTCTCTGCACAAAGTGACGCAGTGTGGCTTGCACTCCGCGCACAAGATCGCCAGCCGTGTGGTCCTGCAGTTGACGCTGCGCTCAGCAGAGCCCCCAGAGCTTACTAATATTACGACATAATTATGTCTACAAGATTGTTGCAGTCTTGGCAGCTTTATGTATCATTTCTTTCTATACCTACATAAACTGTTATCAGTACAAAGAGTAAGGAGCTAGGAGAATCATTTATAACAGTCTACCTATAGGAAAACATTCTAATTTCCTGGAAACATGTTGTAATGAGAGTTATTTCGTATTATATTGCATTTGAAAATGACCAACCAAACTAATTATTAACCATACAGATTAGATATACTTCCATACAATTATATTATAAGTAAAAAGAATTAGATAGGTTACCTACCCAACACAGTCGACCCTCAAAAACGGCACAATGTCACACTATTAGATGACACGGAATGCCGCAATTATCGGGAGCGAAAAAGAGACAAGCCGATACGTAACTAAGCTAATTAGCTAATTTCTTGCGTGCCACTTGTGGAACGTGTATTGTATAACCTATCTACCTCTTTTTACTTACATATCTACATAAATATATCACATATCCCGTAGGTACCCCGAAAGCTTCTAATTGTTTTCTTTACCAATTCAACTTTTAATAGGCAAGCATACCTACTCAAACTCAAACTCAAAGCATTTTTTAATATGTATAAAATCCTGCACAGCACTTCCGTTTTTAGAAAATTAAACAAAAAAAAGCGTTGAAATGTTAATAATTTAACGGTTTAGATAGATATTTAATATTTAAATCTTTATGCATAAATATAATTGACAAGGGCAGAGGACACGGTACGTACATCACATGTGCTATGTGCAAGTAAGGCGCGCGCGGGGGCCAGGTGCGCGGAACAATCTCGGCAGTTGCCGCTGCGCACGCGCACCCTCGCCCTCGGTGCGCTTTTAATAAATTTCAGTACGTCTATAAAAAAGGATCTATGAAAAGATGGCGACTAAATCAACCGGTGTTCGGGTGCAAGTATGCAGCGCGGATCGGTTGCCCTCCGCGAACAAAACACCGTTTGTTGGGTGTGCAAACAAGTTCTGATTAAATGAAAAGGTGTCCCGGAACGGGTGTGTCAGTCGTTTGCTCAAAGTAATTACATTTCATTTGATATTGCCTAAATACATACTAACAATGTCGTTGTCGTTTGAACGGCACGGTTAATTAATTTTCGTAGCTAAAATGTTCGCTACGTAAGTACTAAGTACATACATATAGGTACGACTTACGAATAATATGTTTGGTTATACCGAGAATCAACGTAAGACATACCTACATAACATGTTATGTTATTAATCCATACTTCCATACTATACAAGACTTATACTATAATATACTATAATATACTATAATATACTATAATATACTATAATAATATTATAAATTCGAAAGTAACTCTGTCTGTCTGTCTATCTGTCTGTCTGTCTGTCTGTATGTTACCTTTTCACGCCTAAACCACTGAACGCATTTCGATAAAATTTGGCAAGGAGATAGATGGTATCCCGGGGAAGGACATAGGCTACTTTTTATTGACATACCACGCGGGCGAAGCCGCAGGCGGAAGCTAGTTATTATATATTTTGAATTAATTGCACTTTACGTTGTTGTACTCAGTAAGAAATGGATTTTGAACTTCGGCCTTATTTAATAAAAAGGTGAAAATATGATTCTTATACCACGAAAATACCAAGTGTTTGTAATAACTTTGGATATTTTTTCCTATTTCAGGCGGTGAACAGCCGTCCATTAATACGAGGAAAATGATAGTTCAAATTACCTACCATTTTCCAAGGATAATTATAACTTTAACGCGGAAATAGTGTTAACTAGGTAAAGTCTCTTGCACATCAGGTAATAATAGTGCCCCATTTGTTGCAGATAAAAAATAATAATGTTACCGTTATTCGTCATTTACGGTTCTGTTAATCCTGTACCGAATGATCTACTTGTTCGAGCTTGCTCCGGCGCATTGGATGCAGCTGTCCCCGCGACCCCAGGTCTTCTCTCCCCTTCATACCGTAACACTATAAATACCTTTTCGAGCTAAGAAATGCAAAAAAATCCCTATAACGGTGAGATTTTGGAAAAAAATATATCGAATGTGGGAAACGGACGATTCCTGTTTCCCTAGATTGCAATGTTATTGTTCCTACACGTTGTAACTGTACGAATGGCGTCACATGTGGGGTACAACGAAGATACGTCACGCCAGTGACGTAAACTTGATGCAATGTTCAGTAACCGATTTTTTGTGATTACCTATACTTTTGTTGCAGGTATACATAACAAGGTACGAAAGGAAAGAAAATTAGTCTGGGTCGCTGTAGCCGGATACGATAAAGAGCACTATAAAATATATATTATATTTTAGGTTCAACAAATGTCAATCAGAAAAGTCAATCGAAGAGTAGAGGGTGTTCAACTCGAAAAAAAAATTAAGCAACTTCTACAATGTAAAAAAGAGAAAATTACTGAAAACAGAGAACTTTTAAAGTTTAGTCGCCGTCCCTACGTACGGTAGTCCACGACGTTCCCACTCTATGTATTTACGTAATTTCTCTGGCGACGTAGCAAGTCTATGTATTACATACAAAATTATCCTAATAATTAATCCGAAAGGAAAAGAACCTTAGAAGCTTTTAAATTCTCCATGACGATAGGTAATCGCCATGTGGTGAATGTAATACTAGCTGTTAAGATTCTTTTGCCTAAATTGTGTTTTCATAATCTGTGGTCACACCGTAATTGAAGTAGGTATTTAAAGTAAATAATAACTGAGGTTTAGTGGTAATAAGGTACGTCGTTTACCTCCTATTCGTTCACAAGAAAAACTGATCACTTTTTTTTTCCTATTTCAGGAAATTCTAAAACTTTTTAACATTTCAGGAAACTACCGTCCAGCCATAAACTATTACAAATGTGGAGAACTGAGGAAAATGATAAAATAATTGGGTAATAAGTTAGTACAGCGTTTTTACATTAGATTTAAGTAGTATCTAACTTATTTGAATACTATTATACTATATATATAGCTTCCGCCCGCGGCTTCGCCCGCGTGCTAGTCGATAAAAAGTAGCCTATGTCCTTTCTCAGGCTCTAGACTATCTGTGTACCAAATTTAATTTAAATCGGTTCAGTAGTTTTGGCGTGAAAGCGCGACAGACAGACAGACAGACAGAAGAGTTACTTTCGCATTTATAATATTAGTAAGAATTATAATATTACTAGCGACCCGCTCGACCTGCTTCGCACGGTTTTTAAGATTTCACAAAACATCGAGATTTCTCAGTTATATGTAACTTTAATATTAACGAATTAAACACATAAACCTTCCAGAGTAAATTCTCTAAACGATGGAGAAAACCTCATCAAAGTCTGTTGCGTGATTTAGAAGGACAACGCGGACATACAGACAAACACGAAAAGCGGCTTTAATTTATGTATAGATATATTACTTATGTATAGATTATTTATTATAAATAATTTCTTGAAAACTTGTCAATAACTGACTAATTAACATAAGAGACATCATGCCTGCATTCCCGAAGGATTAGGCTATACTCACCTTACATTTGCACCTATAGTACATTTCGCCAATAGGGAATATGCATGTATTTTTTAATATTTTTATTCGATAGTTTACATCGTCAAATAATAGTTTAAAAAAAATCGACGGTAAAAAAGAAATTTAAAGTAGTTAAAAAAATGTTTAAAAATATCCAACCGATCCGGGCTATTTAAACGCCCTCCATTTGGCGCGCTTGGTGTGGTGACGTCACAGTCCGTGAAAACTATAAGGCAATGGTGAAAACGAGCAACTGTCAAGTCAACGTCAAACACTCCTTTTGCTATGAGCGTTTGACATTGACTTGACACTTGTTGATTGACTTGACATTGACATTTTGATTGTTATCCCGGATTGTTACGTCACATCCGCTCTTAGCCTTTTCAAGTATGTGAATTACCCACAGTTTTTTGGGACTATAAAAAAATTAATATCTCGCTCAAAAAGAAATTTTATTCAAAAATATTGATGGAGGCATAATTCTGAAGTAGAATAGTTTATAAACAAAATTTTTGATCCATATTTGAATCACATGCATATTCCCTATTATGTTTAAGAGTAAGTCCCATTGACTAATTAATTATGTGTAAAAACAAGTAATTAGAAAACTATGCTAGGGAAGGTAAGTAGTCATGTTTATTCACATAAATATGTCGAAATAAATACAAATTAAATTGTCTCAATAACAACCAAATTAGCTTTTGATTTTACCGTTCTTTTTAAAAGTCATTCTATTTCTCCAATTGCAAAGCGATTGCAAAAAAACAGTCTAATAATTTCTCCTGACAAAAACTAAAAGATTTATCAAATTCACTTAAAAAATCCAAAAACAATTAATTCAGTAAAATGTTACCACTGAATCGGAGCTTTCAATTACATTGACATTTATGTACCACCAAAAACGATTCATCTCCTCGATACCTATCTCAAGCGATCGTTATACATAGGACATTGCGCATATGCATAGATATAAATAGTGCGTCTGCGCATACAAGAAGGCCGCAAGTCGCAAGGGAATGCACGAGGGGTGAAAGGTGGCCGGTGCGCGGCGCGGTGACGCACCGGCCGCGTAGCGTGTGCCCAAATCTCAGCTGTTGCTGCGACAAACTGTACAGGATGATGCTTTTATTTAGTTTTTTTATTTCTTTAAATTAGCAAAGCAATGGCACGCATTAGAAAGGATAAAGTCATAAACGCACTTTTAATTATCCTTGCTACGGCGTACCACGGTATTAAATAAAGTAGGTACATGTTTAATAACATTAATTTAATTAAAAGAGCGACTGCAAAAAAAATACATAGGTAAGTATAGAAAAAATAGATAAACTGTAATAGAGATAATAGTGAGTGTGTAATAGTTTATCTATCCAATATCTTTTTGTAATTTTGAAGTTGGTCTGAACAGAAGAGAACTAATTATTTATAGTAGAATTAAATGAGAATCGTTTCAAGATCAAATATATTTGGAAGTATGGTGAACTATCACTAAGCAGATCAAAGGTCAATATACCTTCAAAATCTCATCATGTAAATGAAAACGTTAAATCCTCGTTTAATGAACGGCCTGTATAAGACTCAATCCATCTGTATTAAAAGTGTTTATAAAAGCGTTGAATGGCCCTGTGCGCTTTATATATAAAACTCTACAGCTATGCCATTATTTAAAATTAAACTACTCACCTACCTGCACGCAACACTACGGGTGCCAAAACTACATAAGTCATACAAAATTTTTCAGTTCTATTTTGGACCTTACGACCAAAAAAATATTTTACTAAAGCACCCTGCTGCGTTCGATTTAAAACCATATTGAGAGGTTCATACGGTTTATTTTTGCTTCTTCCCCTATTACAACGATATTACCGAAATATAGATTTCTCACTTCCAAAGCGACAAAGTTGAAACGAGCAGAGCGGTGTTTGAAACCTTTCGTAGTCCGCGAGCGAAACAATGAATGGGGGAGACCCTAATCGAGTTGCTTATTTCCAGAAGGTACTACGTGTCGTCGAGTTGTAGGGGTTGGTATGGCGTTTAGACTGTTTAGTTGCGATCCAGCGGTTCCATGCAGATGTGCGATTCGGGTACAGACATGTGATTCTGCACGCGCAGCCAGCTGCTGGCATAGCTGTGCACTGATTCAATACAATGCAGGGTCGGACTCAGCTCGTGGGTGCCTACCTTTGTATAACTTTGATGTGTAGGCAAGCTCAACAAACAATGATACAAATCCATACGACAACAATGGTAGGTACAGTTCAGGTGTGCCATGGGTCGATCGTTCGACGTAATAATAATAACAGATAATTGTCTAGATAATAATACTGATATAACTTTATGGCTTACTCATTGTCTAACTTTTGTCCGTAAATTAAATTATTCCTTATAAAGTGCTAAGTGGTCATGAAGCCTGTTTTTATAAGGATCCATTTATTTCTTAGACACTATAAGTAGAACTATATTTTATGTTCGAGTTTATGAACCTATTAAAAGCCGATTATAGAAGCTTTCTGAAGAAATCGATTGCCTAAAAGGTATCTCGGCACTGGTGAAGATTTGAGTAAGTACCTACATTCATTGTCATCCTTTGCATTTATAACGAAGCCCGTCGTCTGAGTAAATGTCAACTGCTGATAATGAGTTGGGCTGATAGTCATTCTACAAATAATTCTATCAATCATATCATTAAAACGAATATATTATTTAAATTATTTAAAATGAACATCAAAATGAATCCCATCGCACATTAGGTTCATTTGTATGTAATGTATGCGAGGAATTAATCGCCAATTGTGTGACATTGAGAGCGCTGTATCGCACCACCTGCCCCGGGCGCGGCGCCCCTGTCCATCGCTATTTCCGCCATACTCCATAGCGCACGGCGCGCGGCCCCTGCGCCTGCGCCGCTCGTGCCGCGACCGTTACGCACGCGCCCCTGCCCCCGCTACATAGCACCTGGCCGACTCGCGCAGCCGCCCCGACACATATCACACTTGTTAATAACGAAGATACGATGACACCAACGTATTTAACACCTACTATACAACATATAAGCATAACTATAATTTACGATTCCCACAAAAGAAGAAAAAATATTTTCGTTCACGTTTTCACGGGCAGGAACTTTTCTTTTTTGTATAGATTTCTTTGCTAATTACCGAAGTATGTATGACTATGTAAGTATGTGTAACACAACTAACACACCAACGATCATTGGTCTAATTCACAATAGAATACAAAATTGTACTGAACTCATTCCACGAAATGGTTATTAGATTTGTTAATAAGGTAAACAACGTGATAAACATTAGTCAAGACAATTTTATTCTCTTAACGAGTTGTCTAAGTACTTGTCCATTATCAATATACCATATTCATTTCGATAAAACAATAAGTCTAATGTTGTTTACCATCAACCATCTTCCGGTGTTATGTTTACGTTTCCCAAGCGTAATCGAGATAACGTTTCATTCATAGGGACCCGAAATAATTAGTTAATGAGTGACTGTCTGTTTGTTATAGTCGTGTCATTATCGCCTACTTACAGTGTCGAAAGCCTGCAATGACTCGATAATGAAGAGCTCTCGTTTTGCCATACCAAGTATTATTGTTGACGATTGATCGAAGCGATTAGTCACAGTATTATTGTATACAATCGAGATGTTGATGTCAATTACACGTCGATCCCTTGACACATACTTGTAGGAACTCTGAGTCACGAGGTGAATTTCACCTCGCGCCATGATCCTCGTCATCATGATATCATAAGCGACTTGAACGTTGAACTTGCATAGCCAGCAAAACGTACGGTGAAATCATATCCCAAAGATTAACTTCCTTGCTTATTCATAGAATATATATAAACAATGAAACGGCGACGATAGTATCGAAAAATAATGCATAATTTAAATTATCAAACAGTGTCAATTTCTTTATGCATTTCGTATGTAGATATGAATGGTTATGTGGGATTACTAATACTAATACTGAGAATTTTCTTAACCGTCTCTGTATAAGTATGCGTTATAATTTATAAATTTGTAAGTACTCAACTATGTTTACTTTAGGTGGAAATCTCATGAAATTCAGTAATGAGTTTAAGAGCGACAACAACAAATCTAAAAAAAAAGAACAAAAGAAATTGTAACGTAGGCTGTTCGTTGTCGTCGTGACAATCAGTAGCGTCACGGTCAAGGTTTATATTGTGTTGTGATTTATAAACATGAGAAGTGTTCATAATTTACCAACTCTTAGTTTCTGGAATGTCCAAGCCTATATACGGTCTACATTAGTGCATAATAGCTTGCCTGAAAGGAATGCATATAGCACTTTGCCTTTGTAAACTGTGAACTTGTTCTGTGAGAAACCCAAATTGCCCGACGAACAGTCTGACCTGTGGGAATTAACACTGGTGGCATAAAAAATATAACAAAGACTCTATGGACGTTATATTTCCGCGTTGGGAAGGGGTTGTAAAAATATCTTGTTTGGTTTGATACACACAAGGAACTGTTTTTGTTAACGATCTGCAGTATAAACGGGTTCTCAGCCTTCCGGTTCCCGTTTATTACTATTATTGAATTAGTAATCCGTTAGGATCGTGTGATTTTCGGAGCGGACATTCAAACATGATTCTGTGACTTGTACTGGGAGTAGTTTTTATCTGAACTCTGTATTGTTGGGTCAAAGTTTAAATAGATATATTGTTCATTTTCACATGATCTTATTATTGACGACATCTGACTATTGACATCCAAGCATCGTCATCTCTCATCCTCTGCATTACTTGAGGTATTCCCGTTTGAGCACCTATGCATTGAGTACCTACCAAAAGGGAACGGAACGGGAATACCTACTTCCATTGCTTTATATCAGTGCTTCGTTCTTTAATTGTAGTTTAACTTAATAAAAGCTGCGGGCTCGACGCGACTCTGGTGGAACAATTTCTATGAAAACTTCACGGAAATTGTTCTACCTGTGTCATTTCACGTCGCGCCTGTATACGAAAGCCTTAAAGAAAACCGACCGGTAAATAAATTAAATATTGAACACGTATGAAACTGCTTCACAAGACGTATGCCGATCCAGCATTCCTACCACAATAAAACGTAGCTCTTTAATAAAAACACTTTTATTCAAGCAACTCAACCTAGGTTATAAATGTTTTCAGTTCCGATCGTGTCAAAAGGCAAGTGTCGGTGAGATATGCAAATAATATTCATTCCGTATAACTTGTAGATATGATAAGAATTACTCTTATGTAATTGTTGGTTTTGGCGCACAATCGTAAAAGGAAGACGATTCGCAACAGGAAGGAGGACAAGGTCAAATGAGACGATAAGTTCGTCCCGTGTCGAATAATTAATAATAACTCGCTGTGTGTCATCGTGGTTTCATATAACATACCTTTTTCGCTAACTAGGTCGATATACGTATAATCGCAACTATATGATTTTGATAAGTTACTGTAGCTTTTCGATCAAGTTTCATTTCCCTGCGATCGCGTCGTGACGTTTAAAAGTGCGTTCTTTGTCGTGACATCTTAAGTGTTCATGAATGTAGTCATCTCTCTATGGTGTTATAGAATGCATTTTATTTAATATCCGCGGAATTCTCCAAAAAAAATAGGTTACCTACATTCAGAATTTAATTACAGTAACTGATATTTGGATATTTACATATCATACTCACCTACTAAGGTAGGAGCCAAATTCGATCACTTTGCAGTTTATAATATATTGTGTTACAGCGTGAATTCTGCGAAGGTATTTTGAAGTGCACAAACATTCATTAGCCTTATTAATAAAGCTCGTATTCTATGGTCCGCCAGTGCCTCCTCCTCGGGCTTCCTTGTAAAGGTTAAGTGTGTCAGCTTTGTTTGTAACAACTATTACTTGCAAGGTGTAAGTTGTAAGATTATCCTAATCCAAACTATTGTCGTAGGCGTCAGTAGGTACCTACAATTATTTCTACTTCTTGTTTACCTATCTAGGCGTTCTATAAACCGCGTAGTACATAGAAAGTACGTAAGTAGGTACCCACTTGGCTGTAATTTTTCACTAATGATTACCTAATTCAAAACAAGATACAAAGGTACGATGCGATACTTTGATCTGACTTTTGATTCATCATGCGTAAAGCCATTAGAACATAATTGTCATTCTAAGATTGTTTCATCTTTTGGAATTTTATAAGTACACAAGTATTCTGGGTAAGAACAGATTTCGTACGAGAAACGTCCAGCTGTTGCTGATGTCGTCAAGTTAAATTTACAATAGATGGAACCGAACAAAGGTATCGGAGGCATTTCAAAAAACGGCATTGGTTCAGTTCAAAGGTGCTTAACCCCAAGTTTTGTGCAAAAAATAGTTTCATTTGCAGCGAGAGCGTTCGCACCGGTGCGATGGAGAAGCTGGGCATATCGCACTGAGAGGCAGCGGTTCCGCCGCGCCGGGTGCGGAGGCGCAGGTGCCGGCCGCCCCGCGCCTCGCCGCGCCGCCATTGGCCGCGGCCCCGCGCCCTCCGCCGATTGGGTACGCCGCACGTGCGAGGCCTACCCGCCGCCACCTGGCCGCACCGCTGACGGGGAGCGCTTTATAAGCGACGAACCTTCCCTCACCGCACCACTCGAGCTCAGGACGCCAACGAGTGCACGTACACGTTTGTCGCGTCCCGAACACGACACTGTTAACGCGATTTCGACGATATCTTGTGATATTTGGATTGTTACGATTATAAGTGAACTTGTGATACGTTTTACGAACATTTTTTGAAGACTTTTTTTAAGTGTTAGTGAATATTGTGCAAGATGCTCGTGGAGGACTCACAGACCACTCGCGCTCTGATGACGAAGAAGTACGCACATTGTCCGCTAAAGAAGCGGCCGGTGCTGGTGCGGGAGGAGCGGCCGGCGACGCCGCCCACTACGCCGCCTCACCCCGCCCACCTCTCCACGCGACTTTATTACGATTATCATTGTAAGTATCGTGTTATAAGATCAATTAGTTAATCATTACCGTCAAATTGAAACATCTTAAGACTTAGTTTACTTGCCTACTTCAAAGTTATAAAAAAATAATTTGAGACACAGGGTTAACGCTTAGTAATGTATTATCTACTTTAAATACTTAAATAAAAAATATAGACCCTTTTTAAAATCTTAAAACATTAAATTAATAATTTTAATAATTATTTATTGACACAATTAAAGCTAAAACAAGTAGGTATTAAAAATCATCACTAATTTTTCCTTTTTTTTTTTGTCAACAGGTGACACAGAAAACGATGAACCCCAAAATCTTAGTACAAAACCTGAAGACCTTTCTAAAACTGGCAACTACCCAAACAAAGCTTCATCGCCGGTGTCGACCACAGCAGTCAAGGTGGAACCTCGCGAGTGGCCTCAACAGCAACTTGAATACTTGGCCGCATGTCGCGCTCGCCTGGAGCCTGCGCCGGCAGAGCTAGCTCGCCCCACACCACAGTACGCGTACATGCCAACGCTGTACGCACCTTACCCTCTGGAAGAGCTGTACCCAACAGCACCTTCACTGTCCCCACCTGCGCACCCGCAACTTTACGCGCATCATTATACGCCCGCCTCACCACCATCTTCAGTGTCACCGCCACCTTGCCCCGAAGACTTGCGCTCACCCGGATCAGTCTCATCCGACTCCGGAATATCCGTCTCAGCACCTCGACGCCCTCGCTACCAGTGCCCGGATTGTGCGAAGTCCTACTCGACTTACTCCGGCCTGTCGAAACATCAGCAATATCACTGCGCCGCGGCTGAGGGAAGCCTCGCAAGGAAATCATTCAGCTGCAAATACTGCGCCAAGGTATACACATCTCTCGGTGCGCTGAAGATGCATATCCGAACCCACACCCTACCTTGTAAATGTCACCTCTGCGGCAAAGCGTTCTCCAGGCCGTGGTTGCTGCAGGGACACATCCGCACGCACACTGGAGAAAAGCCGTTCTCTTGCCATCATTGTCGCCGAGCTTTCGCCGACAGGTCGAACTTGCGCGCTCACCTCCAAACTCATTCAGACGTTAAGAAGTATTCTTGTTCCGGCTGCGGAAAGACATTCTCTCGAATGTCCTTGCTGAGCAAGCACCTGGAGGGAGGCTGCGGAGTCCCCGGGGCTTCGCCTTACGAGTACCGGCCGGAGGCGATGTCCTCGTCGCACTCGCACCAGACCATTCCGCCGCCCGCTCCTGTGCATGCCTATTAAAAAGACTGAGCCCCACAGGATCCACGATCTCTTATTTAGCTGTAACATTCTCTAAGTGTAAGCGTTAGCTGAACGACGCTCTAGTATGTATAAGTATTTAAAATTAAATTATTTTTGTAAATGGTTAAATCTCAACTGTGTGTACATTTATATTTTTACGTTTCTTGTTTAAGGGACCATTGTAAATTTAGACTTTTTGGCATAAGTTAGAATAAGTAGATGTAAGGTTATATTCAGTCACGTAAACCGTGGCTACGCTAGTCATATGGCATTTGCCGAGTGTCATACACTTATTAAAATTATATTCGTATCCTAAGCCATGTACAAAGTGCCTTAAGTATAAATGATTAATATATTCGGAGAAAAGTATAACATTATGCTATTATTTTAATGTACTGTATTAAAATAATACTTATAAATGAGGCTATAGCTAAGCCGGTGGTCTAATCGCGTTCCTTTCTGTTACCTCCTTATGCAGAAAATTAAATATGTCATAAACTGAACTAGCTGTATTCTTTCATACAACCCTGTGTTTCTTAGCATTTCACAAGTCATCTGGATATGAGCATTGGGAATATTATGTTCTACGAAACAATGGTTAGTTACCGAATAAGGGATGCGCGTGATCATGATTATCATGCGTGATCTCCATTTTGGGAAATAAGTGCTTTTATAAGTTCGTTATGTAGAAATCGCTACTACAACATCACGAAAATTGCACTTACGAATGTTTCCTGGTCCTTATTATTCAAGATAATACTGGGAAACATTCGTCAGTTTAATTTAGTTAGGTAGGTACCCTATAAACCGCCCAGAACTATTAACTGACAAATAAATGATATCAATTAGACTCACCATTACACCTTGTAATACCAAAAAGATTTGGAACAATCACCACAATGAAAACGTGCAGCGGCTTCGCGGCAGTTCCCAATGAAGATGCGGAACGAGCCTCTTCGTATAGACAATTCAGATTCGCACTAGCACAAGATCCAGAGCACTGGAAAAATAAAAAGAGGCCTTACGCCAGCAGCGGGCAGCACAGGCTAAAAATAATATTTACATTAACTAAATGGGTGCGAGCTATAAATACCGAAATGAGACTGAAAGAAAAATGTAAGTATGAAAGAAAAAGGATACTTCTACGCTGGCGTCAACTAAATTGGGATAAGCCAACGATTTAATATAATATCATTGGGATAAGCCAACGATTTAATATAATATCATTGGGATAAGCCAACGATTTAATATAATATCATTGGGATAAGCCAACGATTTAATATAATATCATTGGGATAAGCCAACGATTTAATATAATATCATTGGGATAAGCCAAGGAGGATGAGGATGACGTGCGAAACTAATTAAATTAGTTTTAGGTCCTTTAATTTAGTTTTGTAGTTAATTTATTACAAGAAGTTTAACCAATGTATATATCGTATTGAAATAAACGAAAACTTGGTCGTAAGTAGGTAGGTACTTAATACTTATTTAAAGGCTTCATCTGATCCTTGATCTTAGAGAGGATCAAAATATTATTCATAACGACGACGGTTGTAGAAAACAGGATATTATACCCGAATTCCAAGATTATTACTAAAGTCGCATCATCATGTACCAAAATGGAGAACAACTTAATTTTATGGGAACTCGAGCCTTCCATCGCTTACCGCTAAATAAACCATGCAGCATCAAAACCTAAACTATAAACCATAAGCAATGTTTTAATAGGCAACAAACAAAGTTCGCGTCGCGTCTACTTTAGACGCAATTTGTGGTTCAGTAAGTGGTTATTTAGCGGCATCGAGTTTATCGAGACAATAGCGCAAAGCACGGGCACCGGTCTGATGTGGGTCGAGCATTAGCCGGTGGGCGCCAGCCGCCGCCGCCGGTCACCCGGCCACGAGGTCACAGCGGGCCCGTACCCGCCGCCACCTCCCCTATACCTAATTAATTGAAATACCTACAATGTCCACCAACATTACTCACTCAACACTTAGGTACTAAACTTTCTTCCGGTTTGCCATCATTTCTCATATTAACATGTCCGGGATACTTTCGTGATATGACTACTTATAAGGATGCTGCTTTGAATCTACTTAGATACAAACATAAAAATGTTGAACTTGCATAATGTCTACAGCACAAAGGTTTATCTAACAAATTCGTATAAAAATATCCTTGAGATATCAAGGCTACCGTTATAACTACTTTTCTTCGTAAGAAGAAAATACTAAGTAAGTATGCAGGTACTTTACGGTTCACAATAATGAGGCAAGGAACTATGTACCGTCCCGTAACCCGTACCTCGCATGATTATACAACTACGGTTATTCAAGTAATAGGAAAAATTTAAATACTTATTCCTTAACTTGTCCAGCAAATAGGTAGGTACACAAGATTGGGAGGGTGACGAAACCGACAGAAAAAAATGCACATTCCCCAGAAAATACCGGTCCCTGGAAAATACGGTAGAAAGATGAAGAAAAAAGTTTATCATAGGTCTTAACTGAGGCCTGGTTTTACTTGACTGGTATCAAAAGCTCCGATGTCTACTTACGTCTTAGGGGCAGAAAATTGAAAAGTGTATGAGTTGTAATATTGAAAAGTGTATGAGTTGTATAAAGTGTATGAGTTGTAATGTTGTAAATTGAAAAGTATATTGAGTATGAGTTGTAATTGTAAATTCAGTTAGCTTTTCCCATGATAAAATTGCTTTTTAAGACACAACTGTGAATGAAGTTAAGCTTACTAAAAATCACCATCCCGTTATTAGTGCCTGCTAAACTGCCCACTGACCGCTTCAATAGGTACCTATGGCACTGATTTTGTATCTCCAAGTTAAACTTTGTAAGTACCTAATTCAAGTCATCAAGCTAAAGACTTTGTTTCCCAACATTTACGCAAACCACTGACTCATTCAATGAACAAACATTTAAAATTTAATTGACATCATAATCCAATAAGTTTAAAGCAGATCATGAGGGTTACTAGTACGAAAGTTGTCCAATAAGATATTAATCTCTCCGTTAACCTCTGACCCTGTCAGGCAAGTGCACGTTTCTTAGACGTCAGATACGTACTGATTATTGGCACTTTTCTATAGATTTGTTTGAAATTAAGATATTATCGAAGCAATTTACGAAACATAATAAAATTTATTTTAACAATTTAGACATTCTTAAATCGTAGCGACATCTGTTGACGAGTAGTGACGTTATAGAACGAGAAAAAAACACTGTTGATACCTAATTTCTGTCATTGAAAAGTATTTATAATACGTTAAAGCACAAAAATGGCTCTTTAGGTTCTCACAAAGACAAAAAGTACTCTTTTCGGTTAATCATTTAGGTAATAAGTCCTTCTTTATGATACTATATTTATTTCTCAACGCAATCAACCCTGGAGCTGGAGCCTAGTTAAATTACGTTATCGATAGTGCGAGGGCACACACGGCGGCGGCAATAATAGGAGAAAATACACATTATCTTATACGAATGCCAATTAGTGGTAGTCAGTGAAGACGTGTTGTTGAGAGCGCGAATGCGTGTGCGAGTCGCAGTGATTGGTCACCGACGACCACCGCGGCCGCCCGCACTGAGCGCGGCGCGTGCGCTGCGTCCCCGCACTGCGGCCAATCCAATGCATTCTCATTAATTAATTCTGTTCCTATTTGCATCGTGATTATCTAATCCGATATCGATCGCTGATATGCGGTACCAATTAGAGTTCACACCTAATAGTCTAATAGAACTTTGAACTTTTCTATTAGTTATAACTTATAAGTGATCGCCTTAAAGATAACGCAAACGGGTTTCGACACTAATTTGACCTCGTTCGAGAAGAGCTTTGGTATTGTTATGTTTAATTATTTATATCTTTTAAACTAGAAACATTATTAATGTAGTAAGGAGATTTTAGATAGATAATAACATGAACGTGTGTACGTACTTGTTCATGAAATAAACCAATTTGCAGAGTTGTGCAAAGCGGCTCGGCGCGGTGGTACCGTTCGGTGCTATGTTATGCGCAGTGCTGAAGAGGCCACGTCGTACGTAAATATCTAGATCCGTCTAGATTTAGGGCTGGCGGCGGCAATGGACCAAGTCGGGCTGCGGCGATAAGCATGATTTGTAACGTCGCGCGTCGCGTCGGCGCGTGCGCACAAATAAATGTGATTTCAATGCGCACCTCTCAATAAATTATCTAACCCACTCTTGATATGACATTGTAACGATTTATAATCTCCTCACACACTCGATAAATTTTGATGTTTAAGATTTCCGCCTGCAAACCTTGGTCTGGAACATGCTTTGACGTCAACATGATGTTGTTTACCGTCACATCGAGCTTTTCCGACAGTACGGGAATACCCATTGGAGAACATTTTTAATCATGATAAACATTTTTTTCATTGATTTTATCATAGGTACAATAATTTAAGTGTTGATTACTTTTATTAATAGGTGTGTGTAATATGACTCGGCGTGTCTATGCGGCGCATTGCTATTACACAATAATATAATCGTAGCACGATTAATCAATACTATGAACATGGCCAATAAAGTTTGTAACAGCTACATGCACTAATCACATTAATACTGCTCGTGATAGGTACAGCATTATAGCAGTTATTTGATTTGTTTGATAATACTATTAAACAGATTAATTTGTGCCATAATAGGAATTTTATAGAAATACAATAACAAGTTCATGTGTTAATGTTTATTCATCTAAAACCGAATGTTTTATGTGTTTTCGTGTTTCTGCTGTATTGTGCTACAGAACTACTTATAAGCTACATTAGTGCTTACATAGCTGCATGCCTGCTTTGCACCTACGACGTTTTAAAACCCTAAGTTATCTTTACGTTTGTTTTAATTCATTTAAACGGAATGGTTGGAGAACATTGGCAGAACAACAGCCAGATGTGACCTACAGAAGATCGCGGGGAAGACCTGGATGGGAGATGCGCAGACCAGAGAAGCATGGCACAACGGGGAGATGCCTTTACTCAGCACTGGGCGCCAATAATGATGATAATGACTAGGGCAATACCTATTTGTTTAAAAACGTAAAAAACTTGAAAGCTTTCCTGTAAACAATACCTACCTACCTTTTTCAAAGCAATAGAAAGCATTACATGTTTTTTTTAAACCCCAAGAATAAAACCCGGGTTAATATTCTATTAAAGGTTTTGTTATATGATACCTAAAGGTTCCTTCAGGTGTGGCTGGTTATGTCTACAGCATAAATAAAATGAATCTACTGATGACACCTTTCAAAACGCTTTCACTATAGACAACATTTACTAAGTATTTGAGGAGTTTACAAATATACAATCTGTATTTATCTTAGTTACGTCACTTGAGCTGGAGCTGGAGCACGAACTGTTACAACCCGCAGTCAATACGACAGCCGTGTCACAAAGTCACAAGCACAATATGGTACCAATGCCAACAATTTATAGCTTTGTTAATTGAGTTTGATATCCTTTGCTCCGAGTTTCATAACTAATAACATTATATTGATCAGTTTCTGAGTGAGTACCCATAAGATCTTAATATCATTATTATATTGCGTTGTAAAACCACTGGACTGTAGCACTTGTTGCACCGTTTTGTCTATTTCGTAACAACAGGGAGTTTAACTTCCTTAACTATATTAAAAATGAAACTATTAAAAGTTATAAATAAGGTTTAATATCTAAGTCTGGTTTTATAAAAATATCATGTGGTCATGAATACATTAGTATCGGCCGACTATAATCAGAGAAAAAACACGCGTGAGTATGTCTTTCATCTCGTACGTTTTATGATTACGCGGGAGACAGATGGTGCCGTTAGCGCGCAGTGATCGAGGTGCGAGCCACGTGTGTCACTGGGGTGTCGCCGAGTATCGCAGTGTCCGCAGTGTCCAGAGAGCGAGTGTCGCGGCGGAGGTGTGACGGCGACACGATAAATCGCGCGATCCTGTGCCAATAAGCACGACACAGCGGCCCGTGAGCTATGGGTAGCTGTGGCGCGTGGGCGGCGACGTCGCGCTTCAACGACTCTGAAAAGATTATTCACCGGTAGCGATGCTTTGTGGATCCGCGTAAATGGATTCTGATGCTTTATTTCCTTAGGCTTGGACGTTGTGATTGCGCAATCTTAGTTTTGTATCAACTCGATAAACAAAGTGAAATATAAGTCAATATTTATAGCTTAGATGTCTATAGCTCATTGTTTTTGATACAATACTTACCAGATATTTTAATTTGCCGACCAGTAATTCTATGCGGCTTTCAAGTTGCAATCTGTCGAACTTGTCAAAAATGTTGGTAAATTGATTGTATTTTTGACAGATTGCGAATGAGATGCGAATGCGAACGTTCTTTAAAATTACGGGAATTGCCCCTCTGATACTGAAAGACAGACGCAGTCACTACTTCGTTCCTATCATGTGCTAAGTAAGGATCATCTAAACGTCACGCGTCAGTTTGTTATGCTTGTACCTACCTACCTTTTCATTAGGTAGTGTGAACAACAATGGAGATAATGGCAAGCTTAAGCTTGAGTTACAGCTTATGTAGGTATGTAGCAGGGATTTTGCGGATATTCGCATCCGCATCCGCAATCGCGGAGCTTCCGAATTTATTTAGACATCCACATCCGCATTAATGAATGCGGAGCTCATGCGGATGCAGATGTGAGTGGAAAAGGGTGAAATAAGCTAAATCATAAATACATAATCAACAAAATGGATATTATAATCATTTAAATCATCAATACTATGTAGGTATATCACGTCGTCTAAATCGTCACATTTTCACGAAATAGTCTTATATCCATCGATTAAAGTTTAGTAATTATTTTATTATAATTGCCATGAATTGAATTATGATCAACATACAACCAAACAGCGTTGCAGAAAATGTAGGAAATTTTGAATTTAGCCTTGCCGCCTTGACGCGGGAGATCCGCATCCGCGGATGTGAGCCACCAAAAATCCGCTTCCGCATCCGCCGATGGAACCACCAAAAATCTGCATGCGCATCCGCGGATGTTAAGAAATATGCATCCGCAACATCCCTGATACGTAAGTAAGTATGAATATTGGC
Organism: Lithophane semibrunnea; assembly: GCA_947363905.1. Taxonomy (NCBI): domain Eukaryota; kingdom Metazoa; phylum Arthropoda; class Insecta; order Lepidoptera; family Noctuidae; genus Lithophane; species Lithophane semibrunnea. Next base: position 9,799,007 of record OX376189.1, read on the forward strand.
AAAAATATTAGGGCAAGAAAATAACAAAAAAACACTTGAATAACACTAATAGATAAGATCGAAAAAGCTTCTGTTCAATGTAAATGTAACTCTTAAAACTTAATTGAATTCGATAAAGTTTATACATTTCGTTACATAGCGGTCGGGTGAACTGATGCTAACAAAAGACATCAACGGGCAGGGCGTTTACATCATCAACATGGAAATGTTTCAAAGGTTATAAATGCGAATGGTTTTCAACATAATAGTCTCTAATTTATCACGATGATGTAAAATCGGAAGTAGGTATAATCTGCGGTTCGTAACTTTCATTGACATTTTTTATTTGATACCAATAAATAAACAGAGATTATGGAAGTGTGTAGGCAGAATGAGTCACGTGTCGAGCATCTCGAGACTCGCAATAAAAACATACTTAAGCGTACTACTCGCCAGTTGAGCACCCGCCGCTAACATTAGCATCCGATGTTAATTACAACGAACCGTCCGTCCGCGTCGTCTCTCACTGTGGATAAGCGAACCAGATAATAAAATATGCAGCCAACTTTTTATCCGCCATTTTTGTTATTGGTGATGTAAATATTTGGTGATACATTACAGTAAAATTATTAAATATTGTTGTCCCAAAACTTTTTTTAACAGACTTCTTCAAAAAGGAGGAGGTTCTCAATTCGTCTGTACTCTGCAAATTATGAATCGATTTTGATGATTCTTTTTTTGTTTGGTAGGTCATGCTTCAGAGGTGGCCCCATATAAATTTTATTAATTTTGCTTGCGTAGTTTTTGAGTTAGCTTCAATAATTACGTATTTTTCCCACTTTGCGTATGTTAATTGACTCCGTCTCATAGCAGATAACGGTATACGAATTTTTGTGGGGTAGTTACCACAACTAAAAAGTGAAAAATTTACAAAAAAAAAAACAACCGACTTCCAAAAAAAACACAAAAAAAGTGATAAATAACTTTAATTTCGGAAGTCGGTGGCAAATAACGAAAATTGAAAAGCAAAGACACCGACTTCCGAAATTAAAGTTATTTTTCACTTTTTTAGTATTTTTTTGGAGGTCGGTTGTTTTTTTTTTGTAAAAAGTGTTTATTTATAAAATAAAAACTTAAAAAAAAATGTTTTAGTACGAGTATGTATAGGTACTTTTTTCATATTGCATCGCTAAAATATGCGATTTTGAATTTTCCTTTCCCACACGGAACACTTTTATAAATTGTCATAAAGAAAACAAGATGGGGATCAAAAGAACATAAATCCGTTATCAACATTTTCTTGAGTGACGTGACATTTATGTAAATCTGTGATATGAATTTAATATGATTAAGTATTACAAAGCGCTCGGGGCATGAGTTATTTTTTACATTTCACATCGAGACAGTTACTCGGATCAAATCGAAGCGGTCTTTTGTTCTCGGTCGGTTTCCTTGTTCGCTAGAGGGCGCGGGCGTTAATACAATAATCTGGTGTCTGCATAAAAATTAACCGGTGTGTAACGGTACCGCGCGTAGGAGGCGCACCTCGCCGCGCCCGCCCGGCCCTCACCTCCGACCTGCTCGTCACTCGGATCACGGCGACGATACGTCAGGTTCACGTATTACCAATTATGTCATTCCGGTATTACGCCTTTTTGTAGCTTACCACATACGTGAACTCCCCGACAGGTTAAATTAGTGCTGGTTTGTAATGACGACGTATCACACGCTACTACAGGATGTTTTGCGACTAGATATCTAAAGTATCGAATTGCCGAATTCATTTGGACAATGGCGTAGGTACGTAGTGACAAGACAGGTGGTCATCCCATTATTTGGCTGTATGTAGGTACGCCAATAGTGACGAGAAGTGTTTTGTATGACATTTTTTGACACGATGGTGTAGCGTAGTGTATGTTTGAATGGAAACAACAGAGCTACTGTAATTCGCAATTACGCTATACTTGTAAAATCGCATCCTGTTTATAAAAGACACGTTATTAGTTTATGGCAAGCATCATGACCTCATGTCAATAAATGTTTTGGATCCTGAAATTCAGTGTGTGACTGTGTAGTGGGCCTACCCACTACACAGTCACACACTGAATTTAAGGCTATCACTATTGATGAATGTTTATAATTTTTGTAACTTCACTGTACTTAACGTTAGTTGCACAACTGCTCACACAAACAATTAAGTATAGTAGAAAGTAAGTAAGTATGTCTTGACATGAGTCGACGTTAAATTGATATCCCAAGAATATTAATAATTAATGAAAAGGATCATCAATATCAACCAAAGGAACAAGAACATTTATTATTGAAAGTTAAACATTAATGGTAAATTCTCTTTTACTTTCTTTTTACATTGTGTATCTGGACTGGTGGAACATTAAAAACTTAATCATATCAATTAAATCGGCACCGCTCACTGTAAGATGAGATCGTTACATGTGCGCGGTTATAAGGAGAAATCAGCACGGAAATATAGTCTCATCATTAAGACCCATTCGTTAAAACCTACAGACAGTAAAATCTGTAACAAGCAACGTAATAAATGCAATAACAATGAATAAAATGGCAATAATAGCAGGTGAAATCGCGACAGGTCCGGGTCTCGGGTCGTCGTCCGTAATTATAAATAAAATACGGCAACCGCGGCTCCACCGCCCCCGCGCGGCTGTGTGCGCGCCGCGCCGTGCATCGCCGCGCCGCCGCACAGAGCCGCGTCGCGCCGCACTCCTCCCGACACCTAACCTGTATTACTTTACGCACTGCTTTCAGAGTACAATAGCGCATTATTGTCTTTATATGGACTTTTATAAACACTCGTTCCAAATTTTGTTACGAATACAAGCTCACCCACTAATGCAAGGATACGGGCGTTATTTGGACGTTTTGTTGTTTAAATAAGTCACTTGGTCATACCGTTTTATGGTAACTAGTTGGCGTATAATTTAATACTGTCGAAAAAGTAAGAACACAAAAAGCTTAATTTTATGCAGTGATGTAGATGTATCTATGCAAACCTGCGGCGTGCAGTAGCTGTTGGAGTAGACTTTGTTGTTTTTCTGATGCAATCGCCTTTTCCCAAAATAAAGTGAAGGTTTCTGTCAATCTGTAGGTTTCCTAACGAGGAAGGTTTTTTTTTGTGTTTTGTACACTGCGGAAGGCACATAAATTAAGGGTGTCTTATGCCTGCGCATTTGACGATGCTTGACCTCGCGGAGTAGCTTTTAGCGTCACATCAACATGACTGGAACGAAACACGAATCACGGTGTAATCGTCGCGTTACGCAGCGCATAAGTTCGCCTACGGTAGATGTGACGGGTCCCTCTACTAGACAATTTTATATAGGATGGGGTATTGTAAGGAAACGTACGTTACGACCACATAAAATAACTATGCTGGTCTCGGACCAATTGATCTAATTAAATATGCACAGCCATAACTTACGCATCCCCCGTTGTTTTAATTACACAGGCGTGTTAATGCTGTTGCACCGTTATCAGTTATCAGCGCCTAAGTCCAACTGTCGTGCACATGACGGTTAGAAGAGTATTTGTAAAAATGTAAAAAGTGGTAAAGTAGAGGATAGGGGTAGAGGGTGTGATGCGGCGGAGCGTGGCGGGCGGCGCGTGCGCATGCAGGACATGCGCGCCGACACACGACCAGCACGCGCTAAATTCATCACTTTTTCCACTCACTAGACCGTTGGACGTTGTTTCTCGTTACCTCTGTTCAAGTAACGACCGCCAACTAAAACGTATGTTGCGTAAACTCTTTTGCATGGCAACTGGTGGTCGCTGATAACCTTTGGCGCCTGCCTCAATGAAGTTAGCGTAGGCGATCTAGTTGTTTGTTCACAGCGGCCACCCAGTGTGCAGATATTATCCTTCATACTTTTACATGTTTTCTTGTTTTATTGGTTTTCTTTATGGCCTTTTAAGTTTTTGCAAATATATCAATTATTATTAAACCCACGCTGTTTGCCAAAATAAAAAACTTTATTCTATACCGAGAAGTTCGCGTACGAGTAAAATTACTTCAAAGGAAATGATTGATACACAGCATCTCTGGTGCTGATCCATGCGTCATGTTCGTGAACGGGTGCCGTCAGTTGTGACTGGTCATCTCTTAGCTGCCATGGCTTATTTAATTTTTTTAATTGTTTTTATGCGGACGCTTTTAACGTGCTTTCTACATTGTTCTCACATGTATAATTTCAACATAAATGATGTAACCAATATATTGTAACAATATTTTAATTTAAAAGAGTGTCCGTGGAGTTTCTTGCCCGTTCTTCTCCATTCATTAAAACTTTGCCCGGCCTGGGAATCGAACCCTCATGCTCAGCTGTAGTTCTTTGTTTCATTTTTTCATAAGTTTTAAAAAAGGTAATAACAATGTTGTTTTGCGGTAAATGCTGTGTATACCTCTAATAGGCATACATACCAGAACTTTTATTATGTTATATAGCATACTCAGCCTATAATGTTCCCACTGCTGGGACACAGGCCTCCACTCTTCGAGAGCGAATGGGCTTTTAATCTACCACGCGGACCCAGTGCGGGTTGGTAGATGTCACATGTCTTCGATTTTTTTGGTTCTAGGACATGCCGGTTTCCTCGCGATGTTTTACTGCACCGTTTTGAGAGCACTTTGTATAAATTATTTCATCGCCACGATGAAATAATTTACACAAAGTAATGCGCCTGTCAGGGTTCGAACCTACAACCTACAACTCGAAAGTCGTGGGCGTTACCACTGGGCCACCACTGATCTCATAATGTTATTGTTCTGTTTTATTTTTATTGTATGGTCTGCTGTTGGTGTACCAAATAAATAAATTATTTAATTGATAAACGAAGATATCGGTATTAGGGCTTAGGTATAAACGGTAAACGAAAACAGTAGATACCTACTTAGTTATCAATAAAAATAGTATGTATAACGTCGGAACGTGCCAAGGCAGATGCGACGTCGTATCGTGTGTATGTGTTTTGGTCCAGTCCAGCCGTAACGAGGACGCAGTTTTTTTTAAACGATTTCCAGATACAATTAATTACATAAATGCAACACGTTAGATATCAATAACCTACTAACATCTTGTCTATTTCTGGTTAGAAACAGGTGAATTTAATGCGTGGCAGTTAAGCGGGTACCCGCATGATTTCTAACACATACGGCGTGGAAGAGAATTGTAGATTGTTGTGAGGACACTTGCCTGTACACTGGTTATAATTCAATGAAGGCGCAATGCTTTCCAGTCTCAGGCGAAGAATACAAGCCAGCTGATGCACATCTACCATTGTGCACCTCCTTCAAACATTTTTAGAACGGTGCACTATGATGGGACGTTTAAGTCTATTTGCCGTATCACTATCCCCAAAACGTTATTTTGGCATATAGGGTGGCGGCAAGGAAGCTGATTTTCCTACCTTCAGCTATTCTCAGTTTATGACCAAACTGTAAAAGATGCATCGTGTCAAGTACGTATGGCAGTTTGTCGGTTTATCGGTTAGTGAATCTAGGTTTGTCCTAACATTACTTAAAATAGGCCTTGGAATACAAAACATTAGCGTGCATATTAGCCTAATTATAATGTTTTGACAGATAATTCAAAGTATGTAGTCTCTTTACAGTGTTTTCTTTAAATGTTTTTAATAAGGAAAATACTGTAAAGGGACTACTTAGTTATTAAAAACTTTGAGAATTTCACGTTCTATTTAAAAGTTCTTACGAGGACCATAACTGCTAAGGTAACCTTTTTACAGGGACTTTAAACTAGTCTTCGAAGGTTTGTCTTAATTACAAAATCGAGCATATTTGTTATATGGACTGGGCGCGCTATCGTGAACCGATCACCCCAGGGGAAGGAAGGACTGGCGAGCAAGAACCAAAATTTGATGGTTTAGGCTTAGAATGCCTTGTGTTACAGAATATTGGAACAGATAAACTAATGAAGGTCTCGGCACGCCGGTCCAAGCTTTTAACTCCTTGTATTTTAGAGTATGGGACCAAGCAAGCAAGGTAGAGACAGTGCGAATACTTATATTGGATAACTAAACCATTATGCTTGAAGGACGCCCAGAGTAGTGACACCCTCAGCTTGATGCTTTCTTTGCTTCCATGTTAAAACACAAAACCATTCCTTTCAATCCAATCTCAAACTTCCAACCTCTCAATTGCAAATCTAAAGTGTTCGCCGGCAGGTGTGTATGTTTCTTCTGTAATGGATTGTCATAGCAACGTCGCGGGTGACGCTATGCGGCTGTGGTGGCGCGTCAGGTGTTGTCCACGGTGGGTGCGCTCGGCGGCAAGTGCAGGCGCCCGCGCCGGCCACGGTTGAGCGTCGCCGGCAGTTGGGCACGCGCCAGCACGCGACAGGTGGACGTCACGCAACGTTACATACATGTACTAATGTCACAACTACTTGAATAGTAACTCATACTTTATGGAAAGGCTAGAAGAAACAACAAAGTGGAAGTCTATTTGTAGGTGTTTCTGGTCAAAGCTTGTTTTATGGGTCATGCGATGCAGGAAATTTTTAGACTGTGTTTTACCGGTCTAAATAACATATTAAAGGGAATACAAATGTAGTGAATTCAATTCAATTCAATTAATTTCAGAAATAAACATTGGTTTTCGTTTTTGTAGTTGATCATCAACAATCATGTTTAAAACAAATGTAATATCCGTTTTATTTCATTCTGATCACTGTCTGATTCACTTCCTAATTTCAACATCTCATTAAGATTTTTGTTTACTTTTCCTTAAACCTTATTTTGCAACCTTATGGTGCAACTGGTACCGTACCAACATATCACATAGAAAACATTATGTTTTAACTAAAAGTGGACTTGGTGTGAACTTAACGGGCGCGCTTTATCTTCATTTAAAACAAACACGACATTAAGTTTTAATGTTACTTTTAAATATCAATTTTAAATGTTACAGATGTGGATCAATCGTGTAGTCATGACAAGTGTAAATGAGTCGCATGTTTTGGCGATTTATTTTTCGGCCACCGATCCTTCCATTTGAGAGTGGACACGCGGCTCGGGGGCCGAAATGCCTGCTCGAGAGTGCTTCGAACTCACGTTCCACAATTTACAGCTTTATCACCCGTTATTATTCTTAATAACATGTTGTAGGTACGGCGACAACGCATTAACCTCGTGAAATTCGTGAGCTTTTTCATACCTACCTAAGTAATCATAATTTGTATGGCCTTTCCATTGCTGAGGAAAATAATTAAAAGGATATTGCCTTTACTCATGTTCTTAAATAAATATCTAATTCCAGCAGAGCAAGACGTTATTTCCGGCTTAATACTTTCCCAAATGCGAACATAAATCTCATGATGCCGTGAAGAACGTTTCGGAGAACATGAGTCTCACTATAAACAAGTTCAGTGCATCTTGGGTACATCTTGGATCTTCAGATTAAGATCCTGTCTGTTCGCAAAGATTTTGAATTCCACGGATCGAAAAAACTCTTTAAAACTCATTACACCACCGTTATGGGCCGATAACAGCGTGAAATTCTGGTAATTGGTTATGTTGAGGTACCTGCACATGTACGTATATCTATACCATCAGCATATTCCGGCATTTATGCATCTTCTTCTCTCTTATCGACAAGATCTGTATTCCGTGCCATCTAGGTACCATCAATCAAATTAATGAATTTATATCACAAACATTGTCCAATAAGTAGCTAGAGATATAGTAGTAGTAGTAGTAGTATAGATATATCTACGCTAGCTAGCTAGCTAGCTAGCGTAGATATATCTATACTTATTTAGTACCGCCATGAGATTTCTTATAGAATATAAATTAAGTGGGTGCTCAAAATTACTTAAGAAAAAAAAACAAATTATATCAACGTACGTACTAACTGGAATATTGGCGCTCGCATTACAAATTCCATAGTGTAGTCGCAATGGTATTTAAAATACCGTATTGAGTGAGTCGCAGGCAGGCGTCGGTGTCCATTACGTTATAATCAATCATCGTGTACGTTCAGGTTTCAATCTGCTTTGCGCCGCTTTTGGCCAGGCGAGGCTTTCGACACGGGCGCAATCAATATAGCAGATAAGTGCGATAAGATCCGACGCAGCCTCGCGGCCGTCGTCGTCGTTTTGCAGCGAACTTCCTCGCCCCGCTCTCCTCCTCACTCCTCCTCGCGCCTCCTCGGGCATCCCCCTCCCCCACGCAACTAGCCCCAAGACATCTTCATCTGAAGCCTTTAACTATCTGCCACACAGCCACACTGCCTGCTCTTATATAAATACTAGCTGCACCTCGCGGTTTTACCTGTGTAAATCTCGATCCGTGGGAATAGCGAGATAAAAGATCCTGTCCTTCTCCTGGTCATGGTCTACCCTTGTGCAAAATTTCACCCACATCTGTTCAGCCGTTTTAGTGTGAGAGCGTAACAAACAAATAAACTCACTTTCACATTTATAATATTACTAGCTTCCGCCCGCAGCTTCGCCCGCGCAGTATGTCGATAAAAAGTAACCTATGTCCTTCCCGGAGGTACCATCTATCTCCTTGCCAAATTTTGTCGAAATCCGTTTAGTGGTTTAGGCGTGAAAAGATAACATACAGACAAATAGACAGACAGAGTTACTTTCGAATTTATAATATTAGTATGGATTAATATGGATAGTTATGATGTATTTGCCTGTAAAACTATTTCCTTTTAATTAAATGTATTTGTACTTCTCTTTTTCAAATTCGATATAGCTGCAGTAAGTTTAAGCAGATTTTCCCCATAAGTATTAGATAAGCTGTCAACAGTGTCAACGAACGATTAAAACCAAGCGAGAGAAGTAAGTTCACGTTTCTCAAATTTACCAATTATCGTGACTCAACATTTGTAAAAAAAATATTGGAATCCACCTTAATACGTACGAGTTACGACGTAAGTGCATGGCAGTAGCGCGTGCGCAGTGTTATGTGAAGTGCCCTTAACAACTTAAGTGTTGATGTGCGGGAGTGGGATCATTTATTATTTTATCGTATGATTGAATCTTGTTTTTGATTCAGTTCATGTTACAGAAAGACATACTCAGATATTCTTGAAAATACACTGATTCAATTTAAATACAGCCTCATAACCTTCTGCTGTATGTTCGACATGCAACGGTACATTTGCATGCTCATCAAAACACATATTATTTTATCATTTTTCAAAATTTCTTTTCTTTTTTTGATATATTTTTTTTGTATAAGTTTCTAATAAATAAAAATTCATTTAAATTTCATTTAAGGTAAATTATAGGTATTATTTTACTTTCTTCAATCTGTGCAGTATATTATATTGCGAGATAGTTGGTGTTCGTGACAAACGCAGAGTTGGAAGTAACAGGCTTCTCACCTGATATGGAGATGAATAGGTTCATTACGTTGCATGTGGCGTGGTGTGTGTGTACGATATCGCTCGAACCCACGTAATAATAATAAATCCAATTCTAAACGTGAGTATGTAGGTATGTCGCGAGTGGACGAATGTATCATGCTGCGTGTAGATGTGATCATTATTTATGTAGAAGCGGGTATGCGGGCACAGGTGCGCACGCGTCGACTTTGCGCAGGTAGCCGCTCTGCCACTCACACCTCGTATCTCCTGTCCACCTGTGTTCCTAAACACTGACCAACATCACTAAAACCAAAGATTAACAAAAAATAATTGCTTCCACAGATGGTGCTGATTAACACTTATAAGCAAAGGGTGTGAAAGACAACGATAGTAATCTTTAACGGTCCCGCTGTGTGCATTATTAGTTTTATCTAAAATTGTTGTACCATAAATATAAGTGCGACATGACCTGACTCGCTTGATTCAAATGGTTATTTAATAATAATCAAATGAGATAATTAGGTGCCTACCAGGCTCTTAAATAACAATGTGAAATGTTGTTTGAAGTCGATTAGTAATGGAAACTATCCATTAATGAGCGACATGAGACGGCTGCTATCGTCGGCAATAAGTTACACGAGCATTAGTAAACTAGGGAGTAATTGCGGAGGCGGGCCGATTTCCGAGCTAGTGCCGAAGCAATTAATACTCACAACGTGATCAACAGCGCCGATCCCCTCTTCGTAGTGCATTACAGATCCATGACACAGTTCACAAATAATGATATTATTTATCTATGTCCCACACTTTATTGCCTTATTTAGTTGTGAGGAGCAGATAATATTTTTCACAATAAACTTGACCAGGAACCGTAATATTTTTAACATTAACTATATGGAAAATTACAAGTTCATATGCTCTGCATGACGTCGAACTCGATTAAATAAAGAATAAACTGTTTATCAAGACAAAAGATGGAACAGGAACTAAGGTGATGAGATGACTTGACACGTTATTTAAATTTGAAACAGGTCCATACGTCCGATTTTTTATTGGTTGTTTGATTGTTTTGTCGGTGTAGTTCCATTCTGTTTTTGCACAGGGAGACAAAAAATATTGCACCATATGGAGTCCTGTCGTCTCTAAAATAGGCTGTTTAATGAACAACGAAAACATGTGGCCAATTAATTTCTGCTAGCTTCTAAATGAACACATTTGGAACGAATTTGAAAGGTGCAATAAAATGTTAGATCTGCACTGCCTTATGGCACGAGCCCACATCATTATTATAGATTAAACCTGTATTATTAAATGAAACAAGAAGCACGTAATATGGGTAGTCCCTGGGTGCCATACTACCAAGACTATGCAAATTTAAGTACGCAGACGAGGAGTTACGACCTTGAATAAATTTCTCCACCTACAGTGTAAGAGACATTTGGCTGTTCACAGTTCGTAACGATTAATCGTATTTGTTATTCAATTTTCCCTGTATTCAAAAGCGCGAATAAATATGCGTGGTAAGTCACAACCTGCTCAAAAGCGGGTTTCTCGACGCGTCGAGGCGACCATCTGGTGGGCGAGAGCTTTTTTTATTTTCCAAACGTGTCGTCTTGGATTCTCGTTTTTTGCACTGGCTGGCGCTCGCTCCTTTTCTTTTTTTATATTGCTGAGTTGCAGTTAACAGGTGGCTGGCCGTGTGCAGGTGAGACCTGAGATTTTAACTCGCGTCAGGTTCACCTCAGTGTGAAAAATTACGCGTGCTACCAGGCCAATTAACATGTTCCAAATTTTTATTTAAAAAGTATAATCAAATTACATGTTTTTTGTAGAAACTCGATCCGATAGTTAAAAGTTTACGGTGCAAAAAAATATCTTTATCCCTTAATTATTATCTTATTTTAAGGTCCAGTCCAACTCGAGTTCTCAGCTTATATTTTTATTTAATATTAAAATTATTATAATGAGCAATATTATTATTTTATTCTAATTACAAATAAAAAAACTTAATAGAATTTCCAGAATACTGATCAGATAACCATAATTGATTTTTAACAAATGGGAAGTTTTACAAAAAAAAAACTACATAGTGGAAAATAATTTTATTTCGGAAGTGAAAACCAAAGACATCTTTGGTTTTGTATTTTCGTTTTGCCACCGACTTCTGAAATTAAAATTATTTTTCACTTTAAAGTGTTTTTTGAAGTCGGCAAATTCGTATACTCCACTACTAACTACATCATCAACATACAGTAAGTGGATAAAATACATATTATTGAAGCTAACTCAAAACCTACCCAAGCAAAGTTAATAAAAATATGGGACCACCGCGCAAGTTTTCTCTACCAAATGAAAATAATTTTCAAAATCGGTCTACAATTGACAAAAATGTCGATGAACATACATAAAAAATGTATGCAGACGAATTGAGAACCTCCTCCTTTTTTTAAAAGTCGGTTAAAGAAAAGCGTCGTACCTACCTTATCTGAACTCACCCTGACAGTTCAAACAAGATGAATTTTAACGGAAAATAAGGTGGGTGGGTCGTGGAGGAAAGCCTATGTTCACAAGTGAATTAATAAAAGAAAGATGATATAGCGATACATAAATACCGAGTTGGTTGTTACAGTAATTCACTTTTAGAAGTAAGTTTTCGTTACTTTAAATGTTCTCTTATAAAAGTATAAAAAGGATAAAAAGAAAGATTGTTCAGAAAAGTAAAAACTACTGAAGTCCAAGGCCCTCAATACTTTTACATTTTCCTGCAGCAGGAACCAGAAATCGCATGATGGTTTTAGAACTTTCTGAGACGTTTGATCATCTAAATCAAGGTATACGTACCTAAGGTATATACATAGGTATACCCCGAAACTAAAACACTACGTTAAACTAATACTATGAGAAGTCAATATTTATATGGAAACATACAATTTGCTAGTCGAAGCGGGAAAGAGAGTAGCCTCCATCAAAACGATAAACTTCTCTATTGCAAGCTCTCAAGTTCAAATGCGTTCCCCAAGAACTATATTGGGGTAAATGTCTTCTCCTTAAGTTATTAAGATTATAAACAGTTGGGAAAAGTATTTATTACAGATCGTATCAACAAATATGTATCTATAATATTATTCTCCTTATCAAATATAAATGCGGTTCATATAAATAGAAAACCGCCAAAACTAGGAACCGATCCCAATATACTTGCATAGAGGCTAAACTGATGATCACTTTAAGACACGCACTACCTGTCGTGTATGATATTAAGATCTAATAAGACGTACGATCCTAATTTGTCGGGTGTTCTGGCGTGACTTGGAAGGACTACACAATGGACTGAGAAGTCTGCAGCCGATTGAGTTACAGCTATAATTAAAATTCTATCGAAAGTGGACAAAATTAGACAATCACAAGATCGAATAATCCCCATGTGGATATATCCATACACATGGGGATTATTCGATCTTGTACGTTAGTCTGTATTTTCATAAATTAAGTGTATTATTGTATCAAAATCTGTCAACATCGCTTAAATGTTATGACTCTAATGCACCAATTTTTACTCTTTAATTAAACGTATAATAATTAACAGCTATTTATCGAAAAAAAACAGCAATTTTCGATAGTACATCATTCGTGGGTTTTGGGCTTAACCGGGTATTAGTGTGGACTTATGTGAAAGCTTGAAAAATTGTGCCTATTACAGAGAGCGCACTCAATAGGCTCGCAGACCTGCACCGTTAGACTCCAGATCACGACGCGGCGGATTATTTGAGAACACAAAGAGATCGAGTGCCGAGCGACCGACGGACACAATCACTCATAGCGTTGCGTTTGTCATAGAGAGCGAGCGCGACAACGACGCGTCGATCACCGGCCGACACGCTTTGTCAGGCTGCTCCGATTTGTTAACTGCCGCGACACTTGGGGCCCGCCCGACCCACAAACAAGCGTGCGTAAATATTTCACCCGATAAACTTACGTGTTTATTATTCGATGTGAAACAACATACTGCCTACAGGCATCAAGAACTCTGTGTATCTCGGGCTTGCTCTACATCTAACTCCTAGTCATCAAATATGAAGTAGGTTTACTCAATGAAAAGTCAGTATGACATGAACTTGAGGTCATTGCAATAAGGAAAACTTGGCTTTCTAAATTGGCTGATAATTTCGAAACAATTTCAGAAACTTTCTACAGAGCCGTAGTCTTTTGGATCGTCCGCGAGAAGGTTGTAAAAATCGTTCACCCATAAAGTGAAATATAGGTTAAGACGGTCTCTGTCTCAAAAATTCATTCAAAGTACCGTAATCTCGTCCTTTTATTTTGTAATTTCTTCTTACCACCAATTTTGAGCAGTCGTTTAACATTTTAGGGCTCGTTTTATGGTCTTGTGTCTGATGAACATCCTCTTTTATTTCTTGTTTTGACTCCACGAACACGAATGATGACCGCTACAATGCATGGACTGCACAGGTCCCCACGAACATGCTACCTACTTGTTGTTATTTTTAAAACAAACTATAAGATTGCCATACAATATTCCGTCTATTTAGAATTCTACCTCTAAGCTGTTTGCCATATGAAACAGCATATCGCAAAAAAACACCTACTACTGTTAATTGTCAAGCCAATATTGTGTGACATACGCGGGTGGTTTTCGGTAGTTGACACGAATGTTTAGGTAGAACAATAGGTTTGTTAGTTTTGGCGACCGCGGATGAGTGTATTGTCGGGGCGGAGTACGGGAGCCGTGCGCCCACGCGGCTCCGCAGCGCCAGGAACAGCGCCTTGTCCGTGTCACCGGTACGATGCTCAACCGCTTAAATATCTTACTTTCACAATTGTAATAAGCAAACGTCAAGTACTCATCATGTTGGACAACAATAAAGCACGCGTCTGTGTCGGCTCCGTGCATTGCGATTTACAATCTTGCAATGATCGCTGCGATGCCTTGCCTTTTACATCCACTGATCTCATTTAAAACTTGAATAAACTTTTTTGTTATAGCAAAAATACTGGAGATTCTAGAAAGTCCTTTGGATGTTTCCGCTTTTACACTCACTCCATCGATTTGGATTCATGTTAATCAACTGAGCATGACATGAAACAAACACAGTTACCCGTAGTATTAAAAAAGCAATTGAATTGGTTAAAGATCAAAGTGTATTTTTCATGACAGTAATTCAATATGTACTTATGTATATCAACGGGACTTTCTCAATTAGGAACTTATAGGTACTAATACATTCTCGGCAGAGATATTATTATATTATAATTTTGATGGCTGGCATGATAACTATAGCGTTTAAGATATGCAAATAAAGAACTTTCATTTCGTTGTCGGAACAATGGTGATGTATTCGCGGGGGTTTGTCTAGTTGACAGTGGAGATAATAATACGATGAATAATAATAGTGTGAAAGCACAGTAATTTTACACTTAACATTTTATTATTATCAGTGATAAATGACGAATTCTTCGAATGCCAATTGTTTTTTGTATGTAAATTCCAGCTTAAGTGAAAAGTTCTCAGAAAACACACTACATTAGTCTGATTAATACAATAAATTATCTTTGGATTAAGGAATAATAATGTTCTTTCACTCAGCAGCATGTGTGTTCTGTTTAGTATAGATGTCAACGAAAAAAAATGGATAAACGTCACAATAGCCTGCACCCGCCGCTGTTTATTTAATGCTAATCATTAGATGCAGTGCTTTATGGTACAAGACACAGTGCGAGCACATCTCACCACGCCCTCTTCCTTCGAACAAGTGAGTGCACTAATGAAGCTCAACTAAATATTCATGAAACCAGTCATCGTGCTCGCTCCCAAAACTGGAAGGAAACATTAACGCACGTAGAGTGCTCTCTACAAAAGGACCACGGGGATATGCGCCCGCGTCTAACAAATGCCTACACATGACATGACAGAAACAACCACTACTTAATTGCTAAGACTCTCTATGGGAATAGCGTATGCGTAATTGTAATATAGTTTTGTAGAGACAGACCTAACATTTTATAATTATCGCTTTAGGCACAACCATTGGCACATTTAGGTACGTTTTTCTTTGTTGATCAGATTCTAACCTTTTTGAAGAAATCTTTAATGGTCACATAAACTACTGCTCGTTCACCCAATATAATTTCTAATCCCACATACCTCTCCATATCCCTTCTAAGACACCCACGTGAATTATTTTGAAGCCCATTATTCTTAACTTGAGCCAGACGATGATTTGGAAATAGTTATTAGTTAGATATGATAATTAATTACGATTTGATGGTTGTTATAAAATTATTATCGTCTCGATAAACAATATCGCTATCAAACAAAGCCGATAAACCCAGACCATATCCAGGGATAGGGATCCTCCAACGGCTGCTATTATCCAACCACTGCCACAACCACTGCGGTTTGGAAAAGCACTGGCGACTGAAAATCTGAAAATGCTGAAAATTCAGTTGGTGCAGTTAGTCACCTGCGGCATGCCGCATGTGCTAAATCCCATATTTCCTGGTAATACACGGAATCATGATCGATTCTTGGTTATGGTTACGAGTCATGAAATGCTATGATTTATATTGAAAGCCCTAACTTTCTCTGTCAACAAAATAAATGTTTTGGATAACATGTAGATACAGATTGAAGAGCAGAGGTGGACTGAGAAGTAAGCACTTAAGATTGCAAATCAGTACGGAGGTCGCGCGGTCTCGCGCCGGTGACTTGAATGACTCATAAACACCTTGATTTACTGAACACACCGAAGATTTGTAGTGTATTAATTCCAATGTCGCTGGCCGGAAGATATTCCCGAACCGCAACATTACTCGCATCACACGTTTATACTCAATTACACATTGTTATTAGTGCGGCCGGCTAGGACGCGTGACCTCTCAACAAACAGTATCGACGTCGTGCGTCCACCAACATCCACAACCTTAAATCACGGGTGGCACGAGCTCTCCTGATCAACATAAAAAAAAAAATATCTTTATTATCTCATTGAAAAACGAACGCGAGTAGGTAATACATCTATAAAAGAGACGATATTTTATGACCATGATTTATGGTTTTTTATTTTTACGTGTCGTATTTTTGTGTAATCCATCGTAAATGGTTTTACACACATGCCTCGAATCGTTTACAAGACATCATAACACAGGTGATAGAATCGACATAGGTGTTACACCAAATAATAAAACTGAACGATCCTGTATCTCTTATCTTTACAGGAGTAATTCCAAAATACAACTAGTATTATCGCTCAAATTACAAAATTCCATCCGACTATCTATAGATTTTATTATACGAATAGAATATTCTTTAAATGAGAAGTAAAAAAATGAAAATAAAAACTGAATGTGGTTGAGGTGAGCAACCCTAAAGCTCACATTCTAAATTGGAACGTTATGCTCGTATTAATTTTATTGCTATTATAGAGCAAGCCGCAAATCAACGATTGTAAAAGCAAACTTTGTAAAGGGACGTAGGTCTGTAGACTCAGTACAGGTTCTACGACCATACATGCACTTGATTCTTAAATCGGATAATCTGAATTTAATCATTTCCAAGAGTCCAACCGAAAATAGATTTGTTATTTGTCTTTGGTAAAAGTAAAAGTGTCAAACTTTATTTAACTATTTAAACTTACAAAACTATTGCTATTATACTATTGCTGAAAACGAAAAAGAAAGGTCATTTCCAAAAATTTCGCTCTAGTAATTACTAAAAATTCGTTTTGCACTTAAAATACCATTTACGTACGGACTCTTCTTTTGTAAGTAGGTGTGTATAATATGTAACATTTTTATACCAAGTTATAAATCAATCTATCTTCGTTGATGTACTAGGTACTAACAAACTACAGTGTTCAACAACTAATGAAGGCAACTTTCCGCTCCTAAATTTTGTACAAGCTGATTTATAGGATTATAATTATACACGAAAGTACTCGCTGTACATAAATACAACAATTACTTTGCGTTTACGAGTAACATAATTTGTATGTTAATGTAATAAATGTTTAAATTACTTAGCGTTCGTTAAGTAACACACGGGACAAAGAAGCAAAGCCATTTGGTCGTTGTAAGTAGCACTGTTCTCCACGTCATAACATTTTACTGCAGCTCGTGAAATCTAGTCAACAATCTACGTAGGTACAGCAAATTTACCATACCTAAAATAACCTCGTGAATGATGCAATGTTTTCTCTTTGTGCAGCGTTGCATCTCAGCATCCACATGTGACGTGACGCAACGAACTTACGTTAAATATCAATGGATGCGTAGTCGAATCTCTTCCACGAATAAAAACATGAGCATAAATTAATATACATATTTTCCCTTTAATAACTGTGTGATACATTGTGATCGATGGTCCTCTTATAACACAAACGCCTGTAATTATTCAGATGAAATCGGACAGTTTAGTCATTACGGTGTGACTAATATGCCTGTGGAAATCCGCGCGCCGCTCCAATTATAACATGGCATAGTGAGCAGTATTGACATGTGATATATAAATACCAATGGTGAAGGTCCCTAGAAGTTAGACATTCGTTAGTTTCTGTCGATGGCTTCGTTCGATATTAGAATATTTGTTAGTTATTCAAAAATATTCGCCCTCGTTATTGACTGTAGCAGCGGCGTGAGCTATTATTGCCAGTTGCTCGAGGAATTCAGCTATAGTGCTATTGATCGACATCTATTTGGGTTTCCAACTTCAGAACAGAGCAAACACCCATTATTATATTAGTGTGTAATAAAAACGAGTCGTGAACTCTGTCCATGTCCGCAGTTTAGTTACAACCGTTATAAAGATCACGGTCAATCGTACTACAAAGCCCGAGTTTAAACTATATTGAGATACTTGACTTTCTAAATTATTGATTTTTCATGACAGCATTCCACGACAGGTACGTATTATAACTTAGGATAAAAGAACCACTACCTTAAATATAGTTCGAAGTGTTAGTACTATTGTCACTATTATAATGACGAAGGGATGATTTTTACGAGTGTCAATAGGCAATAAGTGCGGGACTCGCCATGTTTATAGAGCCGTAGATTCAGATTAGGTGCCATTAGTACGCCGCGGCTGGACGCCCGCCGCTCGTACGCCCCGTATCATTAGCGTCCATAGCAAACAACATTACTACGATAATAGCTCATGAGACCGGTTCTTATCGTGCTATTGATAAAGCCTTTTTATATCCACTAATTTATTTTGCAAAAGATTTGGATTACCTACACGATAAGATTGAAAAACTATTTGAGAGTTCGTCGAGATGCAACGAAATATTTAAGTCGATTCATTATTTTGGTTTCTGGAACGAAAATCAACACAAAAATTAACTAAAAAAGTGTCTGCTGCTGTGATTGATTGAATTAATTAACATCAGCTTATCGCATCACTCGACTTGCGTTTAATTTGCATGCGGCGATAGTTTTCTTTCCAGAACTGGGCGTTAGCTAGCTAAGCTTATTCTGTGAAAAACTGTGTGTGACTTTTTAGAGCTATTAGAGAGCTGTTTGCTGCTGCAGTTTCTATTAACAAATACTGCGACATTCAAAGGTTAGAAAAACGAAAAGAAAATAACTTAACAGTAAACAATTTTCTTGAAGACAAGAAAGCTCGTCATACCGCCCCAGAGTTACGAGTACTCGAATGTCAGGAGAAAGCAGCGCATAGTGTCAGCCGCGAACCCGACACGTGTCGTAGTTGCTAATTAGTGTAGGGTGTCGGGAGCGACCGCAGCCTGCAACGGTTACCTGCGGCGACCGGCGACCGGTGACCGGCCGCGACCACGCCGGAACGTAACGCAACACCGCAACCTTACGGAGATCACATGCCGACAACTCGCACGCTTCCTGAAACATTCCGAAAAATTTCCTCTTTCCTTCTGGTTTGTTGACATAATTTCCCTGTTTTGGATGGTGGAAAGATATGCAGCTATGCCAGATACGTAGATCAGGATCAAAAGCATGTTTTAAAACATGATAAAAACAATTGCAAAGCTCGTAAATCTGCTACTTCGAGCTTTCTTAAACTATCGCACTAGAAGCTTTCACAAGACTTGCCGGCGCTCGATTTTGTAATGCTTTTTCTACAATTATCTAGTCCCAGATAAGTGGAGACTCCTTATTCACTAATCAAGCGACTGTATAAGATAATGCAAATACCTAACACTAAAAAAAATACGATTATGTAAGCTAACTTACAACTCTTTGTTAATTTTCATCAGAGCATATTTTAAAATTGATGATAGGTATACACAAATGAGTTATGATCAACAACTGATCTATAACTTCTTTTGTATTAAAAGCGTGTATCGTGTTAAGTAACGTAGTTGGCTAAGTCACGTTCAACTTTATCGATACAGCATCGCAGAAATGACGTAACAAAACAATCATGTTTCGATTGTAAAGAAGACGTACCTCCGGAATCACTGATGCTGTTTACTTGTGTCATGTTGTCATCACAGAAAGAACGTCTTCATTTACTCACTTTGTTCTACTTGCGGAATAATTACTACCAAACGTTGCCTAATTATTAGTTAATTAAAATTATTATACAAGTATACATTATGACGGTTAAGTTTGTGCAATAGATTTAGACTGGATGTTTTCATGTGTTATAATATAATCACACTGATGCGACTATTATCAACGAAAAAACATCAGAACGGTTTTGTGTAAGATGTTAATAAGCCAATAACCCGTTGTACTATTTATACATTATTTTTACTGTTGAGCGGCTCCAACAAACAAAATAAAATCAATAAATTAGATCATGGATTATGTACTCGTGAAAAGTTAAAGGTAACCTTTACTAATGTTTTTATTTTACTGAAAGCTCTCATTTATCTACTTAAGCAAAAAAAATTGCTAACATGACATACTTTTATACAAAACATTTATATTTTGTACCTCTTCTAAAACCAAAATCAAAACTCCGAACAAAAGACATCAACGACATCAAAAATGTTAACGATTGAAATTAATGTACGGAAATAATATTTCACTAGCCGTTATAACAATTTGTGTGGAATTGTTATAAAAAGTATCTAGTCCACTCTGTGTTACGATGCTAGTCCATTTCCCACATAGTTGGAGGTCCGTACTAGAAGAAATCGAAGGTGGTTCGGCATAAATCGTGGGAAGATCTACATAGTTAGCCGGCGCGGGATCGGGTCGGCGCGTGTTGCTGCGCCCGCGCCGCTCGGGGTGAACGTCTCACTTAACTGTTGTGTGCACCTGAGCACCACACCGCACCGCACCGCCACCGCACCGCCCGCCGCTACTTACAACCCACTACTACGTGTTAATCCATCATCATTTAAAATGCTTCTAATTTCTTTAATCATGTCAAGCAGCTCTACTATCTTAATACTACATCATAAATGATGGCCTATTTGAGTTACACGAAGTAGGTTGCGGTTGTTGTGCTGCATTTCTTAATGAGGCCTATTAGGTTTAGGCATAGAATATTATTCTTATTCTATTCGGGTAGCACTAGACTGCGATTGATAGGATAGATTGATTATGACGTAAGAGGTTGTTAAATGTTCATATGAAACGCTATCCAAATTGTAGGATCTATAAATAGGTACCCTCATGGCTCAGCGTCAAAAACATTATAAATAATGTTACTTACAGATATTATAAACCGTAACATCATTTGAATCTGTAGCAACACGATATCTACCCATCGAACAAGGTGATAAATCCTACGTTAGATAGATATGTATCGAAAAATTACCTTCGCTGGGCCGGCACCGGCACAACAATCGAACATCGGCACTTTTGAGTCGTCGTTCCACAAATACTTGGAACAAATATTTTTATAATGAACATACGTTACGTGTTTTCTATAAATACTGGCATTTCTTTATATAACAGGTCGTAGGTATGTGAAGGTGTTTGGAGACCAATACGAGACTGTGAATGTAGGCTATCGGAGAGCATAAACAACACGACTCTTTGTCTCGCTTCTTAGAAACTCTAACGAAATAAAATCAGAATACCATGTTTTTTACAATGTTGCTATACACAAAGCTTATTCGCCTGTCAACGTACTAAAATTAATAGATGTTATTAATTTTAACATAAATTTTAATTAGTTATTTTCTTTTATGATGCTCAAAATTATTAGGCATCGTTGCGACATTTTTACTATAGTATTTTGAAACCTTGTTTTGAAGGACTATACTTTATCCACATAACAATAGATTATGATTAAAATTAATATCTGAATAGGTATCAAAATATGTTATTGATTTATTAATAACGTCTTTTTGAAATAACTACACTGCTCGAGTTAGTTACTACGAAGTAGTTAAAGACGAAGAGCTTTGAAAAGAGCGCTGAAGGCTAGTTTATATTTCCACAGTCGCTATTCGTGGTACCATTCGCTAGTTTTGGAACAAAACATCATAAAGTAACGATTGCGCCAGCACAACCATCGTAACACGGCCATCTACAGACGCAACACACGTTCGTACTCAAGGCTAATTCCTAAAACCAAACAATATAGGTAAAGCATGCAAATGAAGTGAATTGTAGATCGATTGAAAATAGATCGTGTGTCAGCGATCGGGAGGCTTGGGGGCATGATCATCGGTCCACGAGCGCACGCGCACGATCCACGTCGCGGCCCCCGGCCCCCCGCCCCCCGACGACACTCACTGTACACAACCTTACATTTCCAACTATTCTGCTTAAGTTCACGCAAAAAATATTAGTCCAGTTATGAACTGTAGCAGCCACTTGCTGTGACGTTTGGTGTAATTTTGATGTACTGGCGGAATAGCTTTGCACCATTTTGCGAAGTTGTACAAGTGGAGATTTATATCCAGCCTACATTTCTGTTATAAATAATAGAAACAGACAAAACTAAGTGATAAAGCAAAAGCCTTGCAATAAATTGTACATCAGCTGAACAACTATCATCGTAAATGATTTTATAATAAAAGCAAACTACAAACATGTATTCAATTTTTTAAATGTTATTAGAAACCAAAAACACAAAACCCATAAACGGCCACCATTCTTCAAATTGGCGCTTTTGGACAACACAGTTTATTGGTGAAAGTGCATTTTAAGACCAGAAAATAAAACGATTTCCCACTGACCTTACCTATTGTTCGTGAAACAAAAGAGATCGAAGTAGCCGCTATATAAACACGCAATTAATGATTTCTAAAATAATAATTTATGCTTCAAAGTTGTGGCCATCTCATTATAAGAAATTTGTTGCCTTACAGACACATAGTTTTGCGATTTTATCGTATGTTTCATCGAATTAGCGGTAACAAATTAATAACTTAACAGAAAATCAAGATACGACTGTCAAAAAGATAAATATTGCATAATCTTATGGGTATTCAAATCACATATACCTACCTACTCTGGTGCAATTTTATTCGTCGAGTATCTTTGTGCACATCTTGCAATTATAGGCAGAGTCGTAAACAAATCAATGTAATATCTAATATTGATATTACGAATCAGCTTTAACATGAAGTGGAGGCCAATAAATCTCCGCCACCTTAGCTGCTTGACATTGAATTATGGAAACACAAGGCGCCACTTGAATAGGTAAACCGTAAGTACCACATTATGATGAAACGTAATTGCCTATTTCATCCAAATGTCCGTCTAAGGTGTCCGAATGTAATTACCAAAAGTCAAAATGGTCCCGCCCACGAGTGCTCTCCCGCGCCGTGACGCCGTGACCTCACCTCACTGACAACCTGCTCACAAAAGCAAATTACACCACTATATTTAGTGGACTGCTTTTTGACCATTATCTTTATTATAGGTTTGTTTGTAACGTAATGGCTCATTTTTGTTTATATTGCCAATATACACGTACGGTTAAGTTTTATCGATTAGTTTGCTCAACCACGCTGGCCATAAACAGTCCATTAAGTTAAAATCTTTTTATAAGTAAGCTTACCAAGTTAATTTAACAGTGCTGTGCGCTTTTGTTGCTTAAAACTTAGAATATTAAAACTAACCAAAACTTTTGCACATTAACATTATCAATTTAAGTACTATGGCACTGGATGGATAGATATCTTAGTTATGACAACAAAGCGGTTTGTCATGAGTGTTGTCTCTATTTAATAGTATCATACATGCATTCCCGGAATGGGTGATATCACATAAAGCAAATGTACCGAGTGGATGGAGCGCGTAACTCCACCGGAGTGACAAGACAATCATTGTAGTGCGCCAGTGTACGACGCGCCACGTATATCTAGTCAGACAAATTTACGTTCGCGCCGATGATAGACAATCAATTCAACTACAAACCTTGCTATTCATTCCACTTGGTATTCTCCAATAAAACTTCATTTGTCGAAATACTAGCACATTCATTTCTAAGCAAATAGATTATAGAGATGCTTAAGATAAAACAAACCCATGCTTCGACAACATACATACTTATTAAGACTGGATGATGTAATTCAACTAACTTAGTATACTTAAACAATAAAAAATGAAAACTCACTGGGTCGTAGATAAAAGTTTGAAGCATGAATTCATATGTAAATACTCATAAACAGTCATTGCACTCGGCAATTTAATAGGCAGTAGGTACATTCTTTGATTCAGCAAACCGCCTGCTCCAGTCAGTTCCATCAATTATAGTGAGCATTTAATCGGATAATGATGACAGATACCTAATAATCTCGAGACCGTTAAAATATTTTAAGCGTTTTAAAATAATAATGGCTGACATTAGTCTCTGCTAGAAGCGAATTATTATTTATTATAATACTTTACGTCTTATAATCTTCTGGCTTCATGCAGCGTGAACTATTTATTATTCGAAAGTATTAATTTTTATGACGATGTGCAAAAGACATAAATGTCTGCACGAAAATAAAAACAAGAGTAATTAAAATCGTATTTGCATACATCCTGGATTATGAAATGCACACAACCTTATAACAAGTTATATTATCGCAGGTAACAACTGGTCAAATGTATTCGGTAAGTGGCATTTAAAGTTTATAACTATCAAACATTTACGCTTGACCGTTTAGATGTTTTCTTTTTAATAACAACCCTGACAATAAAGATCGACTAATGGCAACCTAAAAACACCGGCCATTTACTTTTTAGATCACAGCTTAAAACATCACGACATTGTCTCGATTGAAAAGTAGATGATATCATTGCATCAGTGAGTGGTGCGGAGTGCGGCGTGCGCGCAGGCTCCCGCGCCTGCGCAGTGTGCAGCGCCCCGCCGCCAAGTCCGCGCCCGCGCCCGCGCCCGCCGACAAGTGAACGCAATCACTAATTGAATCAGTCGCTAGTCATCGCCACCGGCATGCACCATGTAGGACCCCCATCTGTGTTTGTAAATACGGGACATTTAAGGGAGTAGTGCCATGACTCATGTCATGTCACACTGACCACAATCTAGATTGTAAATGGCAAGATTAAAAGCTCCTAATATATAAAGTTACCTCAGTGTACCTATAATTAATTAGGGTTATGACGACATAGTAATGACTAAAACCTATTATTGAGATTGTTGTGTCAAAAATCTACAACCATCAATGTGTACCAGACTCGTTGAGGTTTTCCCAGACATGAATATAGGTACTATAGTAACAATATTATTAAGAAAAATATTAAAAACTTGGAACAGAAACCGAAACGGCAGAAGTGAGCTAGGAAATCCCGAGGCGTCGAAAACAAACACAGCTCTACGATTCGCTACGTTTGAACCGGCTACGAAAATTTTACTTTTTCCTCTGTGGATTGTATCTGTACTTAATATATAGCCAAATAAAATAATAAACAAGGTTACAAATAGTTATCAACATTAATCTGAGTAGTATACTTAACTTAAGTTTATAACTCCTTTCGTAGCAGCTACGAAATCTGGTGAAAGCTACGAGAAATTCGTAGCCGTTATGCAAAAACTTTTGTAAAATGTAATAAATGTATTGTGTAATGTCTCAATAGTAATAATAAATGTATGGTAACCTCAGCTTGACATCACTTTCAGTTGACGAAATTATGATTTCTTCTGCGTTATCGCACCTACAGATTTCGAAGAATCTCCGATGAAACCACGATACTACCGACAATGCGTGGCTATGAGTGCTCAAGTAGCAGCCGGATAAGTAACTATGCGCATCTGAAGTCAAATCTGATGAGATTTGACTGATGGGAACATAATGCATCAGTTAAGAGACAGTTTTTAAACCAGCGATGACTATAGGATGCAATTAAATCGATATCTCGTTTTACTTGTTTCTATGCTAATCAATGTTGCAGTTATCAAGTGTTGTGTCACCCCGCATACATTGTGAGAGCCATCATAACTCTGACTCAACATTGTCACTATTTACAGACACTTGTTACTCGATACTTTACTTCGTCTCATTGACGCCCTTACCTATGTACACTTGAAGTATACCACCCACCATAAAGCATCACTTTACTATTATAATAAAAGAGCATTTCCTGTTTAAGCGCTAACGACATTATCATTTATGTATATTCTCTATGAAAAGTTTAAAAAACGGTTTCATTCTGTAAAAGTTCAGTCATTCATACTGTCTACTACTAACAATTTAATTTCTGTCACTTTTCGAAAGCAAAATTACCATACCGCACCTACACATCATTGACTTGATAAGTAGATAGGTACCAACACGCGCGTGGATTTGTTCCAAGCCGGTGATAATTATTATTGGCCGACAAATCTTCACTTAAGGGAACCGTTACTCGTGTTTTGTTGCAGTGAAAACATTCATTACTTCATTTGCATACAATGGTCTGGTGCCAAAAAATATTGGAGTGTAAACGCTTACCACGAACGCTTTTATGAAAGTTCTCTTTCGATTTATTATTATGAATAAGTATATGCATACAGTACATTGTTGTGACAATATAATACTAGTTATAAGTATCATGTACTCGTATGTTACTATAGGTTGTATATACCTAGCGCTAGCGCGAGTGTGTTTATACACTGTTGAGGTATAACTAAGATGAATGGTAGCTACCGCTTTCCATTGACATTTAAGCAGGTTGTTCTGACAAGATTTTAATAGTGGATGATATATATCGATCACTGATTTGTTAAGACCAACTATTTATAATACAAGCTTTGCGTTTTTGGACCAGGCCCAGGTCGAGGGCGCGTTGTGTTCCACCCGCGCCTCAAAGAGATGTCAGCACAACTGACGGGAAAGTCCGAAAGGGTTACCGTGGCCTCTGGCAACTTACAGGCAACTGAAGGAACGCGGGTTGGTTTTAGTCAGTAAGAGTCTAACACGCCCTCCTTTTTTTTCCAATAACATAATTTATTAGAAAAAAAAGGGGCGTTGCTTTTTAATTACAATTTGATTCACTATGGTTGACATGTTGAAGTTGAAGAAAATAATTTGGTTATCCCCGTTGAATATCAAGTTGTATGTATACATTCGCAATACAATATATTAAACAGGTCTACCACGATGGCCCATTCACATTTGGACCTGCTATTAATTCATATAAAAAATAAACCGCAATTAAATCGGCCATTGTGATTCCTACGTGTGTATGCAAATGTACTTTTTATTATCTGGTTCAGATGCAATAATATGGAAACAGATTCATTGTATTATTACCGGAAGTGGAATGAAACGCCTACAATTTCTTGTTTTGTCCAAAACCTACGTAAACAGGATTCGTGCACTGCAGAGATGCCTTGATTCGGAGATATGCTCTTTAAACATTACGAAGAATGCAGATAAAGATGGGATTTAAATAAAGACGAGCCATCTCCATAGTTGGCGAGCGATCTCGTAGGACTTTCGAGCGTTCGATCTGGTGATGGTCGATAAACATATTTCGGCACGGAGCTCTCTTGACGCAGATAGAGTGAGCTAACGGAGCTTTTGTAAACGCAATTGTTTTAAACTATTAATTGTAACGATAGTGGCACGAACAATACACGCACTAAGTAACAATGAAACCGGAAAAATCTTTGCACTGATGTAAGGTTTGGCCTCTTAACGTCTCACCATAAATTACGGCTACGCATCGTGTCTCTCCGTTTCTCGCAACGTAGTTATTAAAGTATATTTCATATACTTACATGTACAGTGGTTGAACCAATTTGTAAAGGTAAACGAAATTTGACACTACGTTCTTCTATGATCATCGCCCTATTAAACTTATTAGCCATTCAAGCTTCATTATTTGTTTCAGGAAGAATTCTACTTTCTATTGACAACACAATTGCATTCTGATCAAGTAAACACCTGTAGGCGCACAACTTTCATAATACGCAACTTCATAAAATTCACGCAGAGTAAATGACAACTTTCACTGTGACAAGTGACATTACTTGAAAATCCTTTTTGAAAAAATCGCGTCGGTTGAATAACTTTTTATATCCGTCATAAAGGCATAACAGCAAGTGTTGTGACCGTGTGTGTATATGTGCTATATCGTTAAAGATTAGGAGTGTGGGGCGCAATGATTCGGTTTCGCGGGCGGAAACGGGCGCGCCCACGCGCAGGTCAGAGCAGTGACCCCGGAGCTCACCTCGCGCGGCACCGACGGCGGCGGCGCACGCGGCGCTCAACGGTGGCGGCGCGGCGCGGGCGCGACTCTGCAGCGCCTGCAGCCTCATTGTTCCACCTCCCGACCTATGACGAGTGCTGCTTGTTACGTGTCTAACTGAACATGTTACATTGACAAGTAGGGAGCGAGAAGTTTTGATTAGGCTACCTGGCCAATAATCACCTTAATTTTCCGCTATTTTCGAATGTGCCACAAAAGCGTGTTTTTATTAGGCGATGTTTTACATGTAGATCTAGGTATTTAATAATATTAAATCATTGGTAATCTTATTTGTCTTTCCACAGTTGGGTAGGTTAAGGACCTATGATGATTTAATTAATAATTATATTTCTATGGATAAGACCTAATAGAATATTCGATTTACTCTAACGAGGATAATAAATTTCACTCGTACCAAATGAACTGAGCTAAAAGCCATAAGCACACATTTATTGTCATGAGTTATTCGGTGGTTCGCACTGTCATCTACGTTCGTCCCAGTCATTCCATATTCATAAGTCGTTGAGTAAATCAGCTGTACAATGTCCGTCCACGTCGCGCCGGGTTAGCAGATTGGAAATTGCAACATTAGAATCCTACAGTTCACACACACGCATCGTGCAAACAGAAACATTTATTTGCACTACATTACAGTTGTCGTCAATTAAAGAATCCGATCAGATTTCCTCTGAGTATACAAAGATCGCACGATATGAAGCGGTTAAATTACCTTTAGTAATTAGAAACACCAATAGGGCAGAACGCCCATCACTGCACAAATTACACCTGCGTTACTAATACGTCTGGCACGGATATATGTTCTCGCAAGTAATTCTTTACTCCTAACCGTGCTCAATTTGTATTTATTACCTCCATCTGTCACTGCGGTAATGACTGCCGCGTGATACCTGCTCGCCGCATCAAACAATCAATTAGCCCGTTTGAGAAACATCACCTTAATCATTGTAACAAAAAACGTTACCTGATAAAAAATGCCTTTCGCTGAAATTTTATAATACATAGTTAGGTACTTATCATTACTTTCGGGAAAACGGAGGAGTAAGGGCCGATTTAACCGTTACATCATAAATCCGTTTACTTCGAGCAAAAATCTCTTACATATAAACATCGAACTGCGTAAACCGGAGCATATTCAACAACGTTACAATCAATATTTTCGTTTAAGCTACAGTTCGGATCTTGATTTATGGATGTGCGGTTTAAACCTGCGCCTGCGGTATTATTAACAAGTTGTAAATCATTGATCGGAATTAAGACCACGTTCAACTGACTGTTCAGGATTTGTTGACGAAGTCGATAATAATGGCTGAAATGTGTGACTAACTTAAACCAGTGATGATGATCTCTTAGCTACATCAATTAAAGATTCCGGTTATCATTATTATTTGTTACAAACAAATACAAATAATTGAGCTACAGTTTATTATGGATTTATTTTTATCTTTCTTCCATTAGTATCCTAACTATGAGACAGACTAAAGAACTAACGAGCTCGGAAATAAAAATACGGTCTTTTAAAACAGGTAAGTACTACAGTTTTTGTACCCTAATTGCCAATTTGTCATCCATGAAATTAGCAATAATACAGAAATATTTTAAGGGCTGATATTGTCGTAAATTATACATAAAAGACTGGATTTTTTCACAAAAAATAAATAATGATAATTATTAAAAAACATACCACGTTTTTGTCTAACAGCGTTAAGTACTGCATCTAAAATAAATAAGTTATATGTTCTAAGTGTGCTATGGAAAACCTAGGATAAGTTAAAACTTAAGAATTATTTAAATATACTTACTTGAAAACATGATGTGAAAATTACGAGTTCTCCAAATACTAAACAATTGTGTTCAATCCGTCTAACATATTTATGTTTGTGTCCATATAATTTAATGATATTGCTCTGTTGGTGCCTACTTACTGTCCTTGCATGTCTCAATAGGGAATATGCATGTGATTCAAATATGGGTAAAATATTTTTTTTTATGAACTATGTTACTTCAGAATTATGCCTCCATCAATATTTTTGAATAAAATTTCTTTTTGAGCGAGAAATTAATTTTTAAAAAGTCCCAAATAACTGTGGGTAATTCAAATACTTGAAAAGGCTAAGAGCGGATGTGACGTAACAATCCGGGATAACAATCAAAATGTCAATGTCAAGTCAATCAACAAGTGTCAAGTCAATGTCAAACGCTCATAGAAAAAGGAGTGTTTGACGTTGACTTGACAACTGTCAAGTCAACGTCAAACACTCCGTCAACGTCAGACAAGCAACTGCTTGTCTGTTTTCAAGGACTGTGACGTCACCACACCAAGCGCGCCCAATGGAAGCCGTTTAAATAGCCCGGATCGGTTGGATATTTTTAAACATTTTTTTAAGTACTTTAAATTGCTTTTTTGCCATCGAATTTTTTTTAACTATTATTTGACGATGTAAACTATCGAATAAAAATATAAAAAAAATACATGCATATTCCCTATTGATTCAACTACGTTTTATAAAGCTTATCAGTTATTTTAAGTAGGTACTTTTACATACACATTTTCACAAGTCCCAAGGAATATATTGATACACGACCCTAATCAAATTAAAAATGCAAGAAACCTGTTACTTACCTACTTGAAAAACATAAACATTAAGTTCATGCTACTGTTGTTGATTCATACTATTCAGTTCATGAATCATTAATGTGAATTCCAGGAAACTGCCGAATCCTATTGTGTGATACGTGTCAAGGTAACCCTCGGTGTTCTATTAAATAAATAGACAGGACATTCTGTTCCTTGTTGAATTGAAAACTCGACTTACCTTTAAATATTATTTTATTACAAATCTTTTGAGCTGTAGGGTGCGTTGTACCTATCTTCAGAACCTATTGCGTAGTCTGTACAGCAAAATTTGACGTAAAACGATGTCGCAACACACCATAATGTGTATTGATAATTTTTAACAATCAAACAACATTACATAAAATAAATATAAAACAGAGACATACGAAATCAACGATGATTGTTGGAACTATATTGGAGAGCGAACATTATGGGACGCAGTGACTGTGGGCGGCAAGCAAAATGCATCACGCGCGATAATGAACCAGCTCGTGTGCACGACTGCGCCAGCGCACTCACACGTAATCCACTATCCTCACCGAGAGTCGTGCTCACCCGGCGCACCGCTGCAGCGTTACCTTATAAAACAACCCTTCACATGATATTTGGCTGAAGTACCTATTACTTGTAAGGTGTACCTTACAAGTGTACCAGATAATATCAGCGATTGTTTGCAATTTATACAAAATGTCTAGCATGTTGCTGTTATACTCGTGGATTGCCGAACACTTCGAATAGTCAAGGCTAGGCAAGTAGAAAAGTACTGAAACATAAATTCAAATGAAATCGATATCTGCTGTGAGTTTTTAATCATTTTATTTAAAATAATCAATTCATTTATAATTATAACAATTGGAAATCAAGATTAAAGCAACTCAGTTGCAAAAATGGTAGCATGTTATTACAACGTCGCTACCTACCATACTAATCCTAGTATTTTAATATTACCAAGAAATATTATTTATGCTGTAATAGCCCATTCCACATTTTACTCGAGTACCTAACTATCTCAAGTACATTTTATTGTATCCATATTTCCACATGGTAAACTATAGTACCTGTTTAATGCATTTCCAGGACAAAGTTGCAGTGAAAATGGACGCCATTTGTGAACAAGACAGGATCTCGGATTTCTTAAACTGGCACCTCCCACGTGGTGTCTTGTGCCCTTAACCTTTGCAACGGCCGTATCGCGGTTTATGCGCCTTATAATGCGCTCTCCTTACAGGCTTATACGGCTGCGAGTTTTGTCTAAATTTGGAGCAATAGCTACCACTTCACAATTAAGGAAAAAAGCTCCTATATACCTACAATATTTTACCGTGTTTAAAAACAGCTTTACTGATTTAGGAAGACGAGTAACCAATACCGAGTAGTAAATTTGAAACCATGTAACAACTTCATAGCGAATTCTTTAATATTACCTACATTGTTGCTTGTCTAAAGAATTCGGTCCAAAGTTACTTATTTTTGTATTCTCAAGTTAGCACTACCGGTATTACAAGTACAACAGGCATAAAACAGCACAACCGATACTGCAAAAACAGAAGGGTGCATTTATTTCAAACCGTTTTAATTTAATCGTGCAACAAAAATATTATGAACAGCTTATTTATTTATTTCATTAAAACGGTTGTGCAACCAATTACATCTTTCATCATTTAAAAATTCTGAGAAAAGTCTGTATTATGAACGAACTTTGACATTTAAAGTACCTAATCAAATTATTTAAGATAATAGGTACTTATGCGATAGCGCGTAATAGGAAACCTAAGTGTAAACCTATGGACATTTATTGATAAATCACCAGGTAATTTTACAAGCAATCAATTTCAATATCGTAATGCACAAGTGTTCAGAGTTTGATCTCGTATTTAAGTTTAATGCTATGGCGTTATCTGAGGCCGATCCGCGACAATCGCGCACCTGCGCCGCGCCGCGCCGGCGCCGACGCCGACGCACTTTCAAAAAAGGCTTACGTACGGACATAGTCACTTAACACTAGCTGTTTGTAACTTGCTCTATTTTCCAATTTGCGTAAACAGGTGTTATTAAAATTAACTAAACATCCATTGACTGTTTGTTATGATTAAGTGGGTATGATACATGCTAAAATTACGAATATTCCCACATGGATTGCGACCAGGTTGCAATAGTAGCTTAATTAGAATTACACATCCAGAAAAAGATTCTGAAAGTTTTTTGCTTTTTAACATACGGATATGCAACAGACGTCAGAGTGTCAGTTCAACGTAAGTATGTAGTGAATCTATATTTCAATAGGACTTTACTTGAATTTGATTTTCTCAATGATTACACAAATAGAACTTAAATTACTAAGGACAGCTCAAACGAGATCGTTTAGCACCTGTAAATGTGGTAGTTATAAGTACTACGCCAGTGACATCGAAATCGGTAGCGTAGGTTCTATAATATATTGTATTTAGTTGTATCGAGTCTCCCACGCCATTGGATTCAATTATGGAGGAAAGGCAGATAGGTCGGCGCGCGAGTGTACCGCTCGTGACCCGTAAATTGGAACGGTCCGTCGCACGCCCTTGTCGCACCTCGGCCACGGCGGCAGCGGCCATCGCTGTCCCGCAACACAGCCCGATACATATTGTAACGGCATCCAAATCTACATCGCTACAACACACATCCCATACTACTCTTCACGCACAACCAATTTAGGAGCCCTGCTGCAAGTGTAAACGCTCCTTTTGTGGAGCCTCGTTTCCTACCTACAGCGACGGATGCATGTTGAGTTTGACATTTCGATAACATAGAAAGAATGGTAAAATAAAACGAAAAAACCCACAAAAGCAATCACTGCATTGTTTTTATTGTGTTTATTAAATATTAGCCCCTCAACACATCATTATACCAAGAAGATATCTCTGTGGTCGCAAAATACTATTTGGATTCCACTATTAATTACCTATGCAGGACTTTCATACTTTCGTTAAAAATCAGTAATGGAATTACCATATCGCGTGGACTTTCTAACTTAACTAAGTAAACTGGTAAATACATTTATTAGACTATCTAAGTTAATAAAGTAGGTTAAGTTAGTAAGGTATCGAGCAACACTAACAGGTGTGCACGCCGTATTTGGGCCATAATGTCTCAAACAATGGTCGGGCGGCTGGGACTCGAGCCTAAACAGAAATTCAAATCATAACTATTCTTTATTTAACCGTGTTCAAATTCGTTACCTCTCCTATCTAACGTCTGTAACAGTGTGTTGTATAATGAGAGAATATATCGTACACCTATTTTAGGGAACGTGTAGGTAGTAGATTTCTATTTAATTGTCAACTAAATATTTCCGTTCTCAAAATGGAATCGGTAACGAATTACATCCAACAATGAATTAAACTGAGATCATGATGATTCAATTGAACAATAGAATGAATCATCTGATTTAAATAATGTCTAACTATAATTATTATGGTGTGCAGGAAAATATTATGAAGGAATCATAAAAGTTAATGAAGTAAATCTGTCACGAGCTGCTCCTTCATAATGACTTCCTGAAATACATATAATATAACAAAAGGTAGTCATCTTTTCTGGCAAACTTGTCATCTTAGGGTGTCATAGTACCTACCTACAGGCTAAGGTCACAAACGTACATTAGCACCTAATAAAAGATCATAAGAAGTCTACTTCCGACCACCACCGTGATCCATCTTCAATTAACTACTCGTAAGTACAGGTTTTAGACAAAAACTCGCATTATTGTCTTCCCTTCAAAAGAAGAAAGCAATTGACCCTGCCTTTTCGTATCGATGCACTATAAAGTCTCCAAAACGAGTTTTCCAGAAGTGTAAGATTGTAAAACAACGTACGTAGGTATGTGAGGCACCAACAACAACAAGACCGAGCTATCACAGTTAATCTCATTGGCTCACTGTCAATTAGCCATACAGGGCGGCGCGGAGTATTTAGTTCCAAAAGATAATATCTCACTTTTAACATGTCCGTAGCGTAATGCAACACACGCAAGTATCAAACACTCGCTGATATATTTACGGAAATGTCAACTGTTTATTATTGTAGCGTTTAAAGCAGGGTATTTAAGTTTAAGTAGACATTATTCTTGTTTTGTTTAAGAATTATGATTGCTTTAATTGTCGGCTCTGAGCTGCCGGCGGTTAGCGCATGCTTCTTAGCTAATTTTCCAGGTACGCTAATAGTGCTTGATTAAATGAGAATGCAACAGGTCTCGGCGCAGTTATGGAATAGAGATGCGAGCGTATTGTTACAAAAGTAAAAATAAAAGCCTTTCTTGTTATTGAGCGTAAAGACTTCGGATTCCACAAAAACTAATGAAACCGTTTAGGTCTCGCCTTGCGAATGGAGAAAAAGAGTTTAGATTTTTTCATTATATTCAGGACTGGCTTATATGCCTACGGCTTCAGCCGCGTGGAAGTCGGAAATTATCCTACAGGATCATACTACCGCATAAAAAGGATCCTTAGTGTCCTAACCCAGATCATGGTCTGTGAGGCAAATTACATTGAAATTTATTCAGCAGTTAAGGCGTGAAAGGTGAGACAGACAGACAGAGTTACTTTCTCATTTATAATATTAGTATGGATGGGCAGCAAGATTCAAATGAATGTCCGAAAAATCATAATAAGTATCATGAGATTGACAATCCAACGTATCAGACATCAGTGACTTATCACTATCAGACATCAGTGCATTGTTCTCATTCCTGGATGATGAAAGGTCATTCGATAAGTACCTAGTCATTAATAGTACATTGTGATACGAGTGTGCTCTTTTGGATATTACAGTCGAGGCGGTATTTTCGCGTGAGCCGCAGGCGAACGCGATAAGGTAGCCGAGAGCGTAATAATCAATGCACACGCGTTTCATACGACGTTTTTCAACACACTTGCGAGGAAAAAAACAGACTTGTTGTAAGACCTTATGCTACAATAACGTACCTAACTAAAGAGATGATAGATTTATACATTTTGACTGACCTTTGTTGCCAGGTACTGACTATCCGGAGTTTCTTTTAAAAACTTCTATGTCGGTTGGTGGCAATACTTTAAATTTTGTATTTTGATAGGTAATAAACCACACAACGAAAACGATAGTAAATATTTATGGAAAATGGCGCGGTGGCCGCTAACTGGTTTTGTTTTTCGATAGGTGTAAATAAAGGCACTGGCAAAATCGTTAGACAGCCTATACAATAAAAAGGATTTGATTAAGAAAAAATATATATATTATCACTAAACGTACAATGGCGGAGTCAAATCTATTTATTATTATTCACGCTCTTCTCCCCTACGTGAAATCGTCATTTTTAATAATGATTACAAAAATGTTAACAAATATTTATTATAATTTATTAATATTTGGCGGCTGGTTTTGTTTTTTCCGCTAGCTGCTAGATGCTCGCGCGGGTTTAAATAAAGGCACTGGTAATACCGCTGA
This sequence comes from Lithophane semibrunnea, assembly GCA_947363905.1. NCBI lineage: Eukaryota > Metazoa > Arthropoda > Insecta > Lepidoptera > Noctuidae > Lithophane > Lithophane semibrunnea. The sequence goes on from OX376189.1 coordinate 9,835,036, forward strand.
ACAGCCTATATAAAAATATAATAAAGTTAATAATACATAATACGCAAATGGGGTTAAGGTAGTGAACAATATAGAGTGAAATTGCCACAGACGATATAAACCCTTGTTTAATAGTACAGATAGAGTTTTATTCCGCGCGAACGCGGTGGCACACGGGCAGGCCAGCGCGATTCGTCTAGGCGGGTCAAGTGACCTGCGCGTGTGCCACCCGCGGTCTTACCGGAAAAAAGCGCAAGTCTCTGCTCGGATGTAAATAGAGAATGCTCATTTATTAATAGGATAGTTCATTCTAATTAATGTATAGTAAGTATCCCACTGACGTTTAGCTATGGTAAAAAAAATCCCATGGGTACATGGGTATGGCACTGGCAAAACCTAACGGTTTTGCCAGTGCCTCTATTACACCTATGGAAAAACAAAACCAGCCAGTGGCCAGCGCGCCATTTTCTATAAATATTTACTATCGTTTTCGTTGTGTGGTTTATTTTACCTATCAAAAATACAAAATCTAAAGTATTGCCACCAACCGACATAGAAGTTTTTAAAAGAAACTCCGGATAGTCAGTACCTGGCAACTAAGGTCAGTTAAAATTTATAAATCTATCATCTCTTTAGTTAGGTACGTTATTGTAGCATAAGGTCTTACAACAAGTCTGTTTTTTTCCTCGCAAGTGTGTTGAAAAACGTCGTTGAAACGCGTGTGCATTGATTATTACACTCTCGGCTACCTTATCGCATTCGCCTGCGGCTCACGCGCAAATACCGCCTCGACTGTAATACCCAAAAGAGCACACTCGTATCACAATGTACTATTAAAAGCTTTCTCTACCTTTAATTATAGATCAGTTGAAGAGTTTTGAAATTGTACTTTAAACTGGCACATATAAATAAGAAACACTTTATGATTTAATTTTCAAAAATAGGTTTTGGTATAGGTACTGTACATATACATTGTACTTATACTCTAAAGGTTTAGGTAGTTAAAAAAAGGTAAACAAATCGTAAAAAGGGTTTTTTATAGTTGACACTTTCCTGTTTAAAAATACGTTAGAACAAAATTAAATTTATTTTCGATCACAGGATAGTTTCCTCTTTTATTATACTTTTCGTAGATGTAACTGCCTGAGAATCATTTTTTAATTAGATTTATTATAATGATATAATGTATATATATATATTGTAAAGAGCCCAAAAAGACAGGTTATTCAAACCTTTTAGAAAATACAACGAATTACCCAACAAACATTTTTGTCATATAATCAAACTTTTATATGACCTTAAGTCTTTTTAAAGTTATTTTATAGTCATTATTTTAACTCTTCGTCATGTACTGGTGTATTATATGTCCGAATAGTCATAAACATTTTTTGTCGTATAATAATGTCATATGACGTTATTGCGACATTTATAAAACTTACTTATACAACTTTTCGTCCTCTAAACGTTTTCGTAGTATAAACGTCATAAAACTGTACATTTTGTCATATAATTACCTTTTAAACATGTGCTAAACGGATAATAATTGTATACACGTAGTATTTGTTACCATTATATATAAGTCGAATAAGTATTACGAGTGCGACCTGTATACATCCTAAAGTATCACAAACATGATAATACGACCGCTACTTAATTAATACTCATATTAAAGGTTTATAATTACCTTATATACAATTTTTGCGTACTTTAATACAAAGTAATAGAGCTCAAGCTGAGAGTGAGCAAAATAAGGAAGGTTCCGTATCACATTTAAATGCAAATTTAACTAATCAATTTAACCAAAATACTACAAGTGTGCCCCGCAGTTCATTTTCCAAAGTTCAGGACTCTTGTTGATTTTTCGAAGTTGAAGTCATCCGAAAATGAAGATAATGTTGATAAAGAAGACACTTCAACCAACAATGATGACTTCAGAGACGATTAAAAAAGTGGGCTATTGATTTTAATATTCCACAAGTTGCATTAAAGCCAAATAAATCTATATGAAGGTGGTAATAAAAAAAGGCGGTCAAGTCAGGTCAAGTCAGGTCAAGTCAGGTCAAGTCAGGTCAAGTCAGGTCAAGTCAGGTCAAGTCAGGTCAAGTCAGGTCAAGTCAGGTCAAGTCAGGTCAAGTCAGGTCAAGTCAGGTCAAGTCAGGTCAAGTCAGGTCAAGTCAGGTCAAGTCAGGTCAAGTCAGGTCAAGTCAGGTCAAGTCAGGTCAAGTCAGGTCAAGTCAGGTCAAGTCAGGTCAAGTCAGGTCAAGTCAGGTCAAGTCAGGTCAAGTCAGGTCAAGTCAGGTCAAGTCAGGTCAAGTCAGGTCAAGTCAGGTCACGTCAGGTCAAGTCAGGTCAAGTCAAGGCATTTTAAACAGTTTTTATCCATTTGTATTAACCAGTCAGGTCTGTCAGTGATTAATGATAACATTACCACAGATATTATATTACTACACAGATAACATTACTATTTATTTATTTATTTATTTATTAAAACTTTATGCACAAGTAAAAACTACTGTACAAAGGCGGACTTAATGCCTGAGGCATTTTCTACCAGTCAACCTTAGGGTGATGCAGAGACAGACATGGCAGGTGCAATATAAGATAATACATATAACTTGAAAATAATGAATAATAATTAATACATACATAGATACATACATATGAACAAAAAAAAAAAACTTAGTTGGGAGAAATAACGACAGGTAGGGGAGAAAACGAATCCAGCAAATTAACGCTGGGATGATTCTGCCAACTTCTTACGAATATGTTCACGTGCCTTCACTTTAAAGGATAAGCGACTTGTTGCCGTCCTGATGTCCAGAGGGAGCGCATTCCAAAGAAAAACCGCTTGGACGAAGAAAGAAGAGTGGATGAAACCAGAGCGGTGAGAAGGACATCGTAGAAGACGATTGTTGGTAGAACGAAGATTTTTACTATGGGCAGAGCATAAGTATTGAACATGGGAAGTCAGGTAAGAAGGAGAAGTGGGTTTGTCGAGTATAGAAAACACCATAGACAAAGCCCTTAACTCTCTGCGCTGACGAATGGGTAACCATTTCAAAAGCACTCGATGCGCTGACACATGGTCATATTTACGAAGATTGAAAACGAATCGAATGCAATTATTGAGAAGGCGATCTAGTTTATTCAGGAGATCTGCATTCAGGTCATAGTAACACACATCACCATAGTCAATTATGGGAAAGATTAGGGACTGTACAAGCATTGCCTTTATGTGCGATGGGAGAAGGTTTTTCAAACGATAGAGCGACCGCAACGTTCCAGTGACTTTCTTACTAACTGACATGACCTGCTTTCGCCAGTCAAGACAAGTGTCGACATGCAGACCAAGATCCTTTACATCCGAGCTAAATGGAATTACAGAGTTGTCGAAAATTACAGGCGGAACAGTTATGCCATTCAGCTTCCTCATGTTATAGGGGCTCCCTACTATGATGGCCTGACACTTGGTAGGGTTAACCGCCACCCCAAATCGATCAGACCAGTTTTTAACCGTATCTAAATCCCGGTTCAGCTCCTCGATGGCATCGGAAATGTTGTCAACGCTTGCCTGGCAGTAAAGCTGCAAATCGTCAGCATAAAGATGATACGCAGTTGAAAGCACGGTGGTAATGAGATTAATAAAAATGGAGAACAAAAGAGGAGATAATATACCGCCTTGAGGGACACCATCCGCCAGATCACACCAACTCGACGACGAGTCTCCAACATGAACAGACTGCTGACGCCCCCGAAGATAAGAAGAAAACCATTCCAATACCTCCGGAGAGACCATAAGATAGGAAAGAATGGATAAAAGGACTTCGTGGCTGACGGTATTAAAAGCATTGGAGAAGTCAATTAACACTAAGACTGTAACTTTGGTGTCTTCCATTCCCCGCCTAATATCGTCAGTCACTTTAAGGAGAGCTGAAACGGTACTATGCCCGGGCCTGAAACCGGATTGAAAGGGACTGATGAGGGAGTTGTGGTGAATAAAGCGGGAGAATTGTTTATGGACACTGGCCTCGAGCACCTTAGACAGAAAGGGAAGGATGGAAATTGGGCGAAAGTGACTAGGAAGAGAGGAGTTAGGGATCTTAGGAAGGGGCCGGACAAGGGCTTTACGCCACAGGGAAGGGAAAACACCGGTGTAAAGGGAGTAGTTTATGATGTGAGAGATTGCAGGAAGAAGTTGGTCAAGAGCCGTCACGATCATATGGCGGCTGATTTTATCACAGCCCACGGCTTTGGATTTAATGGAAAGGATAATCTTTTTGATCTCTCCTGGGTCGACTGGGGTGAAGACAAAAGGGTTAATATTGGGTCGCGTCAGACGAGCAAGGTAGTCGAGGGTTTGACATTTGGTTAGACTATCTAGAGTGGGAACAGTGGCGAAATGACGATTTAGATCGTCCAATCCAATTGTGTTAGGAAGATCTGAATTTCGCGATTTGCCGATGCCTAAAGTTCCAAGGAACTTCCAAATATCAGCAGGAGAAGACGAAGTGATATTATCCAGAATGTGGCGGCGTTTGGCGTTGCGTATCATCTGATTACACCGATTCCTAGCAGACTTAAAGAAAGTCCAGTTGTCCTCCGAGCGATCCTTTTTAAATTTCCGAAACGCGCGGTCCCTCCTTCGCATTGCCATCCGCACTCCCCTGTTCATCCAAGGCGCAGGCGGACGCTTCAACTTAATTTGCTTGATAGGAGCATGGGTGTCATACAGCTTGATCACCGCGTTGTTGAAGAAACTATTTCGTCTACAGAAGTAGCTGCTTCCAAGGGTGACCAGCCAATACTGGATGCATCTTGTTGAAGCCTCTCATTATTCATGCGAGCAAAGGCACGCCTGTACTGGAACGTGGGTTTAGGTTTAGGGGGTTTTAGGATATAGGATAGGAATATAAGGTCGTGATGTGAAAAGCCAGGAGCAACGAGTTGACCATGCGAGGAAACTAGGGAAGGATTAGAGGTGAGGATCAAATCAAGCCAGGTGTCATCACCGACTATATTATGATGAGTGGGTTGGAGAGGTAAAACATGCAGGCTGGATGACTCGATTAGATGCAGGAGTTTACGGGATCGAAGGGAGCTAAGGGCAAGGAGGTTGGTATTAAAATCTCCCATAACAATGTGATGTGCATACTCCGAACCCAGAGATTCAAGTACCGATTCGAATTCAGTGAAGTAATCAATAGTAGGAGGGCAATAGACGACACCAAGGACAACTTTAACTCCTTTGACACAAACCTCAAGGAAGAGAAACTCTGCGGATTCATTTGAAGACGAAGAAGAAGCTAGGATTTTAAAAGGGAAATCACCACGAAGGTAGATGGCTACACCACCCCCCCTCTTACCGGTCCGGTCATTCCGAAGAAGAACGAAACCGGGGAGCGGGTAGGTGGTTGAAAGCAGGTTAGGTTTGAGCCAAGTCTCGGAAATCAGAACGGCGTGCACGTTGTTGTCGGCAAACGTGTCGTACAGTTCGTCGTAGTGGCTGGGAATGCTCTGAGCATTGAGGTGGCATACATTAAATAGCCGGCTAGAATTTTGGCTGAAATTTTGGCGTAAAAGAACACCTAAGGTGTCAGTAAGAGATATAAAACTTTGATCGCTGGAAGAGGCAAAAGATTCGTTGGCAGAATAAAAAGATTCGTTATCAGATGTCATATTAAGGATACAAGTAAAAAATAATAATTTACTATGTAGTTGAAAGAAAAAATTGTTTCATTTTTTTAATTATCCCAGGAACGTAATTAACATTTCAAGTTTTCCATTTCAAATGTGCGCATATCATTTCAATGAGGTCCATCTTTGATAAAAACTTATCAACATCCGCATAATTAGAGATCACTGTGGGGTTTACCTAAAACAAAAATATTATTTAGACTTAACCGCTTGAGTCCTAATGATGCACGCGATGCATCAATCGGAAATATCCTTCAAGCCCCACTGATGAATAAAATGCATCAGTCGATGCCACGCAACTTAGGTCTCTATTTCTACTGAAATACGGGTTAATAGTGTCTATGGGCAGTAGCACTCTAGAGTAGGATGATATTCACGTCAAATTAATCTACTAAATGCTTAATCTGTGCATGGAACGTTTGACAGTGTCATCTGTCAGAGCACCTGCGCGGGTGTGCGCGGACGGTCTCCGTGCATATTTTAATAATTATTTCGTGTTTTTACTGCCGTAATCGTCGTGAAGTGATATTAAATCAAATTAATAATAGTTTATACATCGTGTGTGATAATAATATTACCAAAATACATAAGTTGAGTGTGCAAAATTAGCGTATCAAAAAAATGCCGTGAAAGTACTGAGTGTGGTGGTGATTATGTGAATAGTGTTTGTTTTATGATGTTTACAGCGTGGGAAGCTACTATAAAATATTAATTAGTGTAATTGAATCAATTTGTAAGTGATTTTCACTACTATAACGTCATAATAACAACATTTTGTCGTCAAAACACGGTCCTTGAAATCAAGGTCAAGATGACCTCTAGTTACGTAATAATTTTGTTTTTTATTTTCTGTTATTATCTCAAACTGTTATTTTTTTTAGATTCGTTATCTAATCATAATACTGCCTGTAAAATTTTATAACAATAGAAACAGTATTTTTAACAGAAATCGTCAAAACATAAGAACAAATAAACTACCACGCACTTTACGATAATATTGTAAATCCTATTGTATTCATCCGTTCACCGTATATAGATAAGTATGTGGTCTGTTTATTCAAGAATCCAAATTACTTTACGTTATCGAGCTACGATAAGTATAACTCAAGATATTGAGGTTTTACCCGGAGCCGCTGACACGCGGCGGGCCTCCGGGGCGCGATGTCGGGCGAGCAGCGGGCCCTAAAAGAATTACGCGTTCCAGCAAGGAACCTGAGTTAACTAAGTTATAAGTCACGCAAACAAATATTCTATTTTTTTAATATAAATTCTTTGAACTAAGTTAGCTAAGCGTTTTTAATTTTATCACTGATCCCTAAATCAACTGTAATGGCGTAAACATTTACAATGAACACGCAGTTTATAGGTCGGGAAGTTATGTAGTTGTCATATAACGCAGTCACTTAATAAAATTATTAATAAAATATGTGAAAACGTTAGAGTTTTAAAAGCGCATAAAAAAATTGTTCCAAACCTACCTCACATTAATCAGTAAACTTGATTGCACAATGGTTTACGACTGATGAAATGGTTTTATCACCTCAAATAACAAAGAAAAAATGCAATATTAACTCAGCTGTCAAAAACACCGCCATATTAAATTAACGTGATATAATCTGTTACAATATAATTTCGTTCAATATGAGCATCATCTTTAAATGACAATAACACAACGATTACATTATATAAAAGTCGTATTGTGTACCATAAGTCGACCCGAAGTCGAATACACGCCGCGACAGCTATCATTACATGATATTTAGTCAAATCGCAGACGTGTATATGACTACTATGCGACTAAGTAGGTATTTATATGACTGTTACACGAAACTCTTAGCAACTTAAGTTTAATAAAATGGGCCCTAATGCCGTAGAGTAAACGTCCTTATGACATTTATACGATTATACTGAATAACATTAAGTTGCCACCAAAACGTCTACTCAACGTCGTAAATGTTTGTTGGGTAGTTAACGTTGGTAAATTGAAGAGTACAACTGTGACGTAGTGTGGCAACTGAAGTGGCAGGTATTACGTTTAGTCGGTTAACCAGACGCCTTTGTTGACAGCGCTAAAAGAAGAACAGAAAATGTTTAAATTAGACAAAATAATTGGTGATACCGCTGAACGATTTATTATTAATGCGACAGATAGTTCATCAGATTCAGATTCAGAATACAGCCTATTAATATGTGACTCTGTATAATATGTTTTTAACATTTGAAATAAAAGGTTTAGCATCTATGAGTCACGTGGTTTTTTTTGTTTACCCTTTTTTAACTACCTAAACCTATGGATAGTTAGATATCTAATGACGTAGTGTTTGAAAAACACGTTTGTTATAGACTGTAACATGGATTAGGAGGACGGGATAACGTGGATTCACATTTCAAAACACAACCGTCTACGTCTGCTTTCTGCTTGTCCTATCCTATGGAAAACGCAATAAAAAACATAAACATTCCTTAGCAATAAATATAAAGAAACTTGATACATTTTGATTCATCTTTCTTACCAGTAGATCTTATAAACAGATAAAATGGATTATCTAAGTAAACGAGTCATAAAATGTCAATTACTAGTGCCGCTCTATCGGGTCCGGGCGCCCGGGCGGTGTGCGGTGTAGCGCGCGGCCCGCGGTCGCGTGCCCGCTACCAATTAGGTACCTACTATACGGCTTCAAGAAAGTAGAAAAAATATAATACTCTTAAATAAACATTTTATTTTTTATAGGTACAAGGTTGTTGAAAATCAATCATAAGCAGGTACCTATAAGCTTTTATCATTTATAATAATAGGTACCTAATGTAGGTATGTAGGTACTTTCGAAAGTACAAAATCTGTAAAAGTGTTTTAAGAGACTTGTAAATCAGTCACTTGCCCCTGTTTTTATAGAAAATCAAGCTCTTCTTGGTAACAATTTGTTTAAAACGCGCGTAACAGCTTTGCCTCAGTAATGTTATTAATTTATGAACAGGAAACTCTCCTTGAAAAAATATGTAAAATCGTGAAGTGAAAACTGTATTTAAACTTCACACAGTAGTTTCACACATCATCTTAAGATTGTCGTAATACCATTTACGTGTTTAACGGAATAACATCGGTCATCTATAATCCCGTAGATACAGGACTACGACAAGAGAAAGAGCAGCAATTGTGAACACCAAACAGACCAACAGGTAAATTATGGTATTTTTATTAGGACGACTTTGTTCCGTCATACTGAAGAAACTTTAGCAGAGAACTTTTTTTATTCTTCTATCCACCCCCTGGATTCTTTACCGCAACAATCAACACCCACGTCGGACATGTGCATATGTGCAGGCGATAATCGAGAACACACAACATCATGTTTAGTTAGCGTTATAAACTTCACAGTAGGCCCCATCAACGGCCATTCGAAATAATATCAGTATAGACTATGCCTAGATCTCTATAATAAACGCACCGGTTATTCTGGATTGAAAACCGTATACATATTATGGAAATAACGCCAAAGTAACGTCTGCCTTCAACCTGCCTCTTATAAATAGGTATCTTAAAAGGTAGGTACCTACTTACATCTAGGCATCTGATAAAGTAATTAGCGCTTATAAATTACTATTACCATAATAATTGTATAAGTAGACAATCCGAAAACTTAGCTTCTAAGAGATTATAGTTGATGAACTAGTCTCTTGATTCTGAGTAGAAACAAATCTATTATTGGTGGCTCTTACGAGATTAATAATTCTGTATCGTCATCGTAGAAAACGTTCACTAAGCCCCCCTGCATAATAATAAGTATTTGTGTCTTAATTATGTTATCATTCAATGACGAGGTACCGAACGGGTCGCATTCATAAATATTTAAATAAGGTACCTACACGTTTATCAGAGCCGTCAAGTTGTTCGCGGAAAGCGGCAGGCGTGGTCGCCGGCTCCGCAGCTCGGCGCGACACACTATTATACTGAGGCCATTGTTCGCAGCAGCGGCCTGATCCGCACTGCATATGAGTATACTCCTAACGATGATTCTCACATATCATCTTTGATACATTCAAATAAATTCATAAGCACCGCCGGCACCGCCGCGAAATATTTAGCCAGACTACAATCTTTGCCTGTCCCATATTCTTTGGCAGAAATAACCACAATCAACTTGTTACACAGCGAGGAAAATGAAGCGCAAGTATCAAAGTAATTGAAAGTAAGTATTACTCAAAAGATACTGCTTACAACGTATGTTGTCAAAATAAAAGGATGTAATTTATGGAAGTTGAACTTCGAATAATAAATGAATCGACGCAATAAAAAATTATTCACGTCGTCAACTTTCCCTTAATACTCATACATATTTAACAATACGAATTTTGTTAATTTCCTCTCTGAAAAAATGTCGTTTATCATTTTTATCAATTTGTATTGATCTTCCAAATTAGGACAATAAATGGAGACACGGCGGCGGCGGCGGCGTGACATTATGCTCTACATCTGTTCCGCCGGATGGTGATATAGACCATCAACGTCACTAACAATCAAAGATGTTTTGATTGTCCGAGTTAAATGTAACCAGTCAAATAATTGAAAATGGTAACAGTGTGATTTATGCAAATCGATAGCTTGACGTTCAATTTAAACTGTGAGGCACGTTGCGCCCGCGGCGATGTCGGCCATTAGGCGCTACGCAGGACACGCGCTGCCTCCCGCCTTATCTTGTGCATCAGACGTGTCCACAGCAAACGCCACGCACAAGCTATCTGTGCCGCATCACATACTATGTCATGTTATTACCGTTCTCAAATTGATAATAAGCTAAAATATTGATAAAACTCTCAACGAACATAAATATTGAATAGCATTAAATAATGTGAATCAGGCTAATAAGCTATCCACCAGTCTGCTTATTAAATCCAGTTGGTATGTTCGCACTTTATCGTTATCATTTCGAATATCGTGATTTTAATGTTTGGTTTTCTGTTCCTTTTCAATCAATCAATTAACTCAGCCTATCGCTGTCGACTTCTCGAACCTCCGGGCCTCTCTCAAGCTGCGCCAGAATACCTTGTACCTACTCCTTGTACTTTCTTAAGGTCGTCGGTCCATCTAGCTAGCTGGGGGGCGTCACACGCGACGCTAGCTAATATGCGGTCTCCACTCCAGGACGCGACTGCTCCACTCCACCGGTCATCGGCCCTTCCTTTTAAAGACTCAATTGCCATTATTTGGAAAGCTACTTCTAATTAATATAGATCAAAGCAATGAGACAAACTACACTTACTTAGCTCCGAACAAGTGCTTACAGAGTGTGACTGAGTCATCTACTTGAGTGAAAGCGGCGCACAATTTTCGTTCAAGATAAGTTAAAATCGATAGCACCTGACAATCAACAATAAATCACATGGATCGAAACCACATAAATATATCACACATCATTGCATGGCCCCGATAGATTCTTATAACAACAATGCTTTGGTATACCAAGAAAACACTTGAGAGTGATAAAAGAACAACCAGTCAGATAGCACAATGGCTTGTTGGAGAGCCGCACGTGGACAAAAGGTTAAGTGCCATTGAAACCTTTACTCAGTTCATTATATTTTGTTTACGAATAGCACCCACGCCACGCTGTGCTTAGTGCTTTCAACTAGCGCACACGTTCAATACTCTATAATCAATAGAAATCCGATTCTGTTCAGACTTCAATACCACTTGCAGATTATATGTATAGGCGCCTATTTACCGATCTACAAGTCTGATGTCTTCATTTAATTTCTCACGGATCATGCTACAAATCGATTTGCAACGTATCGTGCTAATATAAATCCTTTATAGTAATCCAATACATTTTTAAGTAACGTATAAATTGAACGTGTATAAATTTCATCACATCTGAAGATTACTCATTCAAATATTACAATAGTTGTTAATAGAGCACCTTGCAATATAAGAGAAACTTTCCAAGCAATTGACAGTAGGTAACCTTGCTTGTTTAATTGAGTGCTACTTCCATACAGACGTTTATTGGGTGGATATATGCCAATACCTTGACACGTGGGTCATTCACCGAGTTTTTGCTTTTATGCGTAGGTGCGAAACTAAAGTTGATTGACGCAAAATTCACCTTTGAACTTCTAAGAACATCTATTCAGAAAAATACTTCTTGCTGTCACAGTACTCACAACCTTTTGTATTGATCTATATTTGCAAGTCAATAACATGAGTTTGACGAAACATGTTTATTTGCATAAAGTTTAGTATCATTGAAATATATCATTTTGGTTTTCACTGTACCTACCTACATTATGGAAAAAAAAACCGGCCAAGTGTGTGTCGAACCACGCACAATGTAAGGTTCCGTAGTTAGGATAAATTTATCCAACAAACTTAACATTGTAGTTGAAAAACTTTTTCTTCCATACAGAATATACCTATGGGAGAACATGTTTTTGCAACTGCAAATTTAAATCGATCGATTATTACTCGGCAACTTGTGGAGCCTACTTAGCTGTGATAGTTTTCCTTTTAATTTCGTTATATATACTACTGCCGTGAATTTTTTCACAAATCCTAAACCAACCATTTAGCTGGCAGAAACACTTGACTCTAGCAAAAATTAGGACTTTAAAGCTCAATATTTCGCAAACGGATCCCTGAATCCAAAAATGGTTTTCACAAACTCACATTATTTTTAAACGACCTTTCCAACGATAACCCACACAATGGGATTGACGAGAAAAAAAAAAACATCCCCACTTTACGTGAAAGGGAGATACATAAAAAAAATAAAAAAAATGCGATTTTATTTTACCACTTTGTCGGCGTAATTTATATGTATATTCATACAAAATTACAGCTTTCTAGCACTAAGAGTCTCTGAGCTAAGCCGCGGACAGACGGACAGATGGACCCTAAAAACGCATACAAGAATAATAAATTTAATTTGCAGTTTCTTCTTCTATCGTATCGGCTACCGCGTATGCGCACACCACGACTTACATACCGAGGAGGGTGCAATCACTGGAGTCGCTCCACAAGGCATTCGTGGTGCGAGTATCGAATTGTTATCCCTCGTCATGGAAAAAGACTTGGCGGCAGAACACAATAGTGGCACAGTGCCACAGGACAGCACAGAGACAATCAGTTCACGTGAAGAGCTACTAACATTTACACAAAGTTATTTATACTTTATATATTTTATGTTAGTTTGTAAGGTCATGCCATGGTAGCCCGAAATAAGTGATTTATTATAAGATTCGCGAGGACGCGAGGTCGCGAGACGACACATTCGTCAGCGATCATCATTAATTCTCCCTGTGTGTTAGGGGATATACCTATTCCGTGTAGGGCACACAGGACAAGCAGGAAGATCATACCGTGGTTTGTAACTCAATAGCACAATAGCATTTTAAGTCGAAACTTTCCGCATCCGTGTCCTGCTAAACCCCATCTGAGCAAGGTGGGGTTTAGCTTGCTTTACTCGACTTAGGTCCGGAGTCGGTTTAAGGACTTCCAGATTGGCCTCGACAGGTTGAGCCCAGGGGTTCCTAGGAATATGGAACAAAGGCTCGAGTAAGGATTCGCACCAAAGGTGAGGAATGATGATGATGACTTAAGGAACGTCATCTGAAATGGGATCTGTCGATCCCTTCAGGTCATTATCGTTTTCGGGAGTAAGAGCTGTTTCGGGTCTCAAGACTCGTCCAAGAGGACCAAGACACATTGGAGGTGTATGAAAATAGTTTTCTTGACATTTATGACTTGTCTCCTACCTACTCTGCCCATCTGCATTGATTGGCATTGTAAAAATAAAACGTGAGAATTGTTATTTTCTAGAATACTGTGCAGCATCATTTTCCCAAAATGGAGTAAACAATTACTATAAAAGCTAAGGAAGGTCTCCTTATGCCCTATGCCCTAATCTCCGTTACCATCCTGTATTTTTTCCGATAGGCTCGCGTTTGACCATCGCTCACCTTTGCACCCAGAAATGGTGTCATCGGCGCTAGTGCGCGCCTACAAACAAACTTAGGTACAATCTTTTACATAAATACGGTCGAGGCTCATCCTAATAAAATCAACACCGTCGACCAAAAATAATAAAAGATGATTATGCAATACTTGAGTCGATATCGGTTGCAAGATGCGGTTTTCAATAAACATCGTTTGCTTTTTAACATGGACAGGCGACAAGTTCGAGGTCATACGTCAATCTCTTCTAATCTTGTGAAATTCAAATAATTGTGTTATGACATTACTGGCTACTTCGTCAAATCTGTGTAACTTATTTTTCGTATCGAAGATAACATTGACCTTTTGGAATAGTTTGGAAATCTTCTACTACCTTATTGATCTCGTCGCGTCGTAAGCGCGCCAAGGGTCACAATTCACCATTCATATCACCGTCATATTATAGAAAGTAGGTACCTACCTAAAGCTCAAATAATGATCTGTAAATGGATATGATCTTACTTCAATCGCTTTAGTTAGGTAGGTACTAACCTAACCTAACAGCGTGAACTGTGGGTGATACCCACACATCTGCCTAGGTACTCTTTCCTAATGAGGGTCAAAATGCTTGATACTTCCCCATTCATCGACTTTTTGCAGTTTTTATCATAGTCCTAGTTTTGGTCCCTGTAAGGCATGAAATGGCACTTACATAAGTATCGGAGGAAACTTTAAGAAGAAGTAAAACTTGGAAATGGGAAAAAGTGGATAGGTACTTTATTTCAGGAATCTCTGCTGAATGCTAGCACGACCATGACCACAGATTTTTGGAAAAAGACGCCGTTTTGTTTGTTATTATTATTATTTTGAAGTGTAAACCGGTGAATAATATAGAATTAGAAGAACCTACACGCAAACAGTTTCATGCGTACTTTTCCTGGCGGTAAGGAAAGGCGGTTTGAAAGCTTTAGCATGGCTTTGCACTATAAAGACTGGCCGTGTCGTCGCCGAAATTTCATAAGATCTTTTGTGTGCAGCTTGCTTTTCTTCTGCAGCTTACAAAACATGTTTTTTCCTCAGAGAATCTGATACCAGACACCATATGTTTGAGAAGAATAATTTCTGTCTAGTCACAAATTACAAATGGAAAATATTGTCAAACATTACCTGCTATGAACGTTCTAAAGCAACTGTCAAATTAATTAATTGGGCCAAACATAGATCGTGCACGGTACATGTTCAGCAACAGGAGTCTAGCAGCAAGTATGAGTTATTGAAAATGACTGTGTGCTGGTGGGTGAGGCGTCACGTCAAGGCACGTCACGCGTCCCTCGCGCATGCGCGACGGAGCACTTGCGCCCGCGCCACGGGACAGCGCCGCCACCCGCTTCACTGCATCGTGTCGCCGCTATCGCTTTCACGTCGTGGTTATCGCCCCAGTGATAATCTGCATAGTGCGAACCGTTATTGAAAGCCACGGTACTAGTTTGTGCGTGAAGGCTACAATAGCGGCACTTTAATCTGATATTTATTGACCGAGAGATCGAATGAAGCTGGCTGTACTGAGAGGTGACCTAAATATGCAGACTAATAATATGTGTAGCATAGACAAAACTAACATTATAAACCTGCACAAGCTAGGCCTATACTCTTCTGCTGTTTATCATTGGGTGGTTGAAAGTAGATTTTCTACTAAGTAGGTACCTACATAAACATTTCCTTGTATTGGTGTTATTAAAATAAATTGCCAATTTTCAGATACAAACTTCTTGAAATTAAAAAGAGTTAACATTGTCGTGGGCGTGGGCTGGTGGCAGGCGGCAGGACGCGCGCGCGCCTCCTATCAATGATCAATTTTGGTTCCGGCGAGATTATCTTTTGATCGGAGCAATTTCTCTTCGGTCTTGTGTCTGATAACATCTGGAGAACAACGGTTTGCATCGTTCTGCATAATTATAAACCTGGAATTCACTCCGTGATTTTACCATGTGAGTATATACTCATGGCATTCGTTATTATTTTTTATATGTTGTTGTTTACACCGGAAACATGGTACCATGGAACATGGTAACATGGTTTTTGTTGGTACATCGGATTCACAGGGGGCATAAACCTTAGTAACATTGTAAATATGTAAAATAACAAAAAAGCTGATCTGGATCTGGCTGTTAGGTATCTAGTACTACTGATAATCAGCAAACGGTAAATGGGATTTTTGTGAGTGAAACGCATTAGGTAGGTACTAAGGTACCTACTTACATTAAAATTTAGTATAAGAGTAGGTAATGCAGCATTGATGCGGTAAGAAGACAAACGAAACATCAGTACCATGAGTACCTAATAAAAATAGGAACGTGGACGAGTAGGCGATCAAAGTAGGTAGAGAGCGAGGCAATCAGAAACAATTTTCTATTACTATTTCTCGTTGGACATATTCCGACAACAAACACGATCGTACCGAGAGCCGTGGGAATGCCCCAGTCGAGTAACGGACGGACGGACAAATGATGTTGGGCGATCTATTGCCTGTAATTGATGACGACTATTGTGTGCCTTTGAAAGAGCCACGAATGTTTGTCTTCGTTCTGTTACCTTCCGTTTGTTTGTTGCTATTGTTAATCTGAGACTTGTTGCCTTAATTCGCGCTGCTATTATATAAATAACTGCTTGTAGACTCAAGATTAATTCTTTTTCTCGTTGGTACACTTGGCATTCTCAGGTGCCGTTAATCCACTTGACATAGTTGATGGAAAACATGGTTCAATTGGCTGTGTAACTGTTGAGGATATTGGAGCTTAGATTTATTCTTTCTTCAGTGCGAATATCGAAACTGTTTAGTTTGGATTAGAAAATTAGCTTTTGGATTATGTGATCTACTCTTATTGCCAATACTACTTACTCATCTCTCAACGAGTTTATGCTCGAAGTTTAAATCACGGATGAGATCCCAAATTACATTAGTCTTAAAATTGATGAAGTCGTCTGCATTGGTTGCAGAATAAGCATACTTTAGTGCCAGTACGCTAGCCACATGGCTAATTTGGTTATTCTTTGAAACAATCGAACTTTTCAGTAGGTACCTCTTATATCTATTCTGTGCTTTGATTGAAAACAAGCACAGAGATTCGACCAACGTTTGCTGATTCGAGGGAACAGACAGATGAACCACGCCTGAAGCACCTGAAATAAGAAAGTCAACCCCTGGTGTGGTGGTAACAAGGCTGCCTTTGTGGTCAAGGATATCACAAGCCATCGGGGGCTCCGCTCGGAGCGGTCTAAAACTGGATAGCAGCACGTTTTAGTCTCTTTGGATGGTTATGAGCATTTCGCAAGGACGTGCACCGGTTGTTTTCCTAAATGATCCCGAAGGCCCTCTTCATGTTGATTTGAAGATTTTCTAATACTAACCTTTTCATTGAATAAGAGAAACATTAGAAACAATTAAGAAGGCTAAAAATGACTCAGTATTAAAAGCATACACATATGCCCAATGAACTACATAGTAGATTATACGAAGTTGTAGGAGATCATATACATATATTCAGAAACAGTCGACCCACCGGATTGAGAAGTTAAACCCCTTTAAATTGACTTCAACGCACATTTTACATCCCGTCCGATTATGTAACTTGTTTTCGAAATAATTCTATTCAATAATATTATGGATTCATAAATCAGATCCTGATCCAGATCGAACTAAGATCTTTTCTTCGGCTAGAATTATAGATGCCTTTATTCAAAACTACAGTACGCGTAGTAGGCGAATACGAATGGTGATAAATTTAGAAAATAGCACTGGGCGCCGGCGCCTGCGATAGCTATCAGCGACATGAATCAGCGTCGTCGCATCGACGACCACCCGGCTCTGCGCCACCGCGAGCCCGCGGCCGCGGCCCGGCTTGCGACTGCGCCTACACTACGCCTGCCCCTTGCCCTAATGCTTCTAATATCTATACACGCCCTCAACATAATTCTCCGCAGAGATTTTATTTTATTTGTACAAATAAAGTAACACATAATTTTGTTAACAACAGACCATTTTCGTCATGAGTAAGTATAGCTAGATACTTTATTTTGTAGATAACTATCTTTGCCTAGGACTCGGTAGCTCGTGACTCATCAATACTCATCATCCTTGGCGCTATAATGTTACTAAATAAATGTTACAATAATTTCTCATGTTAGGTATGTACGACTGTTATATGAATAGGTTTATATTTTCAAAATGACGAGGGTTTTGACCGTCGATAAGAAATATGGTTTACTTAATCAAAAATACGTTTATTCAAAAACTTTTATTACAAAAACAGTTTAAGTACAAAACATTAGGGCTTAGTTACTATGTAATTAATTTTACTGATAAAACACAAGCGAAATGCGATGTTACAAATGATAAAATTAAATGCATTTAATTACATATCACGTAAGTAGGTACATATTGCAATAAAAAAAAAATTTATTAACATTATTATCTCTAGCTCGGACTCATGATAGTCATAATTAATACGTTGTTTATTTAGTTATTTGTCCGCATATCTACCTACTACAGATCACAGACTTATTAATTTAAAATGTAACTAATTTAACACAATTCAGCGTAATTTAATTTGAAAATGTATTAAGTATTATTTCAATTAACTTCTTGATTTTTATTTCGCGATACGATCTGGTTATGCCAAAAAGTTATGAGCGCGGAGGCCTGAGGGCGCACGCGGGCATCTCTCATTAATTTCCCTCTGTAAATATTGCCTCCACATTATGCGATTGTTTTACGATTTAATGCTCTCTCCTCCGACCTCTTTTCGATTTAGGGGTCCGTACCGATTATCATGTGAAAATTATTAAACATTTGTACGTAGGTACTTAATATTAACAAATGGCCCCTTTTACAGATTTTTTTTAGATACACACACACTGCTGTTTCTTGTTTTTTTCATGAAATGGGAAACATTACAAATAAGGGGTAAATGTTTAATATGATAAATTTTATTAATACGACAACTTATTTGATCTTCACTATTTCTAATACTGACAATCTGACATGCTGCTGCTATCACTGGCTTTATCAAATTAATAATGATACTAATTTGATTAAGTACCAAGTACATAATTCGAATATAATATTTTTAAAACAATTAAAATTATATAAATAATCGTCTGCTATAAAACTTAATATTGTACTATTATTTTAATGATAATAAACGCAAAAACAGATGAGATTGCACTTAAAGTTCTAACATAAAACGATTTTTTTAATTGACTGTCAACTAATTTTGTTGACAATCAATTTAAAAAATCATCATAATATGAACATTTTTCAAATTATTATTATTTTATATGGCCCACATTAGCTACCCTTGGCCTTGGCTGGTACACGTGTGCCATATAAAATAATAATAATTTGATCAAACAGGCTGGTTCAAACAGTTTTATCAAATTGGTATGAATGTGTGTGGGCAAATTTGATCAAAATGAGTCGTCAAATGGCTTGAAGAAACATACATTTTCGTATTTCTATTTGTTCAAACTGCTTGAACCAGCCTGTTTGATCAAATTACTTGAACGTCTATGGCCCGCATTAGAGGTACTATTTTTGTGTTTGTAGTATTGCGCTCTTCCTACAAAATCAAATTAAGACTTTTCAGAATATTTCCAGTAAAAAGAAACGAATACCTATAACAAAAAATAAAATCAATATAAGAATATAAGATTATGTACATGTAAAGAACTCAAGTGGTCACGGGCTCTCAGCCGATGTTGTGAACATTTATCTGAATATCGCGGACTGTAATTATTGAACTTAACGTTCGACGCGCGCTGTTACAATTAAACTAGCGGTTCCTTCACCAAATAATAAATTAACCAGATTACATCAACAACATTCATTGTAATTTTTCAACGATTATTACCTGTAAGTTACTGTCGACCTTCACTATAAGTTTATGTAGGTAGGTAACATTGATTTAATTTATGTGCAAACAATCTTCGGCTTTGATAAGAAGAATATGTTGGCCTTTGTAAATGGAAGATTTTGAGAAAATTCATCAATCTATAGAATAATATAGTTGCATGACAATTCAGACCATAGAAGTTTGACATCGATTGATCCGAGGCCTCCAAACCTTGACTTACACCACCGCTACTGTAAGGAAACGTACGAGAACTGCTTCTGAAGAAAAGCTTACGGAAGATTTCTGATAACTAGGACTTAAAAATTGTGTTTCACAATGTATTTACTAAGGGCCCTTGTCTTGTATCCGAACTAAAAAAAATATCGGATTGTCGAACAAAAATATTGTTTTTTTTACTAGCTAACTTTGAAATTATATAACCAAAACTCCCCATTATGTGGAGGCTTTTAGGAAAATTATGTTCGCGCAAATATTGAATGTAAAATACAACGTCTCATGCGACGAAAACACTGGAAGCCACCTAATTTCGATTTCCTTTGCTTGATCCACAGGCGGTAAGGATTCTAATTACCATGCCGGATCGAAACGATGAAAGCCACAAGTTGATCATGAAAAATAGAGAAGAATATGTGAAGCCTCGAAGCAACAGTGCTCTACACATACCACTTTAACCAAAGTAAAAATTGAATGCGAAAATGAAGATGACAGCATTGGCGGACTAATGGGGGGGGGGCAGTACTTGTCGAGATTTGGACCCCAGGACCGGGGGTCCGGGGGTCTAAATCTCCACAAGTACTGCCTACACACTACAAGTTTTTATAAAAATCCTAAACAAAGCTAAAATAAATATGTTCTGTAAGTAAGCAGTTTGTAGTCGGAGGCCCACTACGTGTGCAAACATTTTCGAGTCCACTTGGCTCGTACTTACATCCTACATTCTCTTAATAATTCTAAAACTTTGCTCACTCACATCGTCATTTAGCTTTGCCGCCCCGAGCCTCAGACAGGCTTCATTTGAAATATGAAAAATGCATTGCATGAATCTTTAAACAAGAAGGTTTCTTATGTTAAAGAACCTCCATCACTGATGGCTGAGACATTACTCGAAGCAAGATTAATTCTAAATATCTTTCGTCATATCCAAACCATGCCACTATCACAGGTTGCCTCAAACCGACCCCACTCATCGGTCTCTTCGTACTTTATCTTACAGTTGATACCTACCTATAGCGCCTGCACAAGTTCGAAGAGAAATCTCATGCGCAGTGGAAAAATACAAACAGGCTTCTGACACAAAACACACTATTCAGCGAAAAGATTAAAAAGCCTGAGGCCCTAAAACGATCCCCGATCGAGGCCCGTCGCAAACTATGGCAGGAGATACTTCCCCCAACCTCTTACTATCTAACACCAAGTCAGCATCTTCCCGCCGACTCCGACCCCAAGTGAGAGGATGCAGTGCCACACTGGTTAGTCTGGTGGTGTTAGTTTTGACAAATCCGCAATACGGTGCCTTTGTAGCGGTGACCACAAGCTACGTCTCACCACTATCATAGATCTATGGTCTGCACACCTACGACCTAAGCGACCTCCGCGCTGCCACTGATAACACCGAATAGGCGCTGAATATTCGGTTACGGTTTCGGCAGAAAATCGTGTTTAGAAGTTAGAAGCTTTTGGTAGTTCTGCTACTGCACAGTATGAAAAACGACTGCTATGGCCGTTCCTTCCACGTGTGAGGCAACATAACTTTCCCTTACCTATTGGATGCACTTCTTGAGGATTACATAAATAATATAATTTGTCTGATTAACACTTATTATATTTAGCGTGCACTGATTGTATTTAATGCAATGGATTTTAATTTAACTGACTTTTCACAAGATTACAAAACAGATTTGGCTCTAAATGGAGGTGAATTTTCTGGGGGAAACTTCGAATGTCTGAATCTATTACTAAATAAATTATTTATAAATTTGAATAGGTCCATGTTGTACTATATTATGCAATTAAATAGTGAGTATTGATAAGCTATGGTTTTCTTGAAGAGCGGTGGTTGCCACAAAGCGTCTCCAATTTACCAGCAAATGACTTCACTGAAACGCTATTTTTACATGTTTTCCTAGAAAGCGTTTTTGACACCGTTAAGTCAAACCTCGCTGCCCAAATATTTAATTCGCTAGATTCGCCCTTAACGTAAGTAGCCCTAGCCACGCACTTAGAAAAAGTGCATGCTGACAAACTCACACATTATTAAATAACGTTTCCAAGGCAATCAAGTCAAGTCACTGCGTCATTGTACGTAAGAGGTGTCAAAACGAAACAGAAACGCGACTATCTTTTGTCGCGGTAGGGCGAATTTAACGATTTAAATCTTTGCCACTGCCATCACGTTCATGACAGCCATATTATGCGGTCACCGCTCTTCTAGGGAACCTTCGCTTTACTCACAACTGAATTTTACTTTTGTACGTACTTAATCCGAGATCTTGTAATAATACCGTTGTAAACTAACGTTAAAGCTACCGTACTAAGCATA
Source organism: Lithophane semibrunnea (assembly GCA_947363905.1). Taxonomy (NCBI): domain Eukaryota; kingdom Metazoa; phylum Arthropoda; class Insecta; order Lepidoptera; family Noctuidae; genus Lithophane; species Lithophane semibrunnea. The sequence continues at coordinate 9,857,087 of OX376189.1, forward strand.
ATAAGCGTTTCATACAATGTTTTGAATGCGCATTTATAATACTTACTAGCATTCGATACAATTTGCATTATAACGAGATTCAAAAATACGTAACAAAAATACTTAATACCTAATTTCACTAAAATTGGAATGATTTAAAGAAATTAAAACAATTAGGAAGAAATATCACAAGTAAGGAAACAGAAAATAAAAGCGTGTTAATGATGGCTGTCTTACAACTCTTCGTGTGCTCGCTGTACTCCGAAGACTTGGAGGAAATCATTGAAGCCTTTTTGTTGACGCACGTGTTCCGCACATTTCTCAACTAGCCTCAGAAACTCACGTACATCGAATGAATAGTTTGTAAATTTTGCATGTGAACCACCACCAGGCCCATGACCCTGAAAATAATGTTTCATTATAGAAACGGCATTGTTTAGAAGTCGCTATGGACAAGTCTAGCCGCTAAATCTAGTTCTACACTAGCCTTCTTCTAATGTTGTGTGGGCTTATGCCGCGGTCAAAATACTTGCCAATCAAGAATGCGGTAGCAAGGCTGGCCATACTTAGGGCCTGCGGCCACTGGCGGCACGGCAGGGTAACCTTCGGCGTCATCACATGCAAACGCATACTGAGGGCAACGGTGCAGCGGCGTCGTTTTTTAATTTTATTTAAATTTAAAATTCAATTTTATTGTTATATTCCTATTCGGCGCATAAAAATCCCAAGCCGTGCCGTGCCGTCAGTGAGCGCAGGCCCTTAATTCTACACTAGTACTTACGTAAAATCTAAATTTACCTGATCTTGTTGCACAAGTTTTGTTTTATCTTCCCAAGTTACATATTTAAGTCCGCGGAGTCTCGTCAGATCTAAGTAGCAGTTAGGATCCTCGCAGTTGTAACTAAAAAAAATTATGTGACAAAAGTTTCACTCATCAATCTGATTTATTATTATACACATTATGTTTTTATTAAATGGTTTATTTGTGCCTGAAATAACTCGCGTATTTCTATACTTAAAAATCGTACTCACACTTCAAACACAGCCGCCCAATCAGGCAAGAACAGTAGATGCGTTAATCCAGCCCCGTGCATGCCAACGAACACGTCTGTATTATGAGTAATTTCCAGCTGCTTCAGAAAAGGCACAGTTTTATCGTACACCACTCGATTCACTTCATACCCTTCAACTTTAGTCAAAGCGTCAATGATGGCCTTCTCGTTCAATATCGATCGATATGTCGTACCTCTTGATAGCAGCGTTACTCTCACTTTGTCGCTGGTCCGTGGGTATCGTTTTATATTTAAAGAGTGGATTATGTGTTTTGAGAATGCATGGAACAAGCCACTCCTTTCGCAACCATATATCTGCAAAAGACGAACAGTAATCAAAATATATTTGCATGATGAATGGATTTGATAACGAGTAAACAATTGTCGTCAGACGACAGAGGATAGGACCTCGTAATAGATCCTCTATAAAATAAAATAAAAACCTTGCATAAGTGCATTTATTATGCCAGGGTTGTTTTACAAATAAGTAAAACAATCCTGGCATAACAAATGCCTGCCTGCTTCTTGAATAATGTTTAAAAAACTTAAATAAACTTACCAAGGGAGTGTTGTAATAAAGGCCGAAGATCATTCTAGGTAGAAGAGGTAACACAACATTTTTGAAACATACTACTTTTCCTCTGAATGTTTTTAAGTCCCAAATAGGATTATCAGTAAATGCTTCAAATGTTTCTTGAAAGGCAGACTCATAGGTGAATGTTTCCCACACCAATATATGATTGTCTTTAGAAAAAGTAGAAGGATGTGTTGAATTCACATGTAGAGATGCATACAAGTTGAAAAAGTCACAAAAATGATGGTACATGTTAACAGCTGAAACACAGAAATATATTATTGATAAGTACACATGGCTGATGATGAAGCAGATTATGTGCATTTAAAAACTAACATACTTGCATCTAATTTCATTATGTACGTTGGTTTATTTATAATTATATCACACATTCCATTAGCTATAGGTCTTTGAGGGGTTTTCACAAAATGCACAAGTTCGGGACCCCATGATTGTAGAGCACTCATGTGTTCTGCTTCTTTCATTAGCCGCTCAGAATAAAAATTGCAGAATCCACCTGAAAAATTACAAATATGCATGTGTCAATTCAGTTATAACTTTTCATCTAAAATTTTGAGCTAAACAATTCTCTTAGAAACTAATAGTCTGTAGTTAATATGTACTTATAAATATATTAATATTAATTACTAGCTGCGCCCCGCGGTTTCACTCGCGTAAGTCTCGATCCCGTGGGAATATCGGGATAAAAAGTATCCTGTGTGTTAATCCAGGTTATAAACTATCTGTTTGCCAAATTTCATCCAAATCCATTCAGTAGTTTTACATGAAAGAGTAACAAACATCCATCCATCCATCCATCCATCCATCCATCCATACTTACAAACTTTCGCATTTATAATAATAGTTAGATAGTTAGAAGTTAGATTCTTTACTGATGAAAATGTCTTACAATTTTGACCAGATAGTATTGCCATCATAATTGATTCTTCATTAAAAACTAAAGAATTAATATAATTAAATAACTAGTGAATCACAAGTAAGGATTGGTGATGAATTTCATAGGTATAAGAAATATTGTTACTACAAAAAAAACTCAATCCAGTTTAAATAATAAAAAGATGCATACCTATCTGACCAGGCCCAAGAATATCCATTTTATAGCGCAAGTTGTCTCCACGACCCACAAGGCCTGTAAAATTTAACATCATGTTCCGACCGCGACAAAACCTGCAATTCAAACATATTCATGATACACTAAGAATGTAAGGCTACATAATAAATAAAATATAAATCGATGTTATTCCTTGAATTTATATGTATGAAGGTACTATTGTAATCCTAATCCTAACTAATATTGTGAAAGTGAAAGTGAGTTTGTTTGTGGTTTAGGCGTGAAAAGGTACGGACAGACAGAGTTACTTCCGAATTTATAATATAAGAAATGATTAAAAAATAGTTTTAAAAAAAAACTATCTCTGGTGAGGGGGGAGTGGGGGTGTACTAACGCACCCCCTTCACCCCCTCCCCTATCGAGGCAGCACATTCTTAAACTGTAACATTTGGCACCTTGTAATAACATTGAAACTTTAGTCTTACATCCAAATTAACTGTTATGAAATTGAATTCAATACCTTAAATACTTTGAACATTCCAGAGAAGTGTCATCAGGATAGGTAGCTTCACACATCACCATCAAATCATCTATTTGTTCTTTTACATAGCCTGTAATTAGAAAGAGACCTCACTTGAAAAAAACATTATATTATTATTGTTTATTTAGATGATATTTTTAAAGAGAAGAAAGTAAGACTAGTAGACCAAAGCAAAAAGTACCCAGTCACATTTGATAGGGTTGGCAATATTGCCTAAAGACAATGTAAATGTTCTTTTATAAATAAAAATGAGCAGGACACATAGTTTTGGTAAAATATTTATCTCTAGAGGATCACCATGGCAATAGCCATATTGAGTGTAGCAATATTGTGACATTCAGTTAGGTGGGCCATGTAATCCGGTGCTCATGGTCACCCACCAATCCTTGAAATCCTTTTCTCATGAAACCTTCCAAATGATTAGATTCACAGATTTAAATTTTTAAACAATAAGTGCTTTGTTTAATAACAAAGGCAGTTTGCCCTAGCCAATAAAGTTTAGTATATTTAGATAATTACTTACCAAAATCAGCTTGAGTATAGAATGTATCATACTGAGCCTCTTTCGTCTTTACCCAACCCCGGTGATCACCAGGACAGACAGGTTGCAGAGGATATGAAACATTTTTAGAACAGTCATGTTCATAGCCCCAACATCCTTTAATCCCTGCTAAATCTTTGTACATACATTGAGGTTCTAATAGACAAGCATCAGCAAGACTAGGGAAAGCATTAAAAACATATGTTACATGTTCTGGAGGTACATTGAGATCATCAATACCTATTGAACTAATACTAATAAATAATATAAAAAAGTAGAAAAAATACAGCGGCAGCCACATTATTACAACTTTCATTTAAAGTTTTTAAGCACCTACAACACACTTTAATAATAATTCTTAGACAATTTTAAAAGTTTATTTAGAAGCTAGAGGAAAACAAACTTTGAAAGCTTTTTGAGAAATGACATTGATGACAGATGACAAGGGGCGACATTGACATTTCTAATTTAATCTGTGTGCGTTTGCCGACTACTTCCTCCAGGGCTGCTTTCCGAATTAGGAAATAATCGCTGACAGCGCTTGTCAGAAGATGGATGAAGCAGAATTAATACTACATGTATATTTATAGGATATTCCCCTATTTAGTAAGGTTTCGAGTGTCAAAATGTTGTATGTATCTCTATATGGTGTTTAAGGAAAGGGTTTTATGAAGAAAAGCACAGAAAGACAAGACTAGGCATTTATTGATTAGGCTTGTCGGTTAAATACCGTAATGAGAAAACTAGTTGTCCGTTCCGAATCTAGGTCATCATGGAGAAGAAGGACAAGAAACTCCATGGCAGCTAATTTTAAAGTATTGGATCAACACATATTTACTTTAGCATAAATCATTGTTATCACATTATTCTCTGGGACTGTTTCTCAAAGTTATAGCAACTTATCAACGGGAAGAAACAGAACATGAATATTCCCTAATTACATTTAACACAAGACATATTATAACAGATAAAGAAAAACATAGCTATCAGTAATAATCAAGAAATATGATCAATTAACTTACGTGAACACAATAGGAAGTCCATCTTTCACCACAGTTGTATCCCAAAAAGGTCCCGAATTGGCGGGTACACGTATTTTATATTCTCCCAATACTAATCAAGTACCTCTAACATTGCCGCCATTTTTGACCAATCGCAGATTGTCATAGATTATTGTTTAATAATCTCTAACATAGTTAACAATAAACAAATCTTAAATAGTGGAACCATTTTAAAACTTAATACGGTAATTTAGCAATTTAGTATTTACTTATTTGATATCGAAAAGCAAAATCAGATAAGTTATTGACATCTACTTAAAGTTAGGAGAATCGTTTGAAACTACTTGTGACTTTTTAATTACAATATAAAATCTTAATTAATATTATAATATCATATTAATTAGAACTTAATCATTTATTGAAACTCTAAATAAATAAGCATTTGTTTTGTTTATTCAAAAACCACCAATCATAACATAAGTTTGATGACCTACTTTTCGTCTAGAATCGCTGTTTTTGATAGTAGTCTTTTAAGTCACAATAAAAACCATTAATATAGAACAACATAAACATCGAAATAGTATATAAAATCAAGGATATATTTTAAGTACAATATAATTCTGTTATCATTAAATTTTAGGTAAAAGTCAATGTTTTTGTATTTATTTAGACCAACTCACAGATCACAGGTTTCGTTCGTAATTGATTGTTCATCTAGAAATACTGCGAAAGTTTAGATTATGAATTAAATCGAAGATTAATTTTATATAATGCTACATATTCCTGACACGGCCATTCTGATCTGTGCTTCGTCCCGAAGTACATAGGTACATTAACACAACATAATGAGCAATCATTATTGTTCAATTATGGATTACAAATATTGGTTCAAGTCAGGCTGACAATATTTCTATCTACGTTAATTTTACCTAACCACATTAATGGCCTCTTTAGTATAACATTGCTATCCACACTGATATCCTCCTTGATTATCACATCGCTATCTACACTGATATTCTCTTTGATATTATATTCCTATCCAGACTATTCACTTTGATATCACATCCATATTCACACCGATATCGTCTTTGTTATCATATTCCTATCCAGACTGATATCCACTTTAATATCACATCCATATTCACACCGATATCCTCTTTGATATCTATTTCCTATCCAGACTGATATCCAATTTAATATCACATCCATATTCACACCGATATCCTCTTTGATATCATATTCTTATTCAGAATGATATCCAATTTGATATCACATATCCATACTCACATCGATATCCTCTTTGATATCATAATATTATCCACAACGATATCCATTTTGATATCACATTCCTATCCAGACTGATATCTACTGTGATACCACATGTATATTCACAACTATCTTTTATATCACTTTCCTATCACTTTGATATACTGTTTGATAACATATACAAAGATAATCAAATAAAAGAAAACCAATTCAACAACCGATTTATAACTTGGTACATTAAACTATAGTGAATAAAATGCTGATGTACTTTCAAGATAACAAAACGAAATCTTTTTACTAAATAAAAAAAATAATAGTGATAAATAAAATGAAAATAATAATAATAAATTGTAAAAATTCTTGGAAACTAACAGAAAATTTAAAAGAATTAGTACTATCTATTCATAAATTTCGTACCGAAACTAGTCTTTTAGGTCGCAATATTTTTATTGCAACTTACAAGGCTGAAAATATTAATTCAGTGATACAGGTATTTTAAATCAAAACTCTTGTTTCAAAAACTATTAATTTACAATGAGAATGGAATGAATAAAGTTTTAAAACGGAACGAAAGTCATAATGACAGCTGATTTGTCTTTTTATAGTAAACATTGCGAATTGCGTTTTACAATATCAACAAACAGTCTTGTACTATACATATGAGGAATCTAACACAGCCATACTGACTGATACTTTGCTCTCAAAGTACTTACAATATCAAAGCATCTATGTGCATTAAAATCTAACAAGTATCTTTGTGAACACATTCATCCAATTCTCAGTATCATCTTTGTGACTACTAGAATCGTAACAAGCTATCTTCATTCTTAGCCTCATCGTACGTAAGCACCAGAATCTTACATATTTGATGCCAGTTTCATCTTTGTGACAACTTGCAACCCATTCTTAGCCTCATCCTATGTGAGCACCAGAATCTTATTAACTATTGCCAGTTTCGTCTTTGTGACAACTTGCAACCCATTCTTAGCCTCATCGTATGTGAGCACCAGAATCTAGACAATGTTTCATTTACCACATTTGTACCTATCCAATTCTCAGTCTCATCTTAGTGAGTACTAGAATCTATCAACAGCATTACCAAATTTCATTTAGGTGAATACTTGCATTTTGTGGATCAAATAATAATTAATATAAATCAATAGCTAGCCAAAATATTTCTTAATTTTTTTTTTGACAATTTGTCTAAAATTATTAACCAATCTAACACGGTACAAAAAGAAGGAAAAAATGATATATAATGCTATGGCGAGTTACATCATTGATCAAAATAAAATCAAAAATGACAAAAGAACAAGAACAATAAAGTTTTAATAATTACAAAAATGTATTCTAATCACTTTTTTTTTTCTAAATCACTTTTAATAGAAATGTTCTGATCAACCCACTTGCCTACCCATTTTCTTAGTTTTTCTTTTGCAATTGTTATATCTTGTAAAGTTACTTTTCCTTTAAGGCAAATCTATCATTTTTTTTTAACTTAATTTATCATGGCGTCTATGATCTTGGTTAACATAAACTATTACAATATTATAGTCTATAGTATAACGTCTAGGGAATCAAAACCTTTCTTGAAACGTTCAGCAACTTGGTAAGTCTTTGCATGGCCAAGTTTCGTTCTGCATGAACATCAATAGTGTGTTCCACATTATTGGATTGGCAATATATAATTTAGTCTTGTCTGTACACAATAATGTTATGTTTGTATTACGACCTATCAGTAATCGCAAGGAAGAAAATCAGCTGATTTTGTGAAATTTAGAGATAATTGAACTTTCCATATACCTCTCGGCCAGTCTGACTTATTATTCTGTAGTGAGCATAAAATTATAGGTAAGACCTAAGTTTATATCTTTGCATACCAGTTTTGAATTAGTGTGGGCAAAACAGAGAGGAGTGGAAAAGAGACAGAGTTTTTGCCCTGCAGTGGGACAACACAGGCTAAAAATAAGTAATTGACAGTTACGTATAGGGGTACTTGTAGTTATCATAAAGGTGATTAATTTGCCATTAATTAAACAAAGACCTAATTTGGTTAGTATTGAAATTAGTGCTCCGATCTGTATCAATTATTAAGGACGGAGTTCCGAAAACACTGGTATATTATAGAGAAATTCCATAAATTATGATCTAAATTATGTTTTTGTCCTTCGACTAATGTTGAGAACCAACCTGTGTAAACAAATGAACCATATGGGAAGGTCTGGGTATTTTTTATTTTATTTGATGCAAAGGTCTGTGTTTGTCCCCAGAAGGAGGGTAATGTTTTTGTTTATACTAAGCACTGAGCAATATAGAACAGAAGAAATCTGAAGTAAAGCTTAAACCCTGCTAAAAATCCTGCTTTGCCACGTTCATTTAACAACGATTTTAGAAATTCATCATTTCAACCATATTAGATCAAAAAGAACAAATAATATTTTATTTACTTTCATTTACCAACTTTGAATTCTTACTTTTATAGTGAGATGAGGTTACCCTACATTCAAAACTAAATTTATAAGCAACACAGCTTAATATCTGCAATGACCATGATATTACCTTTTGTCCACCCCTGCATCATATTCATTTATATTATTTGAACCAATTATTATCAAGTATTTAACATAGTTATAAGTTATAACACTAATTTTCATCTTTTATAAACCAAGCTTAACTATATAATATAGTTATCTAAAACTATTACACAAAAATCTTCCAATTTTATAATCTTCATTAAATGTAGGTATTTCGTTTTAACTTAAGAAGAACTTCTGAGGGGCCTTACCGAATTTTGCCGCTTCTTATTGCTGGAAAGGTTCCCGATACTCGTTTAGCAGCTCGAGGTTCTGTAGACTCGATGCTTGACCAACAGCTTGCAGCTCCGCAGTTGTGATGATAGACCAGCAGCTTGCAGCTCCGCAGTTGTGATGATAGACCAGCAGCTTGCAGCTCCGCAGTTGTGATGATAGACCAGCAGCTTGCAGCTCCGCAGTTGTGATGATAGACCAGCAGCTTGCAGCTCCGCAGTTGTGATGATAGACCAGCAGCTTGCAGCTCCGCAGTCCCGATGTCAACTGCGGCATGCGGCAGCGCGATTTCATCGTCTAGTTGCGAGTTAGCTTGGCGGCCCGCAGACACCAACAGCTTCCAGAAGATCCCGATAGCTCCAACATTGTTCATGAAAATAGAAAAATAAAATTCATTAGAAATCCGTTATGTAAGCCAGAGCCCTATCCCACTTCTGATGTCAGAAGATGGATGAAGCAGAATTAATACTACATGTATATTTATAGGATATTCCCCTATTTAGTAAGGTTTCGAGTGTCAAAATGTTGTATGTATCTCTATATGGTGTTTAAGGAAAGGGTTTTATGAAGAAAAGCACAGAAAGACAAGACTAGGCATTTATTGATTAGGCTTGTCGGTTAAATACCGTAATGAGAAAACTAGTTGTCCGTTCCGAATCTAGGTCATCATGGAGAAGAAGGACAAGAAACTCCATGGCAGCTAATTTTAAAGTATTGGATCAACACATATTTACTTTAGCATAAATCATTGTTATCACATTATTCTCTGGGACTGTTTCTCAAAGTTATAGCAACTTATCAACGGGAAGAAACAGAACATGAATATTCCCTAATTACATTTAACACAAGACATATTATAACAGATAAAGAAAAACATAGCTATCAGTAATAATCAAGAAATATGATCAATTAACTTACGTGAACACAATAGGAAGTCCATCTTTCACCACAGTTGTATCCCAAAAAGGTCCCGAATTGGCGGGTACACGTATTTTATATTCTCCCAATACTAATCAAGTACCTCTAACATTGCCGCCATTTTTGACCAATCGCAGATTGTCATAGATTATTGTTTAATAATCTCTAACATAGTTAACAATAAACAAATCTTAAATAGTGGAACCATTTTAAAACTTAATACGGTAATTTAGCAATTTAGTATTTACTTATTTGATATCGAAAAGCAAAATCAGATAAGTTATTGACATCTACTTAAAGTTAGGAGAATCGTTTGAAACTACTTGTGACTTTTTAATTACAATATAAAATCTTAATTAATATTATAATATCATATTAATTAGAACTTAATCATTTATTGAAACTCTAAATAAATAAGCATTTGTTTTGTTTATTCAAAAACCACCAATCATAACATAAGTTTGATGACCTACTTTTCGTCTAGAATCGCTGTTTTTGATAGTAGTCTTTTAAGTCACAATAAAAACCATTAATATAGAACAACATAAACATCGAAATAGTATATAAAATCAAGGATATATTTTAAGTACAATATAATTCTGTTATCATTAAATTTTAGGTAAAAGTCAATGTTTTTGTATTTATTTAGACCAACTCACAGATCACAGGTTTCGTTCGTAATTGATTGTTCATCTAGAAATACTGCGAAAGTTTAGATTATGAATTAAATCGAAGATTAATTTTATATAATGCTACATATTCCTGACACGCTCACAATGATATCTTGCGTTCCGTTTTAGATATCACAATTATGACAGCTGACGGCTGTCATCAATTCGGAACGCTCGTGAACGCGCTCACAGTCCGCTCAACTTCAAAACATAAACATAACCTCAAACAAGAAGGACTGATTGTATTTTTGAAAATGGAAGTTCTACTATTTGTTTGTTGGTTGACTCTATCTACTCTGGTCGCCATACTAACGACAGCATCAATGGGAAAGAAGAAGGGATGCGCAAGCGACAAACATTGTCCAATAGGACAGTGTAATTTTAATAAACTTCTTAATATTCAATAAATTATCTAATTAAGTAATGTATAATCTATTTTGTAGTTTTACTTAGAACATCCTTTATCATTTGAATAAGTTTTATATTTAGGTACATTAATGCAACTGATAGGTAAGTAAATGTGAAATTCATTCTTGGCAAGTAGATTTTCTTTTTTTTAAATACTTCTTATTCATGTACTTAAGTATTTAAAATATTTCAGAAGGGAACTTGTTACCATTGCGCCATGTATTGGAATGGGAATGTAAATAATGTTCAACAATAATAGTAATAAAACATTTTTATTAACAATCAATTATTATTAGAATCACAGTATAATCAGACTGAACCTCAGGTACCCTGGTCGCGCTCTAAGCCACAATCTTCTCCTTATTATTATTTATGCTAATATAAGAAAAATATCAAACAGTACAACAGTAACAAAATTCTTATGTACTTATATTATTAACTCCTTATCTATTTTAGTAAATATTATGTAAAAGCACAAACATACAGTGCAATTTAAACATTAATAAAATTCACAGATTTTACCAGGTATTTCTATTCAAACGGGTACTGTTCAAATCTTAAAACTAATAAAAAATCACAAGTAGAGCTATACTTAGTACGTATTAAAACAGGTAAGTACTTACTGATCAACAATCACAGTATACTACTAAGTCAACAGGTACTGATCAAATCTTAAAAACGAATAAAAAATCACAATAATAATAAAACAGGTGCTGATCATATCTATACTTACATGTAAAGATCTATAAAAAACTTCAATTTAATTACATCAGAGTATCAGGCCATCGTTTCCAGATGTTGCATTGTGATCCACTATCTTTTTATAATGTTTTTTTTAAGCTGTTTATTTTTGACTGGCACTGGATACCAGTAACATAATTATTGTATGTTGCACATTGTTCTTGCTATGACGTCATACACCATCTCAAGATGCATTTTTTCTATGCTCACTGTATAATGTGAGTAGCAACAAAATGCATGACTCGTTCCAAATGAATAGAGGTGGTGACTCTTGATCTACTGAAAAAAAAAAAAATATTAAGAAGGTACTTCCGTTCCTACTAACACTGCAATAATATTGTTTGCGATGATTTTTTTTACTGAATTCTTCAATAATAGCTTAATAGATTTGAATGAAACTTGGCACATAGATAATCATATCCTGGAATAAAACAGGATATTTTTAATATACTAAAGAAAATACTTTTATAACTTTAAATTGATAAAATCTGAGAGCAAGTTCTTAAGAATTAACTGTCAACATTCTAATAACACAAAACCATAGAACACTTTTATCTTGCTTTTGTTATAGATTAATTATTGGAGTATGCGTAACCACATAAACTGTTGTCAACATGATGTTATGCAAAAACAACAGGCACATTCAGCTAATAAGTATCTGCACATAACCAGATAATAACATAAAATACTTACCATATTGTTTTTTGGTTCATTCAGCAGTGACTCTGTTTCTCGGCTAGGCATATTTGCATCAAAGTCATTCACCAATTGCTGTGACTCTGTTTCTTAGCTAGGCATATTTGCATCAGTCATTCACCAATTGCTGTACATATTCAGTATCTGTAAACAGCAAGAACCAGTTAAGTAAACATTTATGATTGATCAGAAGACAATAGCTAAGGAGTGGTTGCATGCACTTTAAAAACTGTAAGATAGCTTTTGCAAACAGACAGCCAAGCAGTTGTGGGCTGTAAAACATTTCCATCATAATCGTTTAAGCAGTGGGCAGAACTGTAAGTGGGCTAAAATTCAGCACTTACCTCTCTGAGCCCTCTCGTATTCCTCTGATGTTAGCATAACAGAAAACAGTCGCCCGTGATTCTCGTCGGCTATATTCATTTGAATTTTCGTGGTTATTACAATATATACATCAAATTTCTTCTTCTTCACAATTTTGGAACTATTGGTACGACTCAAAATAAAACAATACAACTGTCACGTCTGTCACTGACACTATTTGACAGCCACATTGACAGCGCTCACAGTGATAATAATGTAGGGCATGGTCGGCGTTATCGCAAAATGGCGCATGTCATGACGTCATCTATGACGATTCTAGGGATATCGTTATCGCGATCAAACTAATACGGTACGGGTTTTATCGCGCCCAAATCGATTACAGCGTAATAAGGAACGCACCCCTAGATGATGGATGGGGGATGCGCTAGGGTAGCCCGCGAAATTCAAATTTTCTTACGTTTTTTGCAATTTGCAGGTCAGTATCAGGTTGTATGTTGATCTAAACATTATTAGCGCTCGTAACAAATATGGATTTACAGAATTATAAACATAAGAATCAGCAATACAACTCTCTAAGTTCAACCTTAAAGGTCTCTGCACACAGCGGGCGCGGCGTGACCGGGCGCCGACGCGGCGCTGGCGCGACGGGAGCGTTCACACTGCGGGCGCAATCACGTCCCGCCGCGCCCATTCACGCTGACCGTTTAGCGACGCGATTCATTCATCAAAAAGATGTTGAGCGATTCAGACGTGGAAACGCTCTTGCTCTTATTAGCGCTAGCTAAGAAAAACAACGTAAACGGAAATGGGGGCATGAAATAAATCAAAAACGTCGCGCCGCGCCCCACCGCGTTGGACTTGTATTCGCGGTCGGCGCGACGCCGGCGTGGCGCGACGGATCGCGTCGCGCCGAGCGCGGTGGCTCTGTGTGGCGTCGTTCATAGTAACTAGTACGTTACAACTGCTCAGCGTCGCGTCGCCGTCCGGTCACGCCGCGCCGCGCCCGCTGTGTGCAGCGACCATTAGAAGTCGGTTAAAAATGAATCCCTATTCCCCTTGGTCACGACTCACGCCTTAAGAAATACGTTACCGATTTCATTCGACTATATTTTTTAAAGTTTTCTAAGGTGGGTGATAAACGTGCGAACAGATCGATTCAAACTTAATGGCGGCTCGGAAGTTAGCTTTTAGCTGTGCAGTACCCCACCCCTCACCCCCGCTGTCACATGAAATTGTTACTGCGCAGCGACTCGCCTCATGTTCCGAGCCGCCATTAAGTTTGAATCGAACTATACTTAAAGTACGCGGTCTTTAAGTTCGCGACCTTACTCGGCTCGCCGTCGGTGACACACGTGAAGCTTTTTCAGAATTTCATTGTCAAATTGTCAAATTGCAGCGATTCAGACGGGCGAGTAAGCTCGCCGAGCCATAAGTATGCGTACTTGCCCGCATGTCTATCACCCGTTATACACATTGTAGAATATTTTTACGGAAAGAAAAATGGGTAGTAAAGTAGGTAGGTAGATAGGTATGTAAGCAAGCAGGTAGGACAGGTAGGTAGATTGGTATGTTGGTAGGTAGGTAGGGCAAGTAGGTAGGTAGGTACAGCTTGGTAAAAAAGAGTATGATGCGGTGATAAATGAAACTAAATATTTTACTTATGTAATGCAGACCTTTAATGTTGGCACTACTTTGCCAACAAGTGAGGTTTTGAGTCAGTACAGTACAATCAGCTTTTTTAACTATTTGTTTATTCTTTTACTCATTTCCCATTTGAAGACCTATTTGCGGTAGTGGCGCTCTAATTTTTTCCAAACTTAGTAACCTTTCACCTAGTAACAGTGACGCTATCGGCGAAAAAAAAATAAACTAGCTATGTCACTTTTCATAGTGATTTCGTTAGTTTCAATGGGGAAGGTCACGCAAAGCTAATTGTAGATGGCGTGATCATAGCTAGGTCCCCACATCTTATTTATTATTATTTATTTTATATATATAAAACAAATATATTTATATATATATTTTTTTTTCGCACTTTAGGCGGTGAACAGTGCTGCAACCTGTGACGAGATTTCAGGTTTAACTCCATTCAAATGCGCGGTACGCACGCAGCGACTCTAGTTACGGCGACTTTAATTAACTATATAAGTCCACACCACATACTTTGACAGCAGATATTATTATAACGCTAGCAATTTCAAAATCTGTGAGTGGACGTGAAACGGGTGATAGACGTGGGAGCAAGTACGCGTACTTATAGCTCGGCGAGCATTGACATATATATTACCTTCCTCGCCCGTCTGTGATCGCCGTGAGCCACGAGCCGCGAGCCAATTTGACAATTTAACAATGAAGTTCTGAGAAAGCTTCAAGTGTGTCACCGATGGCGAGCCAAGTAAGTACGCACGTTTATCACCCACTTGAGATTTTGAGGTTCCTAAAGTGGGTGAGAGACGTGCGTACTTAAAGTAGATACGCGGTTTTTAAGTTCGCGACCTTACTCGGCTCGCCGTCGGTGACATACGTGATGCTTGCTCAAAATTTCATTGTCAAATTGGCTCGTGCCTCGCGGCTCGCGGCGATGACAGTCGAGTGAGTAAGCTTGCCGAGCCATAAGTACGCGTACTTGCTTGCACATCTATCATCCCTCTAAAGTCGCCGTCGATGTGCATGTCGATTGTTCCTGATTTGGGTGAAGAGCCCTTCCCCTTTATTTTAAAAAGTTGTTAGTATTGCTATTGGAAAAAATGTAGTACAAGTAAATATTTATTTATACTCTGCTAAGTAATAAATAAAATTTTACTCAATAGATGGCAGTATTTTCCAATTTATTTGGCGCCTTTTCCAGAATACAAAATTCCCGGTGGATGCCACCGCGATTACCACGTGAACACAACAGCAGTTGTCCAATCAGCTGGTAAATCATAAAACCGCCCGCCCGCCTCTGTGTATTTACTCTTCCGTTGTTTAAAATTGTGCTTTTATGTGCGTTGTTTATACCTTTGTGCTTACGTTTTGTATACCTGCTAAGACGGGCTTAGTGATATTTAAAACATAGTGATTTTTAGAATAAACAGTATAATTTCGTTTGATTTTTCTGACCTTCGAAGTTAACCCAAAACTAATGTCGCCATTTTGACCATACAAATCGAGTTTAGTAGGTATTATTATTTTGTTTGGTCATCAACAAATGTTTGAATGCTACATTAGTGAATTGCGTAAATGGCCGTACATTTGCGAAGAATACGGAGAAAATGTCTCAGACGAATAGTACTGTAAATTTTCTTATACATGACGCTAATGGTTAGTAGCCGCCAAGCTATCTTCGTGAAGCTTTTACTTTACTTTATTATCATTATCACATAATGTTTACAGTTCTGCTCGAAACTTTCCATAGTCATGTAATTTTAAAAATTTACAGAATCCGTAAAATGGATACATGACGCGCCCGTTTGGGTAGTGTTTTCCGTTGTCAGTTTATTTGTGCATTTGTTACTCACCAAACTTGTCGTTCTATGAATTATTTCTTGCCAATGATTGTGATAATCTTCCAACTGCCCACCAGTAATCACCTACGAAAGAACGGGGAGCTAGCATGCCATATCTAATTATCATGTTTTATTTTAGGGCATCCACAAATGGTAAAAGTTGTCCAAAATAATACAAACAATCAGACACTTGGTCAGATCAAAATTAAACCTAATCCCGTGAAAATTATAAAACTGCCTACTGCTGTAGAAGGAAATATTAAGGTATGTGGTATACCTTATTTGTTATATTTTTACATATAATTTTTTTAGCATAGACTGTTTCCTTACCAATTTTTACCTAACTCCAAAGCAAAGCTTGAATGAATTAAATACTACATGCTTACATATTTATGTACTTGGAACTTTTGTAATAAGCCATGAGACCTGAAAACCTTGAAACCTGTTTTTTCATTAGCTTGTTAGGAGTTTGTAGCACTCAAATTGCTGATAATATTATAATGCTGACTTTTGCAAACCTTCAAAACTGTTTTTATAGTAAACTTGTTGAGTTTTTGCAATCAAAATTGATTTTGTTTATTGAATATAAAATATCAATGGTAATAAGAGTCTGCAAACCCAACTGTCTTTGTCTTGATAAGCATAAATTGTAATCATTGGATGGATTACAAGTGTTATTTTAAGATAGCACTTCTTTTAATCATTTTATTATTCTCTTGTGCAAATTTAGAGCAATCTATTCATAATTTTGAAACAATATTGTTGACTGTTGTTTGTAACCATTGGAAGTCAAAACTCTGCATTTTTTCAGTGCTCTTGAAAATGCCATTTGATTGCAGACCAAAGTTATTTTAGCCTACATATTATACTAAGCACACTGCTTTTATTCATGTGAAGTGCTTGCTTGCTAAGATATTGTTCTTTGAATCTTTTTTGTAATAAAAAATATATATGTTTGCTACCATTCATCCAAGTTAAACATTCGAGTCTATTTATAGCTAAGGATCACACAGGGAGATGGTTTCTTAGTTTGATTGGCTTAAAATCATGTACTAATGTTAAAATTAATTATGTAAGTTCTGACAGGTTTGTACAACAATATTAGTCAGTCATAAAGCAATTTATCTAAGACAGCATTCAAATCATTAAATGTGTAATCCTAATTAATGAATTATAAGTATGAAATTAACATCAGTGGGAATAATTTGGATGAGGTTTTTTATTACATTGAGGTAATATTTGTCTTAAACACAATCATCTTTATGAGACTGGATAACAACAGCAAATAAAATGTAAAAATCATACTTGCAATTGTAATGGATATGAAACATACTTTTTAGTTTTCTAGTTGCTCTTTTTTCTTATTGAAAACTTGCAGTAACACCAAATTTAAAAAATACACATCAATAATACACACATTTCTCTTTATGTTGCAGACATCATTATACCGAGCAGTGAAGTTGACTGGACTCAAATGTGCATCAAGTAAGAAACTGATATCTAATATCTATGATATATCTTGCTATATTTTTATCCTGTTGTAATAATCATCATTATCTTTTACCAGTTTGGTTAATTGGTTATGAGTGCAGCTAGTGAGACTTGTTATAGGTACCTACTTTGTAAATTGTGTCTCAGCATGTATTTCCCAAAAAAACATGACTTCATTGAAATCTTGGAACTGCTTATGTTGTATAATATTATACTACAGGGTCAAATTAATTTAGCAAGGTACTGAAAAGCCGCAGATGTGATGGGAATCGATATCAAAATACGATAAAACAAAAAAAATAGATAGGTAATAGGTAATACGGGCTGATATCCGCAACTCCACGACAAAGCGCGTATTTTGCGTAGGGGTGGGAAATCGTCTATTCGATCCACCCCAGCTCCTCCAAGAAGGCCAGCAACGCCTTGGTGTTACTGACCATCTCACGTAGGATACCTGGGTTACCGAAGTACTTTGCCCTGTATGTGGCGACGACCGGGCAGTGTAGTAGCACATGAGCTGCTGTCTCGTCGTCCTCCATGCAGGCCCTGCACAGCGGACTGTCTGTGACTCCTATGACTGAGAGGTGTTTATTAAACGACCCATGGCCAGTTAAGGCTGCTGTAACCGTACGCAGCTGTTGTTTAGTTAGTCGGAGCATCCGTTTCGTGAGGCGGCCATCAATCGCAGGGAGTGCCTCCTTGGCCTGCCTACACTCACCTTGGTCCAACCATAGTTTGTGATGTTGGTCCCTGGTTCGCTTCCTTACCAGAGTGCGTATTCAGATTCATTTATTTGCGAAAACATGTGTAGATAATATACATGGTATGATGCATAATATAGGTGTTACAATGTTATGAATGCGTAGAAACCCAAAGGGAAGTGGCGCGATGGGTTCAGGCCCCACCGGTGCCATACTCGATCCCCTTCTGGCGAGTTCATCTGCTGCATCGTTGCCCAGCGAACAGCTGTGTCCTTTTATCCATTGAATGGTTATATTATTGAGGCTACCTACCTGATTTAGGCGTTGGTGGCACTCGTATACTAGCCCAGAGTCAACAGTGTGGCTGTTAAGCGCTTGCAGAACAGCCATGCTATCTGAGAGTGTATCGTATCGAGTGGTCCTTAACTTCCCTGGCCATGATTGCCGAGGCGGCAAGAGAAATGCCCAAGCATTCGGCTTGGAAAACTGTGTTGTGGACACCCAATGGTGTGGCTATGCGTATGTTGAAGTCCTCCGAGAAGATTCCAGCACCTGTGCCACTACCTGTTTTGGATCCATCCGTGAAGATGCGTAGCTCTGTGGGGCGCAAACCCTCGCAACGGCCATCCTCGTGCAGTTGTATTCTGTATTTTTTATCGAAGATGAATTGTTTAGGTACCCGGTCATTTATGGCTTGCGTGATGGGGAACTCCTTATTAAGCCCCTCAAGCATCGCGGTGTGTAATGTTGCTCTCTTACCCCAGAGGTTTGTTGCATTAAAAAAATAGATGCTTCATTGTTGTTTTTTTTAATTCCTTGGAGTAACTTGGGAATTAATGTATGAGATTTTTATCTTTTTAGATCAAAGGAATGGAGTACTTTAGGAATAACCCAAATAATTATCAGCTTCTTTTTTTTTCTGTTGTTCAGGTTTTCCCATCTACTTCAAGTTTTCTCAACAACTACCAGTGGTAATTGCCCCAGAAAAAAAAACATCTTTTTTTCTTTCGTGTTTAGATATCGATACCCATCTCTGCGCAGTTTCGCTAGCTAATCGATTTTGAACCTGTAGATTCATACTATTTAGTAATACTTAAAATCCCAATGGATCTAGTTCATGGAAAACAAAGTTTTATCTCTTGCTAAGGTAATTTTATGTACTTATTCGTTCGGCCGCGTGATATCTTTATAAATTACTAGCAGTTGCCCGCGACTTTGTCTGCGATCCAGTATGAAAAGTAGCCTATGTCCTTCTCAAGGTCATGGTCTACCCAGTCTCGTCTCGCCATTCCATGGTCTCGTCAGTCCATCCAATGCAACTTCCCAGTAGGAAGAGTGGTTGTCGCTATTTCCCTTTCTGCGATCTCCTTTATGGACACCTAACTTCTGAAGTTCCTGATGTGCCCATGTAGGTTTATTTAAAATAAAATATTTTCAGTTTGGCATGACTTCCACGGCAAAGAAAGCGTAAGTTCGATTACAGAATACAATAGACTTCTTTTTTCAATGTTTGCACATGTTGCGCAATATTTTAAGGTTAGATGCTGCTTCTAAAGCATAAGTTGCATAAGTGTGGTTTACGCCGTTGAAAGGAACTAAAGAGTGAGGTTAAAATTCCAGAAATTCAAATGATTCAAGATACATTCAAGGATTCGGATTGCTATGATATGGTATCAATTCTTGAATGCAGGCTCCAAATGAAAGCATTCGAGCATACTAAGTTTGTTGTGGTCCCCCAGATAGAGGTGCTTTCGACGTATCCAATGCAGTCGAGTCTGACTGGGGTACAGATAACTGTTCTTATAGTATAGAGCTTAGGTGGGGCGTTGACGACCAGCTTTTTCAACTATGTTTGGTTAACCTACTTACACTACATATTATTCTATTTCAGAGTTCGTGCATATTGATAATTTAGCAAGTTTGCAAAAAATTAAAGTTGAGCCAAAAGAAGTTGAAGAACTTGAGGTACTTGTTTTTATAAGCTTTAATTTAAAAAATACACAGATCAATCAAATTGTTACCAAACTAAATAACCAAATTCTAAAATGTAAAACTTCCTTTTCTAGGTAAAACAAGAGCCATTGACTGAACTGAAATTTGCACATACTGTGTCAGATCTAATTTCATTACCATCAAAGTCCGAAAACCAAGTCACAAGCGCTAGCACTGCAAATAGCATATCTCCAACTATGTCGCATGCCTCTAGAAGGAGACATGATTCCGACAATGATCCACCGGCAGAATAGTGAGTAAAATGTTATGTAACTAGTCTCTTTGGATAAATTTCCTTTAGAAATTTAGCTATCCTTGTTTTGTTAAACCGTTTTTTATGGTGACCAGCCTGTTGCTCAGTTGTAACTGAGTTTGCGTTTAGGTAGGTATACAAAAAATTTGAGATATCGCCCTCGTCTCAGCATACTAACGAAATGAAGCCAGCTTCATTTCGTTCTCGGATCTATACCGCTGTCATCTTGTAAGACATCCCAAATATTATTACTTTTTTTTCAGTGTCATTGCTTTGTAATACTGTTTTGTTATGTATAATTTCAGTACCACTAAGAGACGTAAACATGCAGACAAAGTTGGCAAAGGTTTGAGGCATTTTTCAATGAAAGTATGTGAAAAGGTCAGAAATAAAGGCTTCACTTCTTATAACGAAGTAGCAGATGAATTAGTGCTAGAATTCGCTGCAGGAATGCATGGTTCAGCAGATAGCCAAGTATGTATATGAATTAAAGTGTTATTAAAATAAATACTAAAATAATAAATGTAGAGTGCATTTCATCAAATAGTTCCTTTGCCGTAATGTTGGCTCTACTGTTCAATTTTAAAACGGGCCTATTAGGTAGCACCGTTGCGGCGGCGTAGCGTATTCGTATTGGTCCTACAACAGTGGAGCCAACATTACGGCAGGGGAACTATTTGAGGAAACGCACTATATTTATGTTTCCAAAAAATTTTTTGTGTAAGTCGTTTATAAAAGGTTCAATAGCAAAATCAATTAGTAAAAATGTAATTCAGATTAATTTAACATTACAGCAATATGACCAAAAGAATATCCGCAGAAGAGTATATGATGCATTAAATGTCTTAATGGCAATGAATATAATATCTAAAGAAAAGAAAGAAATAAGATGGCTTGGACTACCAACAAATAGTGTGCAAGAATGTACTGCATTAGAAAAAGAAAAACAGTCAAAGCTAGAGCAGATTCAAAAGAAGACACAACAATTACAAGAACTCATATTACAGGTACTTATTATATCACCTTAACACATTCGAGTCCACCCAATTTTCGTAGAGCCCATATGCCATGCCGCCATACATATTGCCACCGGCAAATTTACGTTTGCGCCAAAGTGAACCCTCGACAAGGGTTCTCGGGCGTTAGGTAGCAAAATTCTCAGACCAAATAATAAACCAATACAGCGCTGAGAACAATAAAGTGAAGCATGCAAAACTACACCAAACTCTGTGCATACACGGTCACACGCACACATTTACAACCAAACTACACCAAACCGATTAGTTACAGCTAGTTTATCAATGAAGCGACACGTTGAAACAAATTAAATTATTTTATCCCAAAATGCCGACTTGTGCGGTGAAAGGGTGCAAAAACCATTCCTCAAAAATAAAAAGCAAGGTAGAATCGCGTTTCATACGTAAGTAAACTTATAAACTAGATAAAAATCCATAATTATTTTAAATCAAATTATGACAGCTTGGAACACAAAACCTTAACAAGCGTTGCCAGAAGTATGTATTACAATTATCCCCGTTTATTGAGTAAGTAATTCATGTGATACGAAATTATTTATATTTGTTTTACAAGTTTTAATATTGGCAATATTAAATTGGAAACAATTTCCAAAATAGTGGATAGTAAGAGGCAATGTTGAAAAAAAAAATAGCCAACAAAAGGACCATTAAAACCTTTGCTTCGATTATGAATGTTGAAAGTTACTTTTAACTATTGTTTTATTTTTTACCCTATCTTGTCGGAATAAAGCGAGGTACCTTTAAATAATTTAAAAAATATATAACGCTAACCTATCTATTTACTTGTCCAGTCCCCCTGCTAGTACTTTAAGACAAAATATTAAGGTAATGAGTTTTTACTGCGCGGCAACACTCACTAAGTGCACACATATTTACGAAACCGGCTTCATGTCACTGTTGACAGCGCTCTGTCTAGATTTTTTATTTGGTCTGAGGTAAAATTGTTGTGAATTGTCTTGTCTTGTCGCTATAAAATATATCTGAAGTCTGTTTTTTTTTCGAATGTCCAAAATCCAAAATAAAAAAAACGGTCTAATTTGCCTTTTAAAAAAAGGTATTTCTTATATTTAACCGTTTAAACTTAATCAATTTATTCATACAAAACTTCATACTTTTCTCAAAGAAATAATTATTCATGAGAGTATTATCAGTCGTGCGTGACGTTATTTACCGACATTGCATTATTACAAATACCTAACATTTTCTTAAAATTTAGGTATTAGGGCGAATGTAGAAATTAAGACCTGTAAAGGATTCACGCTGGGGAGGACTAACTGAGCAGCCGGCGCACTATGTTGCCGAGGGCGGACAAAAACCAAATTTTAAAGTTGAAGGTAGAAAAAAACAATTACCGGACTTGCAAATAGAATATGTATGTTATAGGAATCCAAAAAACGGACGGTAGTTTTCTGATAAAAATGACAAGATATCACTTTTCAAAGTACGCTGTCGATAACTACGGTGTTCTCAACGTAATTCAATCAAATACAGTTTTGATATTTATTGTCATTTGCATAATCAACAACATGGAATCTGAAGTTCAAGGTATTGTCTTTTAGATATGATATTAATGTTCTTGAAATATAAACATAATGTATGTATATAGACAGTTCAAATTAACGACCAAAAATACGACTAAAATAAAAATTCACAAGGTTATTAGTAAGTGTTTTCCGTAACTTTCTATAACAATTTATTAACACAAATAATCTCTGGGTTTTATATTATTATATTGTAATAACAAACCTTGCTACAACATGCTACCTCGGTTGTTATTATTAATTGTTTCTTGTAGGATGCGTGGTTGAATTTACTCGTCGCGACCTTGCGGACTTGTTATTTCAAGAACCTGTAAAGAATTGGAGTCAAATGGGCCAGAATTTGCAAGAAACTAATCATATAATTGAATAATTACTCATCTGAATTATGTAATTTTCTTTTATTTTATCTGAAAGATTGTGTGTATGTTTGTGTAACTATAGTTATTCTATTATTTTTTTATCCAGTTTAACGCGAGTAAAGCCGCGGGACACTAGCTAGTGCATAGTTAATTATTAGTTATTTTATTAAATACATATATTTTCAATACAATAATGATGATAGGTAAATTCTATAAATATGATAAATTCACATCATAAATAAATTTGTCCGTGTCTTACTATGAACCGGCAACACTGTGCGGCGCGGGTGTTATTCTATCATCGTCGGCATCACCATAAGTGCCCATAGAAGTGACATTTCTGATATTATAATCAATTAAAATATCAATCGATTTCAATGTTGCAACGAAAGCAAAATTCATTTTAAAAAAAAGTGTGAATAGTGGATTCATAATACTGGCCTTAACAATAAGTCCTATATTTATTACTTAGTTAGGTAACATAAAACATGTTGCATATACAATTATGCACTGGCTCCAAATCTAAGAAATTCTTGTGTTTCAAAGGACATGAGTGTTCTTCTCTAAAATTACATTGATTTGATATAACTCCGTGGGGGAGGGAAAGACATGGATGGAAGATATACGTCCTGTAGAGCTTCATCTCTTTCCTACACTGAAGTAATATTAAAATAATACTGCTGTAAGCGGTGGTGGTAGGTCCCCAGAACTGAGCTATCACAGGAATAATTAACATCTTATCCTGAAATACTCCTCTAAAACCTTTTAATAACAAAAAAAAAGTCGGTTGTTTTTTAGAGTCGGTTGTCGAAAAAAAATCAGCTGTTCCATATATTTGGGTTCACTTAAATCGACAAAATGTATGGAGCAGCTACTTTTTTTTTCGCGATTTCACGGTTGGTCCCATAGAAAAAGTTGTTCAAAATGGTGAGTACAATGACCCCTTTTTGGGTTTAGCATAAACAAAAACTAATGTTGTATAAAATGAAATTAAAAGGAAAACTATCACAGCTAAGTAAGGCTCAACAAGTTACCGAGTAATATACATTCTGTATGGGAGAACAAGTTTTTCAACTAAAATAACATTTTAGTTGAAAAACTTGTTCTCCGGAAAGTTTGTTCTTGGGATAAATTCATCCCAACTACGGAACCCTTCATTGTGCGTGGTTCGACACGCACTTGGCCGGTTCTTTTTAGGGTTCCGTAGTCATCAAGGAAAGTTAAGTTTGTTCTTGGTATAAATTCATCCCAACTATAGAACCCTTCATTGTGCAATTTATCTAAGCTACAATAGACTAATGTCAACAGCTCATCACCTTTTAAAAAATATTGCTTTTCCCGATGCAGGGACGATAATCGTTGAGGAGTTCTTCTTGTACTTCTCCATATGTATTGTGACGAGCATAAATTGGCTACCATCATAAAGTAATCAAATCGCAACCTATATAATACTTATTATTGAGTAGTTCCGGTGGTCGTCTGTGGTCTTCATCATCAGTTCCACTTTACCAAATGGTGCTTTCCGAAAGCAACTGCACGAGTTACTATAAAATTACCCAAATCGCTATAGGTGTGCCTATAATATTTGAAGAATTCCCTCGATTTCTCCAGGATCCCATTACCAGATCCTAGCCTGATGACAATGGGACCACTTCCGAAGTATACCATTTCAAACAAAAAAAGAATTTTGAAAATACGTCTATTTATGGTGTAAAAAAAATTCCAAGTCTAAAACTGTGACAGACAAACGAAGACGCACCATAAGTGTAGGAAAACTTATGGTGCGACTTCGCTTATCTGGACGCTTGCCTCTTTTGCCAGTTTGATACGGAACCCTGAAAAGCCTCGAATGTTAAGCTTATCCTCGTATTTTGAAATCTCAAAATAAACATTAAAAAAAATAAAAAATTGTGCCCAAAACTAATAAAAAATATTATTTTCTTTTCAGCACATTTCATTTAAGAGTTTGATAGAAAGAAACAAAGAAGCCGAGAGCAAAGGAGTTAAGCCATCTCCATCATCAGCAATCCATTTGCCATTCATTGTTGTGAATACTAGTGATAAAGCTTTAATTGACTGCAGTATTTCTAATGATAAGTGAGTTAGAAATACTTTTCTAGACTAAATAAATTCCTTGATTGAGATGCGAATTGGACAATTTATAACAATTCAAATAGTGTATAATAATTTCTCGAATTCTCAATTTTTCAAAATATATTTTACAGGACAGAATATATGTTCAATTTCAACAAAAAATTCCAAATACATGATGACATCGATATTTTGAAAAGAATGGGTCTCCTATTTGGTAAGTGTTTCTTTTGATGAGTCATTATACAGGGTTATTGGTAATATGTCGGCAATCTATTAGGGGATGTAGAAAGGTCATTTACAACGAAATGACCATTTTCCGAGTAATTTTATATTTTATTTTCAAGGTCATTTGGTTGCAAATGACCTCCTACATCCCCTTTATGGATTGCCGACATATTACCAATAACCCTGTATATCATAGATAGTGGTGTGACTATATAGTCAAGTATTGAAATAATATAAAAATGAACACAACATTCAATTTCAATCATGTGTTGAAACAGACTTTCAAATGTGGAATGTTACGGACAATTTCGATGAAAGATGCAATATAGGGGTTTACGGGGCGGAAAATCGATCTAGGTAGGTCTCATATCTGGGAAAATTCGTTTACTCTATTTTCACAGCCAGGATGTGATACGCGTAGCTTGACCACCGTAGAAACGCAATCTGTCAGTTTGTCTATTCTTCCGTCGACAAAACCGGTTTCTACGGTGGTAATGCTACGCGTGCTGGACGATATGTTTATCTATTTTCACTCGAGCAGAGCTCGGTCGACCTGCACGCTTAGCATTACCACAATAGAAACGGGTTTTTTCGACGGAAGAATAGACACATTGTGATTGTTTATCTGTCATTTTGTCTGTTCTTCCGTCGACAAAACCCGTTTCTATTGTGGTAATGCTAAGCGTGCAGGTCGACCGAGCTCTGCTCGAGTAGAAAACAACCCTGTCAATATTTTTGCTTGAAGTACAAATAAAATATTTCGTAATTTTATTTTTATCGA
Source organism: Lithophane semibrunnea (assembly GCA_947363905.1). Lineage (NCBI taxonomy): Eukaryota > Metazoa > Arthropoda > Insecta > Lepidoptera > Noctuidae > Lithophane > Lithophane semibrunnea. The sequence goes on from OX376189.1 coordinate 9,883,640, forward strand.
AATTTCCGTGGACTTAAATTCGAATTTGCCTACTTGTAATACATAATATCTTCGACAAATACTTTTTTTCTAAAAGTAAAAGTAAAATTAGATGTTTTATTTATCAAATTAAATTTAAATGATAAGGCCACAAATGCTTTGACTTCCATATAGGTAATTAAAATAGTCTCTGGGTTGTTTTTTTCACAGGTTTAGATAAAGGTGAATGTTCAGAAGAGGACATAGAGAGAGCGAAAAATATGGTTCCAAAATCTTTAAAGACATATGTAGAACGTAAGTATCAGTTTATTAATATCTATCATTATAATTAATAAACCTTTTCGCTTGGGGATCAAACCAAGCAAGAGCGCAGAAATTCCACTTGCGCCTACTTCGCAAATCTTGGATCGTTTTGTTAATCGGTTCTAATAATGAGTTTAAGTGTGTATGGTTGGTGGGTGGTGGGTATGGGTAAACTAAAGTTTTAAACTAGCTCTCTGTCCTCACTTGAATCGGAAAATGCATGGAACATAAATCTAATTGACTACTTGCTCCAATTGCAGAAATGGGCAGAGGAGTCATAACGAAACTTTCAACAATGCTTGAAGAAGAGGAACTCGGTGATGAAGCAGGTGAAGAGGAAGAAGTGTTAGAAGCAGAGGCCGAGGTGGAAGAGGAGCATGAGGAACCCGAAGGCAACGAGTACAGCGACGACAGCAGCGATGTCGACGTGTAGCGAGCACACGCGCGCAAAAGTGCGCCATTTATAACTATTTTGTTTATATTAACTAGGTGTTACTGTTGCATGTGGGCTAAGTTTATGTAATATGCCACACAAGTTCAAACATTATATTAGCTTAAACATATTTTGACACAATGTAATAATTTAATACTATATTTAAAACAATTCCAATGAAAGAAATATGATTTAATAATTTTGTAACAAAAAATATTCCATTCTGGTCATCATACATCATACAGTACTTTTTATATGTAGTTCCAAACGTGCTTTGGATTTTGGATGCTGAAGTGAATACATGGTTGGGTAATTAATGTATGACTTAAACCACTGTACATCTCTGTATGACTTAAATCACTGTACGTCCACTGAACTCTTATTGCACTGTACATTTGCTAAATGATCACAAGACCTATTTTGCTATAATTGGTCAGTATTGTTATGATTTTTCTTTGCTCTATTTTTGACAATTTGGGAATATGTACTTCTCAATGTATCACTATGCACTTCCTAAAATAAATATTGTCTTTACTAAATGCAATAAAATCACAGTGAAACCAAACCAATACAGTGTGTGATAGGAAGAATCACTCCCAATTGACTATAGAAAGAGTTTTTTTATTTAGATATGGAATTGTTTTAATGATAAGTGGAATAAATGTCAATAAAAAATATTATATAATTTTATTTAGTCTATTTAACTTAGTTACAAAAAGATATAACACAGAGGAACAATTCACTTCAAATCATCATCATCAAACAAGTCTTCAAAATCTGAAATAAAAAATAGTTATTTTTGGCTTAGCATTGAAAATGCAATGAATATTTATTATTTTCAAATAGTCAAGATATTGATTTGAAAGGGATAAGGTACAACAATGTATATCATTCATAGGAGAGAGGCTGAAGTGAACACAGATACACATCAATCGATACATTTCCAGTTGTGTCCGTTACCTCAGCCAGATGTGGTCGAAAATGGTCATTTGAATCTTATAGATAATTAGTTTTGCGGCTTCTGTAATTGTTGCGCACATTTTTAAATTTGTTGCGCTTATAGTTTTTTAATTATTTCACAAAAACATTTCCTGCTGGGGTAACGTTACCCCAGCCAGACCTTTTTCTTTCTAATGGGAATATTTAAATAAATACTAGCTATAAAATTAGTTGTCTAAATGAAGTAAATGTTGTGCCTTATTTTGTATTTGTTCTTTCTTCGGTTGCGAAGTTATTCGAGATTTTGCTGGGGTAACGTTTTTGGTTTTGCTAGATCTTTGAAACGGTTAAGCGGATTCTTATCATATTTTGTACAAGACTTCTTTGGAATTAGTTTAAATTTGTTCTGCAATAAAAATACCAAAATAATACATATCTTAAAGGTTATTTCATTAAATAGAAAACACTTCAATTGGTCCCAGCACTCTCAATAAGAGGTCTAAAGACTTACTTTAAACATTATTTTGAAGCTTGTAACTGCCTTCAAATGTATGTGATGTTTCATTAGTATCCTGTAAGTATTTAACAAGTTATGATGATAATCAGTTCTTCACGAGCACGGTCATGATGCACGCGGTGTTATTTGGCAACTGATAAGCCTGTATATGGATATATGAACTGAATGTTATGTCAATTATTAGTTGTGTAGTTCAGTTGTATATCAGTAAAATTTCAGCGTAGTACATTGGATAATTAATGAGATAATACGATTATAGTCATTAGGAAGTGAATGACCGTGGTAACCCGACCAAATTTAGGTGGTTACGAAAAAGCGAAAACGCAGAACATTATGCTACCTTCTAAAATATATAGGATAGTGTTACAAATTTAGTACAGACATTTACACAAGTGTTAAAAAAAACTACATGTTTATTAAAGAATTTTTATTAACAGGTAAAATAATCATTTCAATTGAACTTTTAAAGTATTAATAAACTTATACTTAAAAACAATCACAGATTAAAATTGCAGATAGTAATTTTGCTTTTTTGAATTTTCTATTACTTTTTTTTTAAATGATAGATTTCACCTACCTAAATCGTAGTAGTATATACCTAGCTAGATATAAGTACGTACTCACCGTAGATTGAGAGTTTCTGAGTTACAGACGTAGAGAACATCAAACGATATTTTTTACATCTTCACGACGCAGCCATAGTCGCCACCACACTCATACGCAGGTATTATGTCGCCATCACCGCGTCCATCATCGCGGCCCGTGGCTGTTGCTATGTTGCCATTCTGTTTATGCCTACAATAAAAAGAAAGAGTACATTTTTTTGTCTAAATCCTTAATGGGGTTTTAATTGTAGTTTTGCTACATATTTGAAACTCGACACGTCATCTATTTGCGAGTTTATATCAACGCGAGTGTCGCAACAAGGTAATTATGGCTTTCTTAAAGTCTATGTGTCCAAGGAGTTTGTGGAAATAAATACCTACCTACTGTTGCGGTAGTCCCGACTCCCGACATTGATAACGATAAAAATCGGTCGCCAAGTCATGAATTTCATTAATCAAGTTTCAAGTCTATTACAAACTAGCTTCCGCCCATGGCTTCGCCCGCATAATATGTTGACAATGTACCTATACATAAAAACCTTCCACTTGAATCAGTATATCTATTAAAAAAACTGCTTCAGATTCCGTTGCGTAGTTTTAAAGATCCAGGCAAACAGGGACAGACAACGGGAAGCGACTTTGTTTTATAAGTACTATGTATCGAAGGATAAATATGTCGTCATCACTGTCGAGAATTCCAGTCTAGGTAATAACTAAGTACGAAAAAAAAGAAAATAATAAGTAAGTTCCTAAATTCAAATATTTAAGCCTTAAAAAAATACAGTTTTAGATAAGTAGGTACCTAACAACATGTACATATTAATAATAATTTTGCTACTATTTCTGTAGTTACATTATGCAAGCTTACCTTGTTCGTGAATTCATCAAGCAACACGCACCATAATTATGATCATCAATAGAAGCACTCCACATTAACAGTAATTTGCCACACTTATTATTATAATAGCTCTCACGCACTCGATAAATATTTTCAAAAACAGGAAACGGAACTGCCGAAGCGCACGCGCACTCTACAAGATGAATTATGTAATTATGGAGCATGTTTGGTGCGTTATGCAAACAATGAATTACCCCTTCACCCCACCCCTCCCGCGTCCCGTCGAACGACGTGTTATCGGTGATTTTTGATAAGTATGTGCAACTGGAAGATAATAATAATGTTTTCATAGTACAGATATTATTATATTATTATGTATTTAACAGTGTACGCGTCTGTACCGAAATTGTAAAGTGTATTATACTAAACATTTCAAAAGATAGCATAATGTTCTACGTTTTCGCTTTTTCGTAACCACTTAAACTTGGTCGGGTTACCACGGTCATTCACTTCCTAATGACTATAATCGTATTATCTCATTAATTATCCAATGTACTACGCTGAAATTTTACTGATATACAACTGAACTACACAACTAATAATTGACATAACATTCAGTTCATATATCCATATACAGGCTTATCAGTTGCCAAATAACACCGCGTGCATCATGACCGTGCTCGTGAAGAACTGATTATCATCATAACTTGTTAAATACTTACAGGATACTAATGAAACATCACATACATTTGAAGGCAGTTACAAGCTTCAAAATAATGTTTAAAGTAAGTCTTTAGACCTCTTATTGAGAGTGCTGGGACCAATTGAAGTGTTTTCTATTTAATGAAATAACCTTTAAGATATGTATTATTTTGGTATTTTTATTGCAGAACAAATTTAAACTAATTCCAAAGAAGTCTTGTACAAAATATGATAAGAATCCGCTTAACCGTTTCAAAGATCTAGCAAAACCAAAAACGTTACCCCAGCAAAATCTCGAATAACTTCGCAACCGAAGAAAGAACAAATACAAAATAAGGCACAACATTTACTTCATTTAGACAACTAATTTTATAGCTAGTATTTATTTAAATATTCCCATTAGAAAGAAAAAGGTCTGGCTGGGGTAACGTTACCCCAGCAGGAAATGTTTTTGTGAAATAATTAAAAAACTATAAGCGCAACAAATTTAAAAATGTGCGCAACAATTACAGAAGCCGCAAAACTAATTATCTATAAGATTCAAATGACCATTTTCGACCACATCTGGCTGAGGTAACGGACACTTTCCAGTTTGCTCGTGACTGTACAATAGACTTGAAAACAAATCCTAGTAACACAATTTTTCGTAAGCATGCCGGTCATGGTAATGTTTACCAAAGATCTGAGATCTTTTCCTTGATTTTGCTAGACAAAATAATACATATGGCTGGCTTCTAAAGCCCTATCCAGTGGTGGATCCAGGATTGTCGTTTGGGACCCCCTGAGGGTAGGTTTTAGCAAAGTAAACAATAACAAAACCATTTTATTTTGCTAAACGAAAATAACTTTTCGCAAAATCCGCAATGACTTTATTAGGTTGAAGACTACCAGAGATATCTCTGTGTATATACATGGCGGCCCAAACAGTGCAGTGTGTGGCAGAATGAGCGGCACGCATCAAGTTCACTTTAAAAGATATGTCATGGAAAAACTCAGATGCTGTAAGGGGGAGGGCTTGAGCCCCTTAACCTCCCCCCCCTGGTTCCGCTACTGCCCAATATATATCCATAGTAAATATAAAATTTAAATTACACACATACATCAGGCAAAAGTGCCTAACAAGTGGAATGTGGAAAATTTGTAACTGGCAGTGACAGGGAGGCAGTCCAACCACATTATCGCTACATTTTGAAAGCCATCATCTTACCATTAAAAAAATCTGAATGGACAGCCTTTTCATTAGCAGCCAAGTCCATTAGTAGATTTGACGGACCTCCAGCCTGTTAACAAAGTAAACAAAAATGATATTCTCAAAATTATCATTTTTTATTACCTACTGAACATTGGTGTGATTCGAGATAAGATTGTTGCCATCAGAGAACTGTGTAAAAATATCTGTGCTAGAAGGGGATAAGTTCAGCATTAGCCATAGGTACTGCATTTCAAACGAAGAATTTGTCTCTTCTAAACTCGTAACTCACTTCTTCTAAATCCATGTAAGGTCCAACACCTTCAGGAAACATTTCATCAGCAGCTACTGTTGGTTTCATATTTATTCACTGCAAGCAGCAAAGAGAAAGTTAGTCGTTCTTTACGCGGCTACAAAATAACTAAAGATTACGTTAGGCGTAACTTGATTGAAGGCACAAAAAATATTTTACGTAGTATTTACGCACGCTTAGACCACAACCTGATTGTGCTTTTGAAAATTGGGAAACAAAAAACAACGTCAGTGTCACTGATGTCACTCGGGTTATACCACAGACTAAAACTGTATTGTGTAGGCTGTGGACTACATAGAGATGCTATGCATAGTTATACTCACAGAATTAGTAAATAAATTACGATAGTTTTTTTATGTCCTATGCGTTGTGCAGACTGAGGTGAACAGTTACTGTTGTAATCATGTTCCTGCCTGCTACTGTAGGTCGCCTCTGTCTGAACAAGGCATTCGGAAGTCCAGAGAGCAATTCCCGTACTTATTTTTTTTTATTTTCACATTTGTGTCTCGTTCGCTATCTGTCAAAAATACAATTAGTCAACATTTTTTTTTCGACTTCAAAGTGAAATTGTGAACGTTTTGAGTACGAGAATTGACCTCCTGATATTTCACAATGTAATATTATAAAGCAGGCCCAGTTCAACACTGTTGGGACTTCACACACTTTATTAGGAAAAAACACAAAAAAAAAACCGAAATTATAGCTGTTTGACTTTTTAGTACACTTATAGTGTATTTTGGAAGAAGCAAAGTTTACAAAATGTATATGGGACCAGCCCACGAGCTTCCTCTACCAAATGGAATAAAAGTCACTTAAATCTGCCCAGTAATCACGGAGGAGAACTCGGTGTACTTACATACATGGAAAAAAGTAAAAGATAACTTTAATTTCGGAAGTCAGTGTCTTTGCTTTTCAATTTTCGTTTTTTGCCACCGACTTCAGAAATTAAAGTTATTTTTCACTTGGACGATGTGGTGTTATGTGTTGCATTCAACCCACCCCACACAAATTCGAATTCTACGAAAACTACCTGCTATGTAAATAACAGTGGCGGAGTCTCATAGAACATCATCCAATTATACTAAGTGGAAAAAATACGTAATATTGAAGCTAACTCAAAAACTACGCAAGGAAAGTTAATACAATTTATATGGGAACAACTCGGGAGTATGTACTGTGTACCCTTTCGAACTAAAAAAGAATTTTTCAAATCGGTTCACATTTGGCGAAAATATCGATGAAAAAAAAATACATACAGACAGACGAACAAAGAACCTCCTCCTTTTTGGAAGTTGGTTAAGAAATTGAATGCATGAAGCATCCTTACGAGAGATACACACGCAGCGACAGTTACTGGCGATTAAAAATCTCACGTCCCCGGAGCCCCGGACAAACAGATTTTTATATCGCTAGCATCTTCCGTCAAATTCAGTGCGTAGCCTGTGTGACCATGAGATTTTGAAATCGCCAGCGAGTGAAGTCGCTTCATGTGTCCCAGCATTAGATGACCTGAAAATAAACAGATTTTTTATACAATCTCGCAGCCCTAAATGTCAAATAAATGTCACTGATGATACCATTGGCAGTTACAGGCACAGAGTACATTTTTATGAGGTTATTTAGTTATTTACTGATAATAATATTGACATGCTCACACGTTTTTTGTAATGTTATAAAAGAATATCACAATGATCTCATATGAAAATAAAATAATACTTGCACCTATGGTGCGTATTGGGACCTTACCCATGCGTCTTTTGGCACTAAGATATGGTGCAGATTTGGTTTATACCGAAGAACTAATTGATTGGAAATTTTTAAGATCAAAGCGCAAATACAACGGTCAGTGTTATCAAATTCATGAAATTATAGAAAAGACATAATATCAGTCATCGATCTATATGTATAAAATTAATCAGAATTATTTAATGTTGTTAAATATTATAAAAAGTTGGTAGCATACATAACCTTAGTTCAAGCTTTAGATTCAATTAATGAACATGAGAAAGTTAGATTCCTTGTTATAATCGCAATCCACAATCTACAAGTACCTATAAGGAAGGAAGAACTGACTGTATCAGTAGCAAAATAATTAAGGATGCTGGTGTACCAATGTTTTGAGAAACCCATGTTCAATGGGATTACCATTTAAACATGTCATGTACGATAAAGAAAGTTGGTCCCCGCTGTCATTTGTGTCGAAAGTCTGACAACCAGTCTTACCAAGGGCTATTGTATTACCCAGATACTGGGTTGTGGAGGTCAGATAGGCAGTCGCTCCATGTAAAATACTGGTATTCAGCTGCATCTGGTTAAGACTGGAAGCCGACCCCAACATGGTTGGGAAAGGGCTAGGCAGATGATGTACGATAAAGAAAAATACTAAACAAATAAACATTAATAATTTGTTTTCAGAAATATTAAACACAGTTGACTATGTAGACCAAACGGATGGAACAATAGTTTTTCGGACTTGTGATGAAGAAAAGGATAAAGTTATTCTACAATTAGGAACATGTAATGCCGAAAGAGCTTTAAAAGTAGCTAAACTTGTGTAAGAAAACTAGACCGCTGATGTTTCCTACTTCTATTGTTTTCTTATTTTACAATCATCCTAAAGATGTTTTCTGTTTTTAGAGAAAAGGATGTGGCTGCTATAGACATAAATATGGGATGTCCAAAAGAATTTTCTATAAAAGGAGGCATGGGAGTGGCCTTGCTTGCTCAACCAGAGAAAGCCCATAACATCTTAACTACTTTAGTTGATAATTTATCTATACCTGTTACTTGTAAAATTAGGATTCTTCAAACACCAGAGGAGACACTAAAGCTTGTACAGACACTGGTGAGTTCAGGAATTAAAGCAATTGGAATTCATGGCAGGACAAAGGATGAACGTCCACAACATGCAGTACACACAGATATCATAAAGTATATTGCTGAAAGGATTTCAATACCAGTCATAGCAAAGTATGTGTTCCTTTGAAAAGCTTCATCCAATATAGCTTTTCAATAAAATGGTTTTGCATAGGTATAATTAAACTGATTAATTTTTTATACAATTTCAGTGGAGGTTCTAAAGAAATCGAGAAGCATAATGATATTTACAAATTCAAGGAAATGACTGGATGTTCCAGTGTGATGATTGCACGAGCAGCTGAATGGAACTGTTCCATTTTTAAGAAAGAAGGCATGCTCCCAATGGATACCGTCATTAAAGAGTATCTTAAGCTGGCGGTTGATTTTGATAATTCACCCGCAAACTCAAAGTACTGCATCCAAAACATTTTAAGAGAATTACAAGACACTCCAAGGGGAAGGCAATTTTTAGATTGTCAAACACTTGAACAAATATGGTACCTAATCATAATAATATTATTTCTTTCATTTGAAATAAATGAATTGATCAAGTAAAAAATTCTTTCACATTTCTTTTTGTAGTGCCATTTGGGATTTAGGAAAATACTGTCAAGAAAAACAGTCAGGTTATCAAAAACTGGGAATACAGGGACGATGGCAAGTGACTCCTGATGACCTGGAGCCTCCACAAAAGAAGATGAAATTGTTTCATACTGATCTTACTGATGTTGTACAAATGAAGGTAAGGAGTATAGCTTTAATAGATTTTTGGTGTCATGCCTTTAGTACCTAGGCATAAAGATTCTAATTCTTAAATTAAAATTTCAGGTATGTTTTGTTAGAGCTAATTTCAATGACCTTAATTTACCCAAATCCAAACTACATGCATGGGCAGGAAAGAATGGTCAAAAATTGCCATTGTATGAAACACAACAAGTGGAAAAGTTGTTCCGTACTATAATTACTTTCAATGGCAAAAAATACACATCTTCATTTTGGGAGAAGAACAAGAAATTTGCTGAGCAAGGTGCAGCTTTAGTCTGTTTATTCCACTTAGGATTGATGACAGAAGAAGATTTGGTTAAGGTTGGAAGTATAATAAAATGAGCTTTTATCAATGCAGTTATACCAACATATTAAACATTCTCTTTTCATTGAGATTATGTGGAGGAAGAAGGTTTTAATGTCTGAGTCAGACAGTATAAATACAAGTACTTTTATAATTTAGAATACACTTCAATGGGTATATAAGTTATACAGTGAAAGAGAAATGACTTTATTTAACTAATTTATTACTTTTTAATATCTGTAAGTAAAGTGGTAAGCACATGTTATCCATACCCACATGACATTCTTAAGTAAAATCAACTTGCCTAATAAAAATTAAAATCTATGTTTGTTGTTTCATATTAGCTATATTTTCTACTAGCTTTTGATTTAGTTCGTCTAATTTAGAATTCAGTCCATCTTGTTTCATCACATCTTCTTGCAACTGCTTGAAATTTTTGAAACAACAATGTGCATTTAGTAAACTTTCATTACCTTCAGCTAATTTAATAGGATGATCTCTAACTTGCAAAATCTCATCATCAAATAAATCTTCTAGGACACCTTGAGTAGTCGGAATGTTTGGCAGGGTATATTTTTCCATAATTTTAGCAAGATTTTTCATACTATTTATGTAGGTATGATTAAAGATAAAACTTGATACACCGTAGTATTTCTGGAAAAAAGACGGCTAAAGTTACACGATTCTGAAAGTTTGCATTCAATGCTAAGCTCAGTAGATTACAATTTACACAAGATTAGATCTCTTACCTTTTTTACAAATATTACTAATCAAAAACAAACGTCGATTATGTCAATTAATAATTTAATATTTTTGTACTGACATTACCATAGATAAAAATGTACTCTGACTGACATTTCAGTTTTTTTTTTAATGAAGACATTTGTGTTTGACATCTCTCATCTGATAATTTTAGTGTTGTTGCTTGTTGCATTCACCAAGTAATTACGGTTATTTTTAGTCGAATAAAACTAATATTTTCCTTATGTGATTTAATGTCAACATCAAATAGTCTAGATTGATGTGAGATTAATCGCGTGTTACTTAACCATTTGTTTTGTCTCACTCAGTCCCCTTAAAAGGTGGACTTTATTGCACTTTCTGCAGGGGTGCAGAGCATTATTTTGTTTGTAGTTCGAGCAATTTATCAATCTTTATAATGTCTGTATCAACGATTTAACAAGCTATTTAAAAAAAAAAGGATTGACAAGCATGTTTATGAGGTAGGACGTGAAGTGTAAATGCGGCATATTTGATTTTGTATCACGATAAAAAATCATAGATGGCGCAAGAGATCTACCAACTTACAAAATTCAGGCATATTACATTTTTTACCTCATAGAAAATCCCATTAGTACTTTCATTAGTACCGACTGGGTACTTTTATTATATTATCAATGAATAATTTAAAAAAAGAAAGGCCTGATTTTGCCATGGAAGTCGCTTAGGTTTTTTTTTCTTAGCGTAGGATGGATACTGTGTTATAAGTAACAAGGACAACATTATTATTGTGAGTTTCAGCAACGTTTTGTTCGGCGTGTTTCTATTATTAAGTTGTTTTTCTTCAGAGGGTTTTGAACAGTTTACCTTTTTGTTTGAAGCCGAGCTGGCTGTTCAGTGTTCAACAAAGTAAAAAATAACACAACTCTGGTTGCACTGTAGTTATTTAGATGGATAGTTTGCGGTTTCCTGTGGTAACCGCGACTGGATCGACCTCGATTTCATGAGCTTATGTTACGCTCATTTACTACAAAAATAAAACACGTTAACGTTGGCCGTGGCAAGTAGCAAGAGATACAACATTATTATTTATACCCATTATAAATATATAATGGGTATAAATAATAATGTTGTATACCTAAGTACGTATATCTAGTTTTCCTATTATAGTACCCTGCTGGGTTGGCCAAAATTAAATTAATTGAATGCTCAATACAAGTCCATTGTGTAGCTAGTTTAGAAGAACGACACACACACGGCCTATTTTTTATAAAGTAGGGGGTACATTATTCACCTTCCATGCTTCTGTTTTTCTTGTTCTTAGTAACGTATTAAGTGGTACTTATTCAGTGTTTCTTATGAATTACAGTATAGTACTTATTCACGGACAGCAACGAAACACTTCAGTTTTTTAATCATAAATATTGAGCACTAGCAATAGGGAATATGCATGTATTTTTTTAATATTTTTATTCTATAGTTTACATCGTCAAATAATAGTAAAAAGAAATTCGACGGCAAAAAAGCAATTTAAAGTAGTTAAAAAAATGTTTAAAAATATCCAACCGATCCGGGCTATTTAAACGCCCTCCATTTGGCGCGCTTGGTGTGGTGACGTCACAGACCGTGAAACAGACAAGCAACTGTCAAGTCAACGTCAAACACTCCTTTTTCTATGAGCGTTTGACATTGACTTGACACTTGTTGATTGACTTGACATTGACATTTTGATTGCTATCCCAGATTGTTACGACACATCCGCTCTACCTCGGTGAAGTTAGCCGCACGATTTTATTATTATGAACTTTTGTTAATGCTAATCGTTAGAGAGGGATAGAGAGAAAAGAAAAATCGTTAGAGAGTAATTAGTTTTTATGTAAAAACAATTTTAATTTTTCGTGTGAAGTTGGCCCTCCTTCCCGCAAAAATGGACTTAGACGTAATTTTATTTTTTTAATCGTTTGCGAATCGTTAGAGAGACATTGAGAGTTACACAAAATCGTTAGAGAGTTAATACTTTATTTGATATTAAATAATTTCTAAGGGCGTGACGTTAGCCCACCTCTGTGAATTTTGCCCCCTATATAATTATTCTCAACTTTTGTTAATGCTAATCGTTAGAGAGAGTTAGAGAGAAAAGAAAAATCGTTAGAGAGTAATTAGTTTTATTTATCAACGATTTTAATTACTTTTGTGACATTGGCCCCAATTCCCGCAAAAATGGACGAAGACGTAATTTTTTTTTAAATATAGTTTGAGAATCGTTAGAGAGAGATAGAGAGTTAAAAACATCATTAAAGTGTTAATATTTTAATTAAAATTAAATTATTTCTGAGAACACGTTTTACCCTAGGACCTGAGCAGGTTAAAATTTAGAAACGTGCCGCCTCGATGGGGGATAGGGGAGGGAAGAGAGGGGGGAAGGGTTCGTAGATCCCCCCACTCCCCCCTGCCGGAGGTACGAAGATTTTTTAATATGACAAATCTCTTATATGCTGGGGCCACACCAACGGATTATCGCGGTAGACGTTAACCGTGGGTGTACTTCACCACGACTTACCTCGAGAATTTGTCAACGGCATTTACATTGGCATTTGACGTTGGGTGATTGATAACTCTGGTGGCAGCATTTTAGGCAGATCAAAGAGATTTACCGCGAAAATTATTGCATTGAATGAAGCGGCCACACTTACTTTTCTTACTGTGCACCGTGAGCGCGAGTAGTACCGTGAGTAGTAGGTACTACTGATACATGACATGATGCAGAGGAACGTTATAGTTATGAGTGGTAAAGTTGTGTATTTGATCAACGATCATTTAACAGTGATACCTGATAAGAATACGAAATATTGTTGGTAGTTTCAATTTGATTCGGTACTTATAGTGCATCATTTATGCTCAAAACACACAAAAGGTGGGTGCTTGTCGGGAGCTGGTCGGGTCGTTTTTAACCCACCGACGGAAAAAGAGGGGTGTTATAAGTTTAACGTGTGTGTCTGTATGTTACATCGTAGCTGCCAAACGGCTGAACCGATTCTGATATTTTTTATTTTGTTTGAAAGGTGACTTGATAGAGTGTTCTTAGCTATGATTCAAGAAAATCAGTTCAGCCGTTTGAAGATGATCAGCTCTTTTCAAGTTGATGAATGGATGTGAGCAACTTCCATAGGTTACATCGATTCGAAAGGATATGTCCAAAAATGGTTTTTTATTATTCAATAATTCTAACCAGGATAAGTTAAATATATTTGGATAGACATCCCAAAAACTACTACTTTTTGGGATTTTATTTTAAGAATTACCAATTTTGAGAAATTTAATTTATTTATTTATTCTAATCTTATGTACACACAGTAAAATACAAAATAAATACGACATAGTTAAAATATGAGTACAAAGGTACTGCTTATTTCTTAAGAAATAATTAATTTACTGTTAATTTATTCCTAAAACTTCCAAACTTTTCTAATTATCTAGGCTAATAAAGTGAACACACCCCAGAAAATAACAAACTTTTCATAATTGACACATGGTACTGTCATTACAGTCAATCAATCATTCTTTTTCAATTGCCATAAAGAAAGAAAAAAAATATATTTTGTTGTAAAGAATATTACAATGCAAACAAAAATTCTAATCAAGTTATTTACTTTAAGTACCATATTCTGAAATAAGATGAAATGGGATATTTTCAGTCAAAAATGTGTAGCATAATTCTTTTAGACCTCTCTTTAGATTATAGCTAATAAGGATCTATAAGTGTAAGAAGTGCATGTTTCAGCATAGTCTACAGGCTTAGCAGGATTAAAATGATAATAGTACCTACTGATCAAGAACATTTTTTTAATTACGATGGAGAATTCCTGTTTTATGACGTAGAATCGAGATCGGAAGTGGATGAAAAGCCTTTCGAAAATTATGATATTTAAAAACTGAATAATATTCTTTGAATGCAAGTCTTACAGATTTTTTATGAAATAAAACTTTTTTTTTTTAGTTTTAAATAATGATTTATTGATTTTCTTCATTTTCAATGTCTTCTCTTATTAAAATACTGTCGAGAAACTGAGCAGGTGGAGATATATAATTTTGATGCCGGCCCATCCAAGATACCAGAAAATAATGTAATACACTCTATAACTATAGTGGTGTGAGTCCTCTGATCAAAGCTGTCTCATGTGATGACGAAATGCCTGGTATCTTCACTAACTTCTAGGTACAGTAAAAGTACCGTTCGGCTGAATATGTTGCCCATAATAAGAGCGAGCCTGTTTAATCTAAAACGCGTTCTCAGAAATAATTTAAAATATCAATTAAAATATTAACTCTCTAATGATTTTTTTTTAACTCTCTACCTCTCTCTAACGATTCTCAAATTATAAAAATAAAAAAATTACATCTACGTCAATTTTTGCGGGAATGGGGGCCAATTTCACAAAAGTAATTAAAATCGTTGATAAATAAAACTAATTACTCTCTAACGATTTTTCTTTTCTCTCTTACTCTCTCTAACGATCCTCTAACGATTAGCATTAACAAAAGTTGAGAATAATTATATAGGGGGCAAAATTCACAGAGGTGGGCTAACGTCACGCTCTTAGAAATTATTTAATATCAAATAAAATATTAACTCTCTAACGATTTTGTGTAACTCTCAATCTCTCTCTAACGATTCGCAAACGATTTAAAAAATAAAATTACGTCTAAGTCCATTTTTGCGGGAAGGGGGGCCAACTTCACACGAAAAATTAAAATTGTTTTTACATAAAAACTAATTACTCTCTAACGATTTTTCTTTTCTCTCTAAGCCTCTCTAACGATTCTCTAACGATTAGCACTAACAAAAGTTCATAATAATGAAATCGTTCGGCTAAATTCACGGAGGTATCCGCTCTGAGCCTTTTCAAGTATTTGAATTACCCACAGTTTTTTGGGACTTTTTAAAAATTAATTTCTCGCTCATAAAGAAATTTTATTCAAAAATGTTGATGGACGCATCATTCTGAAGTAACATAGTTTATAAAAAAAAATATTTGACCCATATTTGAATCACATGCATATTCCCTATTCGGGCACATTTCCTTTTTTTTTTTGTTAGTGGATTTCACAACAACTGTTTACCAAAGTTTCATCACAATCAGTCGAGCCATTTAAGAGTTTTTGCGAGAATAACGCACAGCAATTGATTTTTAGAAAAAAGGTGGAGATTACAATAAAATTAAACATATCTAAAATTAAACTATACCTAAGTTTAAACAAACAATTAAATTGTTTTTGGCACAAAAAGCATATTATAGTATTATAGAATTTTTAAACGACTCATGGTGATTATTATAAATAAATACATATAACTAACATTGCAGTAAATAAGGTCATGTAGTAGTGGAGAACTTAAATATGCCTATATTACTTATAAGTATTTTAATGCATGTTATAAGTGGTGTAAATCGTTATTGATAATAATGTAATTTGTAATATTGGATTTCAAAGTAAATAAATAATTGGATATTGGAAATGATTGAATATAAGTTTGACAAACTGTGTATAAAAGTTAAAAAGTTCGATAATAATAATTGTATCTACCTAAGATATTTGCACGTCATGAGAAATGGCAGACATGTCGTGCCACCCCTTATTTAAGATCTTGCATATATGTGTTATTTTAATTATGTATGTATACACATGTTTGAGCAAATAATTTTTTTTTCTTTCTTTCTTTCTTTCTTTCTTTCTAATGACGTTCCCAATTTGCATACAAAAATTCAACCAAATATAATATCTTTAATAAAGTCGTCAAAGATTGGCAAAATCCACAGTCGGCTAATTATATTTCAGATCGCCTTGAAGTAAAATTGGGAATCAATACCAGTATTATATATAGTGCTCTGTGGAATCAAACGAGCTTACCTACCTACTACCTAGAGTCTGGCCAACGAAAGTCTGTCATGAAAACACGCGCGAAATTAAAAAAAAACAAGACTGTTTATCCCTGTACATAGTGCGATAACACGTATTGATACTTGAAATTTTAGATTATTTAAGTTAAATTACCGACGTAGCGTATTCGTATTGGTTCTACAACAGTAGAGCCAACATTACGTTAAAGGAACTATTTGATGAAACGCACTCTCGTGAATTCAATATTCTGACAACCTAAAACTTTGACAGCTCCAAGCATACAGAAAAATCGAGATATACCCTACACGAAATGCGAAAAGCAGTGTACCTACTTAGGTAACCACCCAATAGGGAATATGCATGTATTTTTTTAATATTTTTATTCGATAGTTTACATCGTCAAATAAAAGTAAAAAAAAATTCGACGGCAAAAAAGCAATTTAAAGTAGTTAAAAAAATGTTTAAAAATATCCAACCGATCCGGGCTATTTAAACGCCCTCCATTTGGCGCGCTTGGTGTGGTGACGTCACAGTTCGTGAAAACAGACAAGCAACTGTCAAGTCAACGTCAAACACTCCTTTTTCTATGAGCGTTTGACATTGACTTGACACTTGTTGATTGACTTGACATTGACATTTTGTTTGTTAGCCCGGATTGTTACGTCACATCCGCTCTTAGCCTTTTCAAGTATTTGAATTACCCACAGTTTTTTGGGACTTTTTAAAAATTAATTTCTCGCTCAAAAAGAAATTTTATTCAAAAATATTGATGGAGGCTTAATTCTGAAGTAACATAGTTTATAGAAAAAAATATTTGACCCATATTTGAATCACATGCATATTCCCTATTAGTGAGTCTATTTGGAGGATTTATGTGATAGTAACAGTGTTAACCGAGTTTCATTGCTGACTGTACCTCCCTACAGTCAGGGTCGCTAAACAATCCGTTTCCCTGACTGTACATCATAGAAACTTGAATCGGTACTTCCAAAGTATAATAAATTCCCGTTCCAGTTGAGTACACCGCATGTCTTGTGTGTGATAGCCAGGAGACTTGATGTCAGCCGACCACAACACGTGTGGTCTCCGGTCTATCTAATAGTTACTTTTCGATACTAACCGACAGGCGTCGGGTTACACTCTGACCGTATCATCGGCATCGTGAAACGCTTCTGTGAATATTATAATTACATATACAGTGTATCAAAACAGTATTATTCGAGTCAGTAACAGTAGTATTCGAGCTATATGTAAAATTAAACAAACGGAATCATGCAAACCACATTTCCAAAATTTAAAAATATTGACTGTTCCATCACTTTATGTCTATGAAGCCTGTATCTTTGTAAAAAACATGTATTTATTTAAATCTGTCGAAAGTCAACGACGTTCGAATAAGATACACCCGTTCCGCACAAAAACCAAATGTCTATACAATAGTATATATGCAATGGCCCCAAAACTTTATAACAAATTACCTGGTCAGATTGTATCTAGCAACAGTATGACTGAGTTCAAACGAAAGCTTTTTAAATTATTAAATGACAAGGCATATTATTCTTTTATTAATGAATATAAGTATTAATGACAAATTAAAATATTTTTTTAACCTAATATTAGAACTGTCTGTATAATTAAAATGTTGCTCTCATCAGTTTTTAATAAAATTTTATTTATTAGGTATTGTTTTAAAAAATTGTGACACTTATTTGTTTTTGTGCCGTCTTCATTTATTGACATTTTAATATTATTATTAGCCATTAGAGTTTCGCATGAAACTGTGACATGAACTTACCTCGACTATAGATTTTTATTTTCATTCTATTAGTGCTACATTTTACTTCAACAATTTTGTACGCCTTCTGGTGGGGCATAGTATGGACCAACATTTCTTTGTAAAACATCTGTATAATTTACCCCATGTTCACAAAATTAATAACTAAATGAATTGAAAAAAAAATGAATTGAATTGAACTATCTAAAGCTGTACTGCTCCTTTTTAAGAGTTTTATTGTAGAGCAGAGTTGAGTGAGTGAGTGAGTGAGTTATCTCTATGTAATCTCCGTACAGACATCTGTCATATAATGAGTCCCATAATAATGAGACTGGGAAAGAAGACCGAGATATCGGTTCCTTCAAGCCTCCTTAGGCATTCTTCGACCCAACTGTCAGAAGGCTTTCAGAATCTCTATCTTATATTAAAGATTCTGAAAGCCTTCGGTCGGTGGGTCGTCTTAGGGGTGGACCTCGTTTATGCTAGAATGTCTTAAAAACCGTTGCAATTATAATGAGATTTTTGATTTACAACCGCTTTCGCCTGCAGAAAGTAATGTCCGCGTCCGCATATTTGAAAGAAACCGCGAAATTACACGTGAACGCAACCATCACATCGACGACTGCGCAGTGCCGGCCAAACCGCAAACTCGTCATCCCGACACCCGCATACATCGCAGTCATTCCTAAGAATCTGAATTATCTTTAGAAACTTCGTTGTTGCGGTATTTTATGACTGTAGACCACAGAAAGTTATTAAACGTAGGAACGAATAATAACAATATTTAAAAATATCACTAACGTTCAACTGATTTTGTGAGAGCTGAGAGCTTTGTTTTGACTCAACATGACAATGGTCCTTCGGGCGCCCGTGCGTCGCGTCGTGATTTGTCACCCTATTGCATTGCATATTTAAATGACAAGCAATGTGACACTGGTGCGCAGTCCGACGCGTAAAGCATAATATTTTCGAAAATTCAATGAATGCCTCTTCAAATCGCAACTCGAAGCATCTCATTACTGCAGATGAAAATGAGGGGTCACAATATTCAATTGAAATATTTGAAAACTTGATTATAAATTGTTCGTAATCGTTCTCTAGAGGGTCGATCCTGAACATTTTTATTTAGAGGTCTAGGTGTGTTATTTTATGGTACTTAGAAATTAAAGTTTTATTCTTGATCCTGATGATGACCTACCTATTATTTATTTTGGAATACCTACTACTTATCTACTGTTATTAGGTACGTAAACATGTTACCTTTTTTTTTGGAAAGTAGATACTATGTATTCATAGACAATGGTGCCGATTCTGTTGATCACAAACTAAACTAAATTTAAGTTCAGTGCATCGTTCTTTCTATTTCAATAAGAAAAGGACAGAAGATGAATTTTAATTTAGTCCTGTCATATCAAGGTCTGAAGAATCAGCAATACAACTCTCTAAGTTCATGAAAGTGCCAAATGTCATGATTTCATGAAATAGTCATTCATTACACTTTCATGAGCTTAGAGAGTTGTATTATCTACTGACTTTAATGTTTATAATTCTATAAATCCATATTTGTTACGAGCGCTAATAATATTTAGATCAACATACAACCTGATACTAACCTGCAAATTGCAAAAAACGTAAGAAAATTTGAATTTCGCGGGCCACCCTAGCGCATCCCCCTTAATCAGCGCCTGTCACTACCTATAAGTTTAGACGTGATTATTTCAGGCGCTGATTAATTTGACAGGACTAAACTAAAATTTATCTTCTGTCCTTTTCTTAATGAAATATAAAGAAAAAGATGCACTGAACTTAAATTAAGCTTGGTTTGTGAACAACAGAATCGGTACCAATATATAACACAACTAACTATTTACACTAGGTACCTATTAAAATAAAATAAAAAAATGATTAACTAACTAGGCATACAAATAAACCCATTATACATAATAAACTCTTCCGCATCGTCGACTGGTAATGTAGGAGACTGGCGGCATTACCGCGTTGTATGGCAATGCTTAGCTTCTGACAAAGGTAACTTTCTAGACAGACTTTACGGGAAATTCACATGGATTGTAATGTGAACCTTGGTTCACAATCCATGTGAATTTCCTACATATTTGATGATATTTTATAGGTAAGTACTTGTACTTACCTGATATTTTATAGGTAAGTACAAGTACTTACCTATAAAATATCATCAAATAAAGCGTTTAGATTTTCTACATGGCTGCAATTATGTTTTTTTTTCAGAACCCGTAATTCAAGTAAAGGAGGGTAACAAGTGATAGTACGGTTTCCATATAAAATCAGTGATATAGAAGTCATTGCAAATCATATTATGAATTTTCACAAAATAATTTTAACTTATTAATTCAGGGCCCGTATCGAAACAGCTACGGGCTACGGCTAGGCGGGGCGATTAGCAAAATACCTACTAGTAATCGTGGATCAACTATTTTCTATTCTATTATTCCTATGTATTTAGTATTATATACTTACGGTATAGTATCTTAACTTGACATTCATAGCTATCACGTAACGGTATAGGTAATGACTAATGATAGTCAGGCGGGTCTGGCTTTCTGGAATAGCTGAGACAGACGATGTTTGAAACACCTTAATGAATTCCATTATGTTATACTTAATAATTTAAATGTTCAGCTATGGTGAACAAAACACGTAGGTATTCGTTTTCCATTAAAATTTTACAAATGCAATTCTAAAGCTCACCAACACTATGAATGAATTCATGAATTCTAGTTGCCCAATTATTGTTTAACTAAAGCTTCAGATATTTAAGAGATTTCATTTTATTGAGAGCGATTAGGCCGAGACGCGTGTCAGAGCATAATCGGTAGATCTCATAAATAAACTGAGCGCTTTGTATAGAAAAACAAAAGGGGGTTAAGTTATTAGTCTCGTAGTGTACGAGTAGCTGTCTCGAAGGGCGCGTGGCGGCGCGCGCGCGGGCGGAACTTGGACGAGCCGCCCGGCGCGAGCGCCTGTCAACTAATATATTGCTTTCGGAGACAGATGACGCAAACGAAGAATGTTGTTTTAATACCTTCTGTAGCTATTTACTATTTTACTTTCCTGTGACGACATTCCTAAGCATCTGCTCGTTTGCCTATTTCATTTATTTTAAAACCCGTTTGATTAGGTACTGCAAATATTGCACTCGGACTGGTCGTTTTTACGGATGTTCAGCAAAATAATTTTTTATACAACGTTTACCGGAAGGAACCTTTCCGTTTCATATTTTACCACATTGGTATCTTATGTATCTATCTATAATTCGTATGTCTTGGGCGATTTTCTCTTAAACTGTTTATTTAGATACCTACTTCTTACCTAATTTTGTAGGTGGTTATCCAACTACTTAATGATAAACTAAGGTGGCTAAAAAGATAATTTTTAACCGCTTTTGGTTGTTCACTTCGAATCCTACGATTGCAATTCGCTCTATGAAGTGATAGCCCAGTGGTGTGAGTATCCGTCGGAATGCCAAGTCATAAATGTCTCGAGTTCAAACCCAAGGCACCTCTGAATTTTCGGATTCATGTGCGTATTGTATAATTATCACTTGCTTTAAAAACGGTGAAGGAAAACATCGTAAGGAAACCGGCATGCTTGAGAGATATTTTTCGCAGGCATGTAAAGCCAAGAAGCCCTTGGGCGGCTTCAAAACTCAAACTCCAGGGGGCCAAGTTTACTAATTTACAAACGTGTCAGTGGTCTCACAATGATCAGTTTTTGACAGATATGCCATACAAAATCTGTCAAAAACTGATCATTGTGAGACCACTGACACGTTTGTAAATTAGTAGACTTGGGTATCTCATATAGGAACGTACGTACTATAGATTCATTACAACTCGTTATTTCAAACAAAAAGAAAACTATCATGTTTAGACAATTTAGAGCCGAATGATATATGTTTAACGGCAACACGAGCCAACTGCTCAGTTGTCTGTGGAATTTACGAGCGCGCTTCAACACGGCAAATACATTTGTTAATAGACACATTAGCCGTTAAATGCTCCTGCGCCGGTTCTTAATTGCTGTGTGTCGCCTGTCGATCCTCCTCACAATATGCCCATTGTAGACTAAATAGGTACAAATTAAGTGCCTACACAGTTCTTATTGATTTACCAGTTACACACAAAGGGTGTTAGAAGTTGAACTGCAGACATGAGCGATTGTCAAAAATTTGATTAGGTATTCCCTGTAGATAACAATTTACGTCTGATGCCTTCACTCAAGCTTTTTCGTAGTGCTTTGTGGTCAAATGAGGTAGAGAATGTGCATTAATTTTTAGTCTAATCTTAGGAATACCTTTGGGTCTTCGTTAGACCAAAAGGTAGTTCTAAGATTTAGAATTAGATAAAAGATATAGGTACCTAATTGCCTACACGTCTATCAAAAAGAGGTCTACTTGGGTCTACTAACTTATTAAACAATAGAATCGTCATAATGTTTTTGAACATTAAAAACTGGATGGAAAACAAAACATCTAGTGTGCGCAATTAGCGTAATGGTAACGTATTGTTTTAGTCGATTGTGGAACGAGTCGCTAACGAGACTCAAGTGGCGCGTGCGCACATACACGACGAGACTGCTCTCGCGGCGCTACCCTTTGTTCCAGGCATTATATCCTCCCCCATTCTTGAAACTGAATCATTTAATTACTTACACAAATAGCCAATGCTCAAAACTAAAAATCATATTAATTTTCTCCCAGATCGACCGAATTAAGTTATATCCATTTACGCAATCATAGTACGCGACCGAAAGATGAGATGGAAGCAAAAACTGAAATGAGTAGAAATCTGTAGCTAGAATTTGTACGAAATAATCTTTATTGGAAGAGTTCATGACAGATTTGCTAGAGAAGGCAACTCCTAGACGTCCTTTTGTGCCAAAAACCGTAGCAAATGGCAACATGAGAAAGGGTACCGATCTTTCCTCAACTTTGAGGGACTGACACTTACACCCATATTCTAAGTCAAAACCTCATGATTTCCTCGACTCGACTCAACCTCACTTAGGTAGTTTGATATTCATAGTTGCAATTTTACTCCTCAACTTAAACAGTTTCCTCAGTCGAGGTGAGTTTGAGTCTATATTCTAAGTCGTTACCTCGAAAGCTCCTCGACTCACATGAGGAAGGAGACCTCTGGATTACGATGGTCCATAAAAACTAGCTTATCTAGATTTTTTTTTTCAGAAGGCAAACGTACTTGCTTTGCCTCAAATAAATTGTGCGCCTACCAAAAGGATTTCTTTAAAATGAAGCCGTTTCTTAGTTACGATTATAAACGTATCTAAATCTAAATGGACAATGCTAACAATATCCAACAAAGCAGTGACGTCGCTGTGTCTACCATACTCAATAAGTGAAGCAGTCCGGTAGAATGCACTCGATTGAGACTCGGATAACAAGTATACAATGAATACTATTCATTGATTCTTAAGTTCTGGAGAGTAGAGCTTTACATGGATAAGAATACTGGAGGACATTGATGGGCAGTGAACGGAGACCACCGGCGTCGGCGGCGCTTCGCAAGCCGCGCGATGGAGCGTGCTCTTCCGCTTAACAAATCAGTGCACACTGTAGTAGTAGCCATGTTAAACTATTGTCAGTATTGTCACTTATTTCATATCTTTACTTAAATAAACCTCCTATTCGAAACTGCTCTACGAAAGAATTTGTTTTGCAATAAAATCCAAGTCCATTCTAAATTCATGATTTCCGTTTAGGCCTAATTCTCGTTCCAAAGAGACTTATTATAGGCGACAATTCCTTCATATTATTTGTAATAGACGGAAATTACAATATCGGATTAAGCCCGGACTCCAGCAAAGCGGAGATGTGTGGAGATGTCCGAAGCGGAGACGAGAAGAGATGTTTTCAGCTAGGGTGTATTCACCGAAGCTGTATATTGGCTGGCTAGGCTGGGGCGGAAATGTGTGCTGGCTATAGCGGAGATGTGTGCTGGGTAGAGTGGATGTTGAGATGAATACAGACAACAAATGCAGACGTCTCAGTCATGTTACTAGTATTACAAAAACTGTATCTCACCGTCGCCGCTCACTGTACACCGCTCATATTTAATTTCGTCCCCACTCCACGCCGTGGGTCGCCAGCTTGCGCGGCACAACTCACATCCAGGGCTTGAAATACCGTTAAAAATATGGTATCGTTACAGCCTTCTGATGCGGGTATCGTTAACTAATAAATAACGTTATATTATTTACCGTTATATCTGGCACATTTTACCGTTAAACATACGTAACGTTAAAATCTAAGGTAACGATAATTTTATCGTTATAATTAGTTTTGTTACCGTCGCTCTCGTCCAATCGCAAAAGAATGTCAGATTGCATCGACGCTAAGACTGCCATACGACTATTTGCGCGTTTAATAGATATTATCTTATCATTGCTATTCTGTGTTGTGCTTGTACTCAGGGCTTGAAAACGATACCAATTCACATTAAAAGTAACGTTAAGTAACGGTATTTCCGTAGAGATACTTCGATATCGGTACAATTTGGTAGCGTTACTTAGTAGCATAACATAATAATAACGTTAAAATTTTTGGTAAAAATTACCGGTATTTTTAATGTTATTGTAAAAATAGCGGTAAAAAATTATCGGTATTATTTTGTTATTTTATGCGACGTTGCCAACCCGTCTCAAAGGCGGCCGCGGCCGGCGTGCGCGCGCGCCCCTCTCACTCTCACACGCTGTCGGCGCTGTTGCCATTTCGTTTGTCGTCTTCATATCTCTCACCGCTCACGGCAGTCGTACGCGCTTACAGAACACGGTGGACCAACCAACCAATTATATTCTCAAGTACAAGCACAACACAGAATAGCAATGATAAGATAATATCTATTAAACGCGCAAATAGTCGTACGGCAGTCTTAGCGTCGATGCAATCTGACATTCTTTTGCGATTGGACGAGAGCGACGGTAACAAAACTAATTATAACGATAAAATTACCGTTACCTTAGATTTTAGCGTTACGTATGTTTAACGGTAAATTGTGCCAGATATACCGTTAAATAATATAACGTTATTTATTAGTTAACGATACCTGCATCAGAAGGCTGTAACGATACCATATTTTTAACGGTATTTCAAGCCCTGCTTGTACTTGAGTATATACTTGGTTGGTTGGTCCACCGTGTTCTGTAAGCGCGTACGACTGCCGTGAGCGGTGAGAGATATGAAGACGACAAACGAAATGGCAACAGCGCCGACAGGGTGTGGGAGTGAGAGGGGCGCGCGCGCACGCCGGCCGCGGCCGCCTTTGAGACGGGCTGGCAACGTCGCTTAAAATAACAAAATAATACCGATAATTTTTTACCGCTATTTTTACAATAACGTTAAAAATACCGGTAATTTTTACCAAAAATGTTAACGTTATTATTATGTTATGCTACTAAGTAACGCTACCAAATTGTACCGATATCGAAGTATCTCTACGGAAATACCGTTACTTAACGTTACTTTTAATGTGAATTGGTATCGTTTTCAAGCCCTGCACATCTCCGCTTTGTACTGACCGCCGCCCAGGTCAATCTCGACGAGGCACAGGCACAACTCACATCTCCGCTTCGATCACCATACAAAATTCGCGCCATACAAATATGATACATCTCCATTATGTGGTATCCACTGAAGTTGAGTGGAGACGAGCTGTGTGAATATCGACAATATTGGTTGTTTAAAACACATCTCCTCTCTTCTCATCTCATTGCCGCGTTGGTGGAGTCCGGGCCTTAATGTCTATATAGGTAAAGGATATTTAGGAAAAAATACAGGTGAAGTCAAATGATCTAAAACTTCAGAAATTGACGTTGTTCGTGGAATATTTACCAAATAAGTATTTCTTTATATTTTACAATAAAATAAAATATCTACGCATAAGTAACAGAATGATCGCATTGTCAAGCACCCATTCATCGCACTGCCATTGAATACCAATCAATACTTGTCTGAAGATCTCTTATTCACGCATACTTTAACAAACAACAAACAATATTGCAACTTGCTCATCGCACCTCACTCACAGGGCTGAGATTACTTTATTTGAGTATCCGCCTTATGCCAACAACCTTAAGGATCTGTTTTGGTTCAATATTTAGAAAATCGGAGGCGGCATATCATGACACAAGGTAATGTTACCTTTTCTTCAATAATCCATTGTACAACTTTAAGTCCTTATAAAAACTTTTATTGAAATGTTTGGCTCTACTTTAGTAATTCGATAAAAGAAAATCCGTTTCTGCTGAATACATTTACAGTATAGGAGTACAATAGTTTCTTTTCAAACATAATTGAGAATCGAAACATATTCTCAATTTTTTTCCGTTTGATCTGTTCATCAGCAGTATAATAGTGAGGATGTCTGTGTCTACGCATTATACCGATGATATCGGCATTCAAAAACGTTATTGTTTTAAAATTACAAGTCTGATTGAATTTCATATCGGCAGAGACAATTATGTGCGTCTGCATAAAGGTAGTGATTACGGCAATCGTAATCGGCTGCCAGTTTACGCTTCATCTTAGTGAGCAATATAAAACGTGATGAAGCAAGTGGCACGTCCATCCACGGGCCCCACGCCCCGCCCCCGCACGTCCGCGCTGCCGCAGACAAAGCTTCTGTTATTTGCCAGCAGCAGTACCCTTGCATTATCCACAATTGGAATATCAACGGAAATTAGTTCAAGCTGCACAGAGCACATCCTTTTGTTTGAGTAATAATTTGTATTTTAAACTGCTCAGAATACTTTTTGTTACTTTGGCTGACAGGATTCCTTGAACTGGAGCTTTTAAGATTGAATACTTATCTAATATAAATTATAATACAAGACTGTCGCAATAGACGTATAAAAGGTACTTTATAGGATTTTAGCTTATTATCATCCCTAGTGCCCTCTTGTATAGTACCTACCTGTATTAAACAGACGGTGTTAGGTACTTCAGAAAAGTCAAAGAACGGAAATAAGCATTTATCGTGGAGACTTAATTGTAGACATCATATGTTATCATTACAATAAACGAGGTAACAGAGTCATTAAAGATCGCTCAGGCCGAGCAGGCGCGGCGGCGCGACCCGCCCTCGCCGACTGCGGGCACTCAAAGGCCTCACTATATCATCGCATCGGTCACGCGCGCCTCGCTCCAATTTCATCCCTCCATAAAAAAGCACAGAACAGGAAGGGTTGGATTTTAATTACGATATTTTTCTATTATTTTGTGCGCTGTCTTAGTTTCGGGGCAAGG
Source organism: Lithophane semibrunnea (assembly GCA_947363905.1). Taxonomy (NCBI): domain Eukaryota; kingdom Metazoa; phylum Arthropoda; class Insecta; order Lepidoptera; family Noctuidae; genus Lithophane; species Lithophane semibrunnea. Next base: position 9,911,076 of record OX376189.1, read on the forward strand.
GTCGTGTCGTGAGATGTAATAAATTCTGCTTTTTATGAGGTCACGGTTAACCCCCTTGATAACGTTTATCGCACATCTGGTGGAAATGAAAACTCTATTGTTATGTAGATATTAATGTTCTATTAATGCTGTTTTCTTTACCTATATAGGTATTTTATTTATAAACGTTGTTAACGATCAGTACATGCAACAGACTATTTTCTCTTTTTGCCTTTAGGATTTCCCCGAAAGTAGGTGTCTGCCTAGTTATATTAATTTTCATATATAACGGTGAAGGAAAACATCGTGAGAGAGATTTCTCGATGGCATGTAAAGCCAAGTCAGAGCCCTTGGGCGGCTACACGAAAAGAGAAGGGAATTAATTCCCTGAATCAATTCCCTGAATTAATTCCCTGAAGTCACATTGGGAATCGATCGGTTAAGCTAAAAATTGCCAGATATTTGATTACCTATTATATATATTTGATTACCAGATATTTGATTACCTATTATATAGATATACAATAATTTCCAATAATTCAGGTTTGAATGTTTGTAAAAATCTTTATTCGCACTGTTCATTTTGCACAATAATACATGTCAGGTCGAACGTATCGACGCGTTCATGTTCACATTGACATGTCACATGAGAACATGTCACGGAGAGCGACTCCGCCATGCATGAAATGAAGAGCCCGCTTTAACATTTTCACCCGATTGCGCTCGGGAAGCGTGAGTTCGGATAATTTTATTGATTACATTGCACACGTTCGACTGAATTCAATAAAAAACTGTATAAAAGGGTTTAATGGATACTAACCCCGGCATTGTTACAGCAATTTATGTTATGATCCGTGACAGGATGTATCTGATATCATAGCTTTATACTTTGCTGAGGAAATACTTACTTCCAACCCAATTGCGAAACATGATAAGCCCTGATACTGCAGATGGACTGGCTATAATAGCTTAACTATATTTTACACTTTGCAAAGTTTGGGCGAGAATTATGCAAACATTGTATGTAGATGGAAAGGATTGATGTCGGTGTCGCCTATGAATAATTATAATTCGTTAGTAGCGAGAATGGATTTGTGTACTTAAGCGATTAAAGTTATTTGAATACGGCTTTATAGCAATGCGCGTAAGAGTGGGAGCGCCATACGCAAATACAGATGTTCACACTTAGGGATCGCGTGGATTGTGCATAGGTATAGAGCGATGTAAGCCCTTTAAGCTTAAAGTTGAAACTAATGGAATAAAAAAAATACATTATGCAAAGAACGGACTGTTCTGTCCGCGGCGTGAAAATGTAAGTATTCTATATTGATAGTATAGAGTATGATTTTGCCGCAGATTTCATAGCGAAGCGTATGACGGTACTCTATGATCGATCACCCGACACGTGCTTACACATCGAACGTTTTTTTGATAAAAAAGCTATTTTGTCCAAAAAACATTCGAAATTCAACAATAGCTTAGATCGCGATAGGAGTGGGCGCATAAAGATAAACAAATATTTGAGCGAGGGCGTAGCGGAGCATGAAACTGACGAACAAAAGCATTATCCAAGGATTAGGATGGGTATTAACGTTATTTGATTACTTAGACACATACACGAGTATGAGAACGTTGGAGTCTTTTCTTAACATAACATAAAAAGAGGCGATCCTGTTCACTTAAGAGGATTTAAGCGGTAAAGTAGCCTAAACAAGCAAACTTCAGACCTTATATTCTTATTTAACATTCATTTTAAGATGCTACGTATTGAAAAGAAAGTTATCTTTAAGTATGTTATTTTTGTAATCGTCAAGTTAATCAAATATAATCTTGGTAGTTTGGTAAGTATACCTACACGTAGGTAATTAAGGATGGTATACCTAAAGCAAAAAAACCACCTCATGCACGCAAATAAAGATAAATAAGTATTCAAAATTATTACAATTCTTTGTATGTTACCAACGTAAGTTTAAATAACATTATATTTTATAACTGTAGGAATTTATATTTTAAGTGTGTAATGTCTTTCTTTGTGCATGGCCTTTATTTGCGTTCTGAATAAACTGATATTCACAAAATTGCGTTTATTTATTTGCTTTAATGTCACAGTGAATATCAGTGCGTTTTCGTAGCGCGTGTGTTTCGCCTACGCCTGCGCGCTGCATGCTACGCTGCGCTACGCCTGCGTGCCTACGGAGCACGGCGCGGTCGATACACGTAGACTTCGCGTACCAACACACCACATGCCATGTTTTCTATTCACTAGAACACACTGTCATTGATATTGAATAGTTCCTTACATAATGCAAGTGAGCACTAACGAGGGATTTTTCAAAAATCACCGCCTAATTGGGTATGAAAGTTCGTCCCATCAGGTACATGGCTTATTTTAAAATACATATAAGTATTTCTCATATTTATATGTTATGTATGTTGAAAGCCCGAATTATTGAAACCGATAACCATAATGCAATCCATGTTAATTGAAATGTCCTACGTTCTACCAAATAAAACACTAAATAAGACCATTAAAAACGAAATAAGGGTGATCTAATTGGAGATACAGCTTTGTTTCCTTAAATAGCAGCGCCTGCCACGCGTGCCAGCGTTCAATTAACATTCATTAATATTATAATAATATGGAATCATATCATTTAAACAAGATCGTTTGTTTAATCATATACTTATACAGATTCGCAACCCTGTTTAATATTTATTTTGAGCTAGTTACATATTGCGGATATTGAGTAGTTTTCATTATCGGATAGCAATTTTTCACACGTTATAAATAGAATAAAATAAAAAGTGATATTGGTCTAAATCGGTAAAATATGGAGCGATAAGGTACCGACATTAATCACTGGACTAGCGTGAAATCAAATTACCGTTTACCAGTCACACACTAAATGAAAGGGTTGCAGCCACTGCACACTTTGTGTTACCAAACCCTACTCTGACCGCTCTGTCTCGTTTTGTCATGTACATAAATGTGCTTGATGAAAAAGGACAGAGAATTTCTATTTTAAACGAAGACCTCAGTAGACCGCAAATCAAGAATTGCGCAAATCTAAAATGCAAACAAATTTAGACATGAAATCGGTTGTGTGTAGGCGATAAAATAAGTTATTATTGGCGATAATAACGTTACGACACGGGGTTAGACACGCGGAAAGCAATAAACTTTTGATTTTTAGTTAAGCTTTGACTGTGGGAACGCTTTATTAGACAAACACTCTCTAAACAAAGTAGAAATTGTAGGAATTAAAATATGAAAATACCAAGAATACGAATTAGTGACATTAAAAATCCTACAACTACTAATCAAAACCGTATTACCTACACTACACTAAGCTGTTTCCGAAAACTAATATCAAAGGGAAAATTAATCTCTCTAAGATTGACGTCCTAATAGCAGAAACTACAAAAGACCATAAAAATAGTTGGAAAAGGTCTGTTCACGTCAAACTTTAATCCCGCGATTGACTTTTGTAAATGGGGGCTCGACGTTTAATTAGAGCGAATGGCCGTTCGAAGCGCAGGCGGACGTGATGGCACAATGCACCCGTGATTGACACAAATTACCTCTAATCGAGAACATCCAACCAAATGGCCGTTCCAATCCATAAATTTAAAGTCATTGTCGATACTTTTGCACAATTTTACAATAAATATTTTTTGTTAGCACGACTGCTGTTATTAGTAACGACGGATTGATAATTACGTAGTTTCGTGCTGTCTACTAGCACGTCCGGGTCCCGTAAAGGGTTGCATAGAATTTTGTGCTCAATTTAAAATTAAATTTAATTGTATTTTAATCCCGGCGATAAACGTCAATCAAGTCTCTCCTGCGACTGTGATACGTGTATCAAGAGAGCTCAACATCACGTCGCGCCCCCATCTATCGCCATTCATTTTGAGCAAGGGTGAAATTAAAATGTCAAAATAGTAGCGACCCGGCGCGTTGTATTTGTCTCCGGCTTTATCAGACGCCATTGTGTATTTTCTATTCTTTAAAGCTTGCATGAAAAACGATACCGTTTAAGCTCTATATTATCTGTAAAACTAACGTTAAAGAACTCGGCACCTACCTGCCACTATATTAAAGTTTGGTACAGTATAAAGTAATAAAACACTACGTATACAATACACAGTGATTGGTGTATTCTTAAGTTCTGAGTCGGTAATAAAATGCAGAGCGCCGTAAACAAACGATGCTGCCGGATACATCGTGTTCACAACATCAACATAAGAGATTCATTACATTCCAGTTCATTCCCGGCCTCGTGTAAGTTTAATGTGAGCGGCAGTTTATAAAAATCTTAATTATTTTCGGTCCTAATTTTCATATTTTGAAAATGTAAACGAGCATATTAGATTGTAGGTACTTATTATAGTTATGTTATTATTTTCAAAGCATTCAAATATTCATCACTTGAAACTATGGACCTCTGCATCTGCAAATATAAAAAAAAACGTTAGGTATATGAAAGAGTTACTTTTAGATAAAAACTTTTTACAAAAAAAAAACAAACGACTTCAAAAAAAATATAAGTGAAAAATAACTTTAATTTCAGAAGTCTCTTTTCAATATTCGTTTTCTGCCACCGACTTCTGAAATTAAAGTCATTTTTCACTTTTTTAGGGTACCTACTTTTTGGAATTCGGTTGTTTTTTTTGTAAAAAGTTTTTATTTTTCACTTTTTAGTTGTGGTACCTACCCCACACAAATTCGAATACCACTAACTGCTATGCAAATAACAGTTACGGATTCAAATTAAATTTAATATCTTCTACATAGACTAAGTGGCAAACATTCGTAATTATTGAAGCTAACTCAAAAACTACGCAAGCAAAGTTAATAAAACATCTAATTGAAAGAGTAATCGCGTAACATAAACAAAAAAAAACATCTAATTGAAAACCCTACATATCCTTGACCCTTGATAGTCCTTTTAGTAGAAAAGAAGTCGGTTAAAAATAACTTAACATCCATTCCATTTTTAGAGTTCCGTACTCGAAGGGTGCCAAACGGAACACTATTCTAAGCCTCCGTTGTCCGTCTGTCCGCCCTTCCGTCAGTCTGTCTGTCAGCGGGTTGTATCTCATGTACCATAATAGGTAGGTAGACAGTTGTTTTCACACATTGTATATTTCTATTATCGCTATAACAACAATTTTTATTTTTATTTTTTAACTTTATTTAATTATGGTACGAAACACTTAAGATTTTGAAAAATTTGCATGGTATGTGGAATGTCATTGCAGAACTCATCGGGCAGAGTATTTTTTTTTATCTTCATAAAAAAAGTTTCTTCTTTAGAAATAGGGTGCCCATTAACGTTGTAAGAGCTAGTTTCAACATACTATTTTTGTACGAGCTCTATCGCAACAACTAAATTTAGGACTTTGAAACTTCTTTATGGGTGAATATTTGAAGATAGACATATTCAGGATTCGAAAATTAAGTTCAAATAATGCTTCCAATTACAACTTTTATGAATTTAACGTAAAGTTTATAGTGCAGATTAGCTAAATAAATCAAACGCACAGTATTTGAACTTCAATATAGGTCTGAATCTGAAGCTGAAAATTTTCGTCGAACGGTGATGATATATGGAACACACGGTAATTAGTGTTTAAAAATGGTAATTATACTTCGTGATTGGTAATTGTAAATAAAATGAATAATTTACTTAAATCACATACTTTATTTATTATTTAGGTTACTTATTAAATGGCATCAAACTTAGCTATTATATCGACTTGACTGTATAAAAAAAAACTCAAAAATCAACCGGTTTTGCTAAAATTCAATAATATTATTTGTCTAGTAATTTAAATAAAATCAACTAGAACACTGGTTCAAAACTTAGTGTAAATAGAATTCAGACCTACATATACAAGTTCCATCTAAGATATTTCTTAAACTCGATGAGATCTTATACAAAAACTTGAGAATATTTAGGTATGCTTAAATCCGAATCAGTCTCACTTTCATGACCAGAAACCGCGCATGTAGTAGTACACATAACATAAACAGACTAAAAACTTTTTCCAAAAAAAAAAACTACCGACTTCCAAAAAAAAGACTAAAAAAGTGAAATATAACTTTAATTTCGGACGTCGGTGTCTTTGCTTTTCAATTGACTTAATTTAAAAAAATAAGTAAAATATCAATAATATAAACAAGTTTTCAAAATAAAAACAATACCTAATAATTATCATTCTAGTAGGTAATCTAAATAAAATCAACTAAAACATTGCTTCAAAACTCTGTGTAAATAGAACTCAGCCAGCTTCATACAAATGTAATATTTCCTCCTTCGATTGCTAATTTTTCCGAAACTGTTGTTTCGGAAAAATTAGCAACATTTTTCACTCTGAAAAAAAAATAAGTTAGTGGCTCAGACCAAATGTTAGTGGTAGGTGGGTAGTCAGTATGTAAGTTTATTTTATTGCGGAGGTGTCAGTTCACATCGAACGATAAACAATCGATCACTTCGCCCTTGGGCTGGCCTAGCGAAGTAAGAAGTTTCAGTATTAATAAGAAGCCAGCTTATACTGGTGCTAATTACCATTTTCAATTTCTCATTACCGTTCGCCAAAATACGAACGGGAAAAATGGTAATTATATAAACGGTAATTAGATTTTTGTACACTCTCTCACATTATACGTTCTTTCTGGAACTTAATAACTTGGGAACTTAATCAAAGCAAAGAGTATCCTATGGCGACTATAACAGTGCATAAAAAGGATAAATAAGAATAATAGACTTACCACGGGCAACTCGAACGGTAAGGAGATTTTTGTTTGCCAAACACGATTTCTGGGCGATTAAGGTACGCTACAGTTGGCGCCAAAACACTCTTTGATGCGAGACCTGCACCAGTCGTGACGTGGAACAGAGCGCGACCGCTGAGTTACTCTTTCAGATACCAATAAACTACGCGGTACAAAATAATCCTGCGACTATTTGAACAAATGGTAGTGAGCATGAAGTGTTGGGACAATTTTCAAAGTCGTTAAAAGTTACCTAAAAGTGTTCTTTAATGTGTATAGTTTTGCTAATTGGTAAAACATGTCGTGTACTATCTAAAATACTACAAAAAAATACGATCTTTAGGGTTTATTTATAACCTTTCGAGCATGACCTGCTAAAATTTGGAAATTGGGACACGAATGGTGATGAGATTTGAGGAACGTTTATGAATATAACATATTTGTTTATAACAATAGGAATATGTTATGTCCATCTGTATATAGTGCTGGACCTATGTTTTACGGGAAATAAACAAAAACATAACTTTATATCTCACTAAGTAGTTATTTGGGGAGGGCCGCGTAATATGCATATGTTCAAAGAATCACCCTTATATCATGTTCTTAAAAACGCCGATTCATAAGGTATTTTATTTAAATATGGGCGATTTTCTGCAAAAGCAAATATAACTTTGCAATTCACAGTATCATTATGTATCACAAAATGTATCGATATTAGCGATTTTTTAAGATGAAAAATATTTTCCAAACGGAGAATATTTTAATAAAATAAATGAACGCAAATAAATGAAAATACTTAACAGTATTTTCATTTATTTGCTAAGTATTGTACGGTGGTACGGAACCCTTCGTGTGCGAGTCTGACTCGCACTTGGCCGGGTTTTTATATCACACTAATCAATGTCTTTGAACTCAGGTATAGGATTTGATCATAAAAACATTCGATGCTAATATAATTGAAACTCGTGGTACCGGGAAATACCAAGAGATGCGTACTTTACAATTTTACAATAGTAGATGAGTAAAATGACTGTTACGCATGAATCTTTTAAATCCACCACAAAAAAACCGGCTTAGCCCATAGTAATGTTGAGTAATGATTCAATATTGTAATCCTTGATACTTTTATACTAATAATAATCAATGAAGTAGTCATAGACATAAGTCTTTAGGCCCGTCCGTACTGCGGCACTAATCGTAATTTTATATTTGCGACACTAATCGTAATTTCATATTTCGCCTCTTGTGCACAAACAAAATTATATTTTTCAAAATTAGTTTTGTCAATTGGAGATCAATTTTAAATAGCTATTCCCAAAAATATTTCACTTCATAACGCTAGTAGGTATGTCAAAAAACAAATTATTTAAAAAACAAAAAACCCGACTGCAAAGACCTATAACCAAAAAGAGAAAAACAAGCATTGAACTTTTTTTTTAAAAATAATTTGTTTTATTCAAGCTTTTTTTTTTAGTTTTATTATTATATAATATATATTTGGAATTAACTCATAACTAGCTTTTATTTGCTACCAATACTGTTGTAATTTATTTTAAAACAAAACATTCCCCTCCGTTTTTTTGTATTTGCAGATGAAATATATAAAAAACATATAGCCTATGTCACTCCCACAATTAAGACGAATCTAACGACACCTCGTATGTTATAATCCATCAAGCCGTTTAGGCTACAGAGCGTGCCAAAGAAATAGACATACATACATACATACATACTCTCGAAAAACATTACCCTCCTTCCGGGGCAGTCGGGTAAAAATCTCAGTTTCCACATTCCTTGAATTTCTCTGTAGTATTGCGTTCGCATTGTATTTATTTGTATGGTTGTTGAAAGGCTGAGTGGAAGTAGGGCTAGTGAGGGCTCAGAGGGCAAATAAATAATTACACGCATTCTGCAGATATTTGCCTCGGGCAGCCGTGGGGCGAGGAAACCCACTGACGATTCGATTGTATACCAGGGGGCTCTTGCATAAAAAATCTCCTTATATTAGAGCATTTAAGGAATTCCATTTAATAATGCTCCTTCTAGGGTTACGTACAAATAATTTTAGAATAAAATAATTTAATCTACTTAATTAAAAACCCATGATTTATCCAGTATTGCTTTTCCCTGGATTTTTAGTTTTCAGGGAAGATTTAAGCTCAGCCTCTTACAGATTTGAGTGAATATAAACATAATTAAATACAATCAAAGTATCGATTTTTAATATAGTTCTGTTATACAGTGAGAGTGCATTAAGTGAAGCCTAGTAGGTACAGTCACGTGAGGTACACCAACCTAAATTTTTATTCGATTGGTTACTCTTCTAGAATATGCTGAGTAGTGTGCCTATTTAATAGGTAATCCAGAAGATGTGTGAGATTCAAGTAATCTGCAGTTGGCACAATATATTACTTATCAGAGTTTTAAATAGGCCTATCTAGATAACTTGACGCTTGATCATTCGCATTATTGTTAGTTAAGTATATCGTTAGTTTTTCTAAAATAATTAAAAGTGTTTCGACATAATAATAGTAATTTAACATAGTAATTTCCAAAAAGAATTTCTTTTTAAAGATTTTCTGTCATTATAGAAAGCACAAGGGCTGGTCAATTCTTAGATATGTCTGCAGCATGTCGGATGACTTATGGCCGAAAACAACCACTCAGCTGGTAACACAACAGCAATAAACGACTTCATGCCCAGAAAGAGATTCTGAGACGGTGGATGGAGTAGACAGGGGGTAGTGTAAGAAGGGAAGGCAGGCCTTCACGTTGCAGTGGGACTCTACATATATCATTAAGCCAAATCGGGGAAATTGGTCCGAACAGTGTTCAATAAGCTTAAGTAATTTATAAAACTTTCTTTATTTACCTATCTGGTAAACTATAAAATATAGTTAGCAGTTTGCAAAATACAATTTAAATAGATCTTTAGGTATAGAAAATGAATTAACCTCTCGCTTGTCATAAAATATCGTTAGAAAAATGGAAGGGCTCGCCGGAATCAATGCTTTTATGCGCCATGACGTATTTTAGTGTGTCAATTAGAGTTCTGTGTACCGACGGCCCAGCGTGAAGTGACGGCGCGCGCCGGGGACGCAGTAGGGCTCCGCCACCCCCTGCACTCTGCTCATTGCGTATTCAGACAAATTGATCGTGTTGTTTTGGAACAAAAATGATTTTGCAGATGTTTGTTCGTGTCGTTTTTGTTTTCACGTGCATATGTTTTCTCTTCAATTCCACTCAGAATATCCAACACGTTTTGCTCCTGCTGAGATATTTTTGTCTGTTTCCGTAAATTGTATTTTTGACAAACTGTTTTTTGGTAGTCAAGTAGTAGTATGATGGCAACAAATAAATAACACTAGTTTACAGTTTTGCCGGGATTTTTTTTGCTGTTGTTGACTACATTTATGGTATGCTAAGTTCAAATATAGATATACCTAATTCGAATTTTTGATCAGCTCTAGTTTTTGAGTTTCATTCAAAACAGAAAAAATATGTATTTCATAAGAAAAAATATTAAAAAATTAAATTAAACATTGACTTCTAAAAAACTTCGTTTTAAAGCTGTCCTCTTATATGTAGACTTTAGAAAATGGCGTATCAGGGACCAGCAATAGTCAGACATCATATTTGTATCCTAAAAACCCTGATAGCGTTCTTCCAAGATGATCGGCTTGTACTAAGGGTTCAGATATAAGTATTAATAGGCACTGAAGAGTCAGGTGAATGTTGCACTGGACGCTGAACACAAGTAGTACTTGTAACTTGGGTACTGCCATTTGACTCGATTTTTTGCGTTAATACCTTTTATAATGACCCTAACAAAATAACAGTCATCGAGATGATTTTGTGGTTCTCGCCAAACGGTTGGTGTTTCGAATTTAAAAGCGATTTTTTTGCCACCTTTCCACAATTTTAAATATGCAACCCACGATTTACAAAAGAAATCAAATCAAAATGCAGCAAGTAAGTAGGTGTTTTTAACGAACTTTGATATAACTTTCCTAAAATTGTGAAACATATATTCTCCACTTAAGTAGCAAAAATATCTAATTTGGATAGTTTAAACAACTCCTCCTTGAAGTAGTCAGTCAAGGGACATACGCTTAGATGATAAAGAAAAAAAACCGGCCAAGTGTGAGTCGGACTCGCGCACGAAGAGTTCCGTACCATTATCTATAAAAACCAGCAAAAAAATCACGTTTGTTGTATGGGAGCCCCTTTAAATATTTATTTTATTTTGTTTTTAGTATTTGTTGTTATAGTGGCAACAGAAATACATCATCTGTGAAAATTTCAACTGTCTAACTATCACGGTCGGCCTGGTGACAGACGGACAGACCGTTTTACCCTTTGGGTACGGAACCCTAAAAATGATGCACAAAAATTACTGAGGGGTATATTTGAAAATAATATGTCATAAGGTCATCATAAGTAAACAATATCAACCAAAAAGTTCGCGGCAACAGACAAAAACTAAAATTTTGTAAACTAGTGTAGTAATGCTTGACATATTAACAATAAATTTTTACTGTTAGTGCATGATGTGTATTTGTGTACCTATAACCTACGTTTATTAACTCAGCTAATACCCAGCCCTCTTTATTATCGTTGAGGCTCAAGACGTTGCAATACATTTCGTACATTAAAACATTACACATCTAAACCTGCCTTAATTACATTTAGTTTTTTTTTCTGTTCGCCTAAAGTGTCGCTTTTATTGCCTACCTACCTGCGAAAACTCTAAACACCGCGTCGTCATGTCGACGAGTAATTATTTCTTCCTCGAATTTTATTACTAAAATAACAAAAGGTGTGCACAAAAAATGTTTTTATAGTTTATACGTATAGACGAAAAAGCAATTATGATTTAGTTCATAGCCGCTACTATTAATATGGAAGCTACCTGCTGCGCTGCTCTATAATTACGCCGTGAGTGACATTTCCAAAGCTTTTGTAAACGATAACGCGGAAGCTGCTACGAAAACTTAAAAAACCAAGTAAGTATTGTTGCATTAATGCATTTGGGAGTAAATATTGAGGAGGCACAAAGCGGGCTCCGACAACCCTTAACTATAGTCCGCGGGGTGCCATTAGAGCGGCTCAAAGAGTTGGGTGTGCCCACGGAACTGCGAGCACCGACTTTGTAAATCTAATTAAAATATCAATATGTTCACTGGAGTCCGCGTTGACAATTTGATTTCACGCCTCGTGCCCTCGGCCTCGCTACCCTGCAATGCCGCGATATTAAATATTAATACAATGTTACTACATGGCTTTGTTTTTTATTTTATCTAAAATACATCAATGATTTATGAAAAATTGGGTGCAAAAAGAAGGCTATAGATATAAATTATTACGTGCAAGTCGCTACTTTACGAAATTCAACAAAATATAAATGAATTCTGCGAAAGAGCATCAATTATCCCGCCGACATGATACTTTTGACTACAATAAAGTCAACGACTCCTCCATGAAACTGTCATATTTTTCGTTGAGCGGCGTGAAAGACTCCTAACTGTCGACGCGCAATTCGAACTACCCTTGTTTTTTCTACAGACAAGTTCAGGTAGCAATACAAACAACAATAAAAACGTGACATATCAATCGCCTTTTTTTCTGTCGATGTCGTAAATTCGCACAAATCAAATATTGAAGTGTTAAAAATTTCTGATTACAAAGGGCTTTTAAAGTCTCCTGACAGGGAGCGAGCAGCAGCTTTGTCACACGGAATCATTAGTTAGCAAATGTCAAGCCCGAATCCGCTTCTTTTATTACACAAACAGCCTTACAAGACGTTAAGTCAAACAAGTAGGTAAACAACTCGCAAGTTAAACCGTGATTTATAGTTTCTTTTAATATGGATCTTAAATGCTTTATTTGTATTTTACTTGTTACTGTTCCTACTGAACATTCCGTAGCAAAGCTAAGTTTTTGTTTTGTTAAATTAGGATTATCCTATTATTCCTAGTTTTGATAAGCGTTAAGTTTTCGTACGAGATTTTTATTAAAGTATGCGTATTAAGTTACTGGTAAACCTAACTGACAGCGATATTAATATTATAAACACCATTAAGTTCATAATAGTTTGTCTAAATAGGTAGTAAGGAACAACTGTTACAATGCACGGCTGGCGCAATATTTCATCGCGTCGTTCCGGCAAAAACGTAACCCTTTTTTTGTTTTCTATTACAATTGTCACCCTTTTACTTTCATTTCAATTAAATAATGTCTGGTCATTTGTGTCGGGCGGAGATCAGCAGGACTGGCAGTGTTGCGCAGTCGCGCAGTGTCGTGTTCGCGCCTCCCTTAACCCTCGGCGCAAAGTGCGCGTCATCCTGCGAGCACATTAATCACTCCTATTATTAAACTTGTTATTGTGTTCATTTGAAGATAACGTTTTATAAACGGTGCCGTCCGTTCACAACAAAATAAGCTTTATGTAATAACGTGTAAGCGAATGCTTTCGTAAAAACCGTTGATTAATGATATTTTGCTCTATCGATAACAACAAATCCGATTAGGATTGTGAAATACATTTTTTTTATTTACTGAACGCACGTGAAAGTAGTCCCGTTATAAAAAAACAAATATAGGTAATAGTAATAATTTTAATGAATAAAAGTTTACAAAAACTGTACATTTAGTCAACATCAACAATAAGATTTGCCATTTCAAATTGTAGATAGTTGAAAAACATGTTATAACCGTATGTTCCTACTGCAAATGTAAGTTTGTACGCACAATATTGGGAGATTTTCAATGTGTGTGTCTTAAAAGACCATAGACTTTTATAGGTTTTCCTGTAATCTATAAGTTTAGAACAATGTTCTGTATTTTTTTCAAAATTTTAGGCTCAGGAGTTTTGGAGATCGGGGGGTTCGGAGATCGGGGTGGTCAATTTTCATAAATTTTCTTAAATGTCTTTAAAATAATTTAGTTTAAAATTATAAAAAAATGTATTTAAGATCCTCCCAATAAGCCTTTCATCAAAAATTTGATATGTCAAACGGTACAGTTTGCAAAACTTCTTTTTGCAAAAGTTTAGAACAATTTTTGGATTTTTTTTCAAAATTTTAGTTTCAGGAGTTTCGGAGATCGGGGTGGTCAATTTTCATAAATTTTCTTAAATATCTTTAAAATTATTTAGTTTAAAATTATTAAACAATGTATTTGAGATCCTCGCAATAAGCCCTTTCAATTGATATGTGAAACGGTGCAGTTTGAAAAACTTTTTTTTTTCTTTTTTGCCCCCTAAAATTTACCCCCGTATTCAAAATTGATGGTTCGGAATTACAATCTTACATAGCGACCCGCCCGATCTAGGTGAATACGTGTTTCAGGCCTAAAGTGATGGCCTTAATTAAATTGGGACACTATTTAAAGTTAAACTTATATTAAATAATACATTAACAACTATGAGAAAACGCATATTGGTATATCTAAAACTAAACCTATGTAATTATACAATACAAAGTAAATATTTACGAGGGAATAAATTATGATCATGACATGACAAAATTTCGTTATATTTTTAACGAAAACCCTATTCTAATTCCGCAATGTATTTTTTAAGCGAGCGGTAAAACCCTGGCGGGACTTGAGAAGTCCCGAGGCCACTAACCGAGCGACTGATTCTGTTTATTTTACAATCTGTGCCACGCACGAGCCACAGTCGAGTCGGCATGACACAGGTGTGTCAGCATCGCGACTCGCGCCGAAATAGACAGTCACGATGAGGTATTTCCGACCGTAGCTTGACGTAACCGAGCGCCGTCGCCGAGGTCTGCCGGAGGCTTGGCGGGTCGTCTATTTCTAAGAAGCACGTAAAGTCCAGCCTGGCATTAATTAACGGTTTTCCTTATTTACTTTAGTTATTTAAAGAATATAAGTATCTGTACAAACTTGTCACCGTTGTGTTAAGTATAGTAACATTAAACGGTAGGCTGTTCATTCCACCTTCTTTCCATACTACGGTTTAGTTAAAAGTACGGTTAAGATATGCTTCAGTATTATATTTTGAATATGAGCTGAGTAAAACTAGCGAAAAATCGTTGAGAAAAAGGGTTTAGAATCCAATGTAGGCACGCTATCGCAGTTTTGACTCGCTCAAGTTTAGGCATTTGAGTCGCAACACAACAACATTACGCACACGCACACATTGAAACCGCTATCCGCTCGACTTTATACATTTCTTAACTAATCTTGGTACTTGATGGTATTATTTTTTAATTTTTACTATCATTGTTGAGTAAAGGTAGTTTTTACTTTATAACTTTACTTGATTGCATTTGGTAACAGTAACTAAGTATTATGTGCATGATTTTAAAATTACGTAAAATTCGTAGGTACCAAAAATGGTACACATTTTTAAAAACAACAAAAATGTATTTCAAAAGTCTGTCAAAAATTTCCAAAAGTACCTAATAAACATGATGAAATTAAAAAAAAAAACTAAAAAGGCATTTATGAATTTTAAAAAATGCATGATCACTGTGTCAAATGCGTAAACTACTAGCTGTTGCCCGCGACTACATCTGCGATCCAGGACAAAAAGTAGCCTATATGCCCTTTCCGGGTCATGGTGTACCCATGTGCCAAATTTCATCCAAATCCGTTCAGCTGTTTTAGCGTGAAAACGTAACAAAGAAACTCACTTTCGCATTTATAATATTACTAGCTTCCGCCCGCGGCTTCGCCCGCGCGGTATATCGATATAAAGTAGCCTATGTCCGTCCCCAGGGTCTATCTCATTACCAAATTTTGTCGAAATCCGTTCAGTGGCTTAGGCGAAAAGGTAACAGACAGACAGAGTTACTTTCGAATTTATAATATTACTATGGAAGTATGGATAGTTAGGATGAAAAAAAAAACATACAGACGAATTGAGAACCTCCTCCTTTTTGAAGAAGTCGGTTAAAAACGACACCCATGACGATGAAAATGTGAAAATTTTCGCAGCAGCCATCTTGGATTTATATTTTGACCTCACGATGGGCTTAAGCACCCCCGAAAACATTAAAAAGGACACCCATGACGAAGAAAAAAATAATTCGCCGCCATTTTAGGTTTTCATTTTTACTTCATAACGGATTTAGCACCCTCGAACATCATGGAAACTATACCCATGATGAAAAATTTGAATATTTTCTCAGCCGCCATCTTGGATTTACATTTTGTCCAAATTAATACTTTCTTTTTCTTTCATGTTTTGATAATAAATAATAATTATTTATTTGTACCTAATCAACATTTTCATTATTTATTCTTAAGCCAAATTCTAGCAATAAGTTTGGTACTGGTACTTTTTGTACAAAAAGTATCAATTTTTTGCGCGGCACTCGTTGCAGTATTAGTTTGTACGTATTTATTTTTTGCAAAAAAGCGATACACCCGTACTTCCTAGAGCGCGTCTGAGCGCAGAATGGCACACCGCGACAGGGGGCCAAGTCTACTAATTTATAAACGTGTCAGTAGTCTCACAATGATCAGTTTTTGACAGATATGCCATACAAAATCTGTCAAAAACTGATCATTGTGAGACCACTGACACGTTTGTAAATTAGTAGACTTGGCCCCCTGACCGCGAGTAGAAAATGTATGAAGAAATTTGAAAGTTTTCTTTATTTTTCTCATAAAAGAAAAAGTTATTTATTTAGGTACGTAATATTTACTGTACGTATTAAGGACTATATAAGCCACAATTTTTTATTATTTTGAAGTCAAAAATATGTATTGGGTCTAGATATACGGGTTCCTATTCAGACCCCATATTCTTTCAATTTTGTGCAATTATTGTGGTGGTGAAAACGTATTTGTGAGAAAATTTAGTATGAGGGTATACCATTTTTATGAGGGCATTCTGGAGATGAATAAATTATCTTTAATTTGAGACCATGATATCCTCGCAGTCGTGATTTCTAATCCCTGTAAAGGGTACCGAAAAAACAGTGATATTTGGAGAAAAATGTTTATGCGTCCTTAAAGTAATCAATAAAAATTAAGGGAGCAAAAACATATTCCATTCGGTGATTTTGACAGGCTGAATTTCGGTGAAAAATGGTCGTATTGAGACATTCAAAAAAGCATTTTGAAGCATTCAGATCATAATTTTCAGATTTTTTGGCTAAATCTTTTAAGGAGCTACGGTTCTCATGCAATCCTAACAGATAGCGCGAAAAAATTATATTGCTTTCCTTTTTTTTTGGTCCATGAACGTGCTTGAAAAAATTTGCACATGATCCTATATTTTTTAATTTCTTAAAATGTGTTCCATGCTTATTAGAGTACTATACTACTGCCAAATAAACGTTTTCTTTCTTTATTCTGTTTTCTATGGAAGGTAACGGGTTAAACTGCTTTATAAAACAATTAATACAATTGCAAGATCCGACGTTTACAATCACACTCCATATGAGTCAGATAGTAAGTTGTTAAAGTGGACTCAACCGGAACAGAACCAGTATTTCGCTATAGCCTTGTTTATGTCCAATTATGTAAATAGCGCAATCTTACTGGGATTTTACAATATCATGCAATACATACTTACGAAATTTTTTTTTAATACGGGTTATGGGAAATCCAATAATACGAATATTCTAAAAATTCATCAAGGTTTTTAGGGTTGCGTAAAAACGGGATCCTATTACTAAGGCTCCGCTGTCTGTCTGTCTGTCTGTCCGTCTGTCACCTGGCTGTATCTCATGAACCGTGATAGCTAAACTGTTCAAATTTTCATAGATGATGACTGTATTTCTGTTGCCGCTATAACAACAAATACTTTCTTTTCTTTTACTAAAAAACAGAATAAAATAAATATTTAAGGGGCCCCATACAACAAACTTGATTTTTTTGCCGTTTTTTTAAATAATGGTACAGAACCCTTCGTGCGCTAATCCGACCCGCAATTGGCCGGTTTTCAAGCAAAAAAAAAAATCGTCCTATAATGTAATAAACTATGAAAGAAGTAGAAATGGGTTGACCTCGAATCATGAAATTTGGGAAGAGGTAACATCGTTAATATGTAGTTTATAAAAAAGTTTTTTTGCGATTAGGTACAAATCTACATTTGCAGTTGGAGAATTATTGACCGTGTCGTATGACGTATGAGATATATTGGAGAACATTTTCTCAACTAAAAAGTTAAGTATGTTCTTGGGACAAATTCATCTCAACTTGGAACCCTTCAGTGTGCGCTCCGACACGCCCTTGGCCGGTTTTTAATCTTGTCTTCCGTTAGTATTTTCAATTTTCAACTTTGATGGTGATAGAATGGGGCCATTTTTATTTGGCGTTCGGACCAATTGCCAGTTCTTGGAAAAAACAACTGCCATTGATGCGCAGCATGATGTCGTGGTTATCGTGGGCAGAAACTCGCAACTTTAAGAGAGATCTCTAGCCTACAGACAGCATTGTATCCGGCAGCTATAAGTAGAATAATAACTAGGGAATAGAATGTATCGACATTCCTATCTTCACGAACAGTTATGTAGATAAATATTGCCGGTATTCCCCCAACGCAGGTATTTCCGGAGCTCGAGCGATAGAGGCAGATCTTACGCAATCAAATCACACTATGTAGATTGTAACTATTTCATCATATATAAGATAGAAGGTACATTAGAGATTACGGACACTGGACTTTCCTATAAAGGAAAGTCCAGTGTCCGTAATTATCTATTAGTATGGATGGAGTTTAAATAAAAACCATCCATCAGTAGATAAGTACGTCCTCGAGGGATTTAGATTTAGGGCTTATAAATAATAAACTTAATAGTTGAAGTGGTATACAATGTATGTAAACTACCCATAGCCAATATTCGGTCCCCATAGTGCAATAAAGACTTTCATTTGAGACACTAGGATTTTACGAAATCTACATATACGTAGATAATCCTTGTCTATAGGAGAATAGGCCTTTGCCCTGCAGTGAGACAATAATAAGCTGGTATTGTTGTTAATATTAGGTCATCCGGTTGTGACATATTGAACTTTGAGCTGCAATTGTGATTGTCTAATTGAATTGCAGAAATATGTACAATTTTTATGTTTGATTGTTCTATAGACAGTGCAATCATTTTAGGCGTTATGGCTTTCTGTGCGAGATCATTGACATACAATGCCTTAAGTCAATGGCACAATGAATAATTTACCTACTTATCGACAAGGACACGCCGTGCGTGCGCCATGCAGGGAATTCCAAAACATGAATATGGTAGGCTCGTGCCGCGTGCGCGACGACACCTCGGCGAACAATTAATGTTGTGAAGAACGTATTCACTTTCACGATATTTAATCAACAAATATCAAACATCTTTTTCCTTATAGCTGTACAAGCTGATCCCCCAGCACTGCTTGCGAGAAAGTTTTTAATTTTTGTGAACAGAAGCAACATGCAGCTCATTAGACCGAAGGTGTAAGTAGTATATAGGTAGGTGCCTACTGGTGGGCTGTCAAGGTAGTTACTGCACTTAATCCAATTATATAATACAATTTAAGTAGGTACATTAAAAGTACCTATATAGTTCTAGATATGGATTCTAATTGAAATAAGTAAGCGATAATCAAATAATCATTTTCGGCAGCATTTAAATACCTATGCCAGAAAAGGCTAGAAATAGAAATAGATTCTGAGTCACAGTTCTACTAACTTAATTATTGATGTATTAAATTAGAATTTATAGGAAAAAAATGGAAGGAACTCCCCGAGCTCGCCCGCGTCACTCCGAGCAATCGATGACGGCGAGTGAGAAGACGCAAACGGAACTCAGTAAACCGGTTTGGATTTACTCGTACTAGACATTAGCATTCAATGCGAACGGTCTATGACTCAGATACACACACCATACGAACTCATAGCGAAGTTGCATCATTTAATCATTTTACAAATAAGAACTTTGAATGGTAATACCTATCTTCTAGAGTAACAAGTAAGTAGTTTGTCTAACAAAAAGTTAAAGTGCACATTAAACAAAACAACTTGTAAACAAAAGGGTTTCCTTAGCATTCACAGTACAAAAACTAAAAGAGAAAGTTACTTTTGTTCATAAATGTTGTGATTGTGAATCCATCATTGTAATGTTGGCACTGTTGGCAGGTATCCAGATAGAAAACAATTGCTAAAAAGGTACCGCTACGCGCTGCACCCTCATTATAAAATAATAATAACTGAAAGTTACACGCCCATAAAACAATAGTCCGTATACGGCGAGCCGGTCAGACCCGTCCGTAACTATGTCTGCAGTTTACACGTTTACAGTTCTAAATTTAACAAAAGCTAATTTTGTTGCATTTTATTACTTTGAAATAGGATCAGGACCCATTAGGGCACTTTTTGCCACGCCTTTTATTAGGGTGTCGTCCGAAGGCCGCGCGGTGAAAGACAAAGCGGTGACCGGAATTGCTCGCATAAACAACGTCTGACGGCTTCTTTGCCGGTTTACGACCGTCCACGGCCGCTGGTTTGCAGCAGGCGGCCCGCTCTAATGAAACGGCCATAATCTTTGAATTTGCACACGCATGCCTCGTAAAATGAATGCTTGAAATACTAAATGAGATGGATGTATAGACAACTTCCAATTAGATCATTTTATTAGGGTAATTTGTACACCCCGGCAGGATGATGAGTTTCATGGACAACACAGGTATTCAGTAGCATCTTTGGGTGAAAATTTACAGTTTCAGAATACCTACAAGGCCCATCATAAAATAATTTAAACAGTTGGCAAAAATTTAAACAGCGTACCGTCTTAAACTCCTTACAATATAATTAGTAGGTAATAAGGTAATCGATGAGAGGTTTAATTAACCTCTTATCGATTGATCGAAGAATGCACATACTATGAGCGTATATTACTTATATGGGCACATTCATTCAACACATGAATTCGGTGGTCTTCTTAGAAAGAAGAAGAAACACAAGGTTTGAAAAATACGAATCGTACGATTTGAGAGTAGGTATCGAAGGTACTTATTTTATTATACCTACGATACCTTCTCTCATGATAGATTCTATGACTAGGTGTTTTTTTTGGTTCGTTGTTGGGTATTTTATATTATTCTCAGTAAGAAGGTAAGTATCATACACAACTGTCGGCATCAAGCTGGCAGAAGAACAACAGCATACAGCAAAATGTTTCAAAACGAAATGAGTAAAGAAATGAAGGAACAAAAAACGTTATTTGGAAGGGTGGTAATAAAATAAAAGATCGTAACAAATGACTCAACTGCCCGAACGCGCCTCACATTAAAATACATGTTAATGGGAACACGTTGTTGTAACCCTTTTCTTTATTGTGTACTTTTTGTTTTATTCAGGGGTCAATGCGTACTTTTTGCTCTACGACTATAAAAGGTTTATGAATCAATTAATTAAATGTCTCCACGGTCATTGTCACTGTGTAAATATGTAAATGAGTGAGTAAGTAACAAAGCTGTGATTTATTGGTCATGGTCATAAAAAGCTTGTATTAGTATAGTACCTACCAGCAGAGGTGAGAAATCGGAACATTTGTTCAGTTCAGTAGGTTAAACAATATCAACGACATGTTAACAATGACAAAACAGGATTATACCGGACTGGGCGCAACGAGGAATAGTCTTTTACGGTGTACTGATAAAAATATTAGTCTATGCAAAATGGGAATACTGAATATGTCCCAAGCCTTGTCTGAAAAACTTTTTTGGTTCTACGACGGATCATGAGGCGATTATGTGTATTTACCTACCATAGGATCTACCTATTTCGATAATTTTTCGTTTTTATACTAAGTTAGACACATATTTAGCATGGAACAAAAACAACACATATTTCTACTACAGGAACAGGACAAAACAATAAAACGAATTTTATTGTTACGTAGGAACTTATCTAAAAGGATGTGGTTTACGTTGCGATATCACACTACACTATAAAAGTGTTAACATTATCTACTAATATTAGTTATTGCAACTTGTAAGTAGATAACAAACAAACGTTGTGAACTTTTACAGTTTAACATGATCGGTCCATTCATAATAACCATGATTCTTGCGATTTATAAGTATTGGCATCGTCGTAGCTAATTACATCGACATAGTTATTATGTCTGTGTAATTAACCCCGAAATAGGTAAATGCCGCTATTAACTATGTAATTAGAAAGCAAAGCTAAGGGACCGTCACCAGCCAGTATCCACCACCCTCTTCTTTAATCTAGGATACAGCCTAGTCATCCAGATAAAAAGTTAGAGATGTGAAATCTCTTTTAAAACGGTGCAATGGTAATGTGCTGCGGACCTTTTTCTCCAGTGAAGAAAAAACAATGTCTAAGATTTATTCTACTTCAGAAAGAACAAACAAAAAGTATTGCCTGAAAAAACTGACTGGTCCAAATTCTAAATCAAAGTGTTCAAACAATAATTTCACAGTCACTCAACCGTAGGCATAATACATAGTTTTGTTGGACATTATGTACGTTATAAAACTTAAAATGTACCTTTCTTATCAATAAATAAATAAATAATAATAAATAAAATACTAAGATGAGGCTAAAACTTTGATCGAAATCAAAACCCCAGATTTGACAACTAGAAGTATTCATGAAGAAAGTTAAAGGCCATGGAAAGCGCTGGCATTGTCAAAAATATCACGCAATAACAGTGTATCTTTGAAAAAAGTAGTTATCTTAGTGGTAGTGAATCTAGCTAAACAGAAAAAAAAATCGATTAACATGGTATGGAGGAATGAGGAAAATGAATGTGGCATAAGAGTAGGGGAAAACAAAAGAAACGATGGATGGACTGTCTGAAAGATTGACTACCGAGATGACGACTAATAGAAAAGTATGGCGGAAGAAGACATACCCTAAATAAATTGGGATAAGGACAGGGGAATGATGATGGTTTAAATTATAACAAAACTATGGGGTTGAATATCAATGAAAAACCTTTTTCTAGCAGTTAGATTTACTTAAAACTATAAAATAAATCTAACTTTGTAGTTTTAGTTTAGTTCATAAATCGTTATCGGGTTCTACCTATACCATGGACGGTGCCGATATTATAACTCGTGGGCGTGAGAATATTTTTGTGGGAACTACTTTATCAATTACATATTTTTATTAAACAGTTTTTAATAATTTGGTGTACTCAGATTTATGGAGTCATATGCTGTGTGATTCTTGGATCTTTGACACATTCGCTAAGGGTGACAGAAGCCTGAAACTGCGTTGTGGAGATTAGATAGGCAGGCGCCCCATGTATAATACTGGTATTTAGCTGCATCTGGTTAGACTGGAAGCCGACCCTAACATTGTTGGGACAAGGCTATAGGCAGATGATGATCGTCAAAAAACATAGGTAATTTCTAAAACTATCTAAATACATCACGCCTTGTTTGTTTTCTATATAGTACACCCTTAATTCACCAATAAGAGTTAAAAATTAGAGCCTATTGCCATCAACAGGGCACAAATTCAGACTTCGGGAAAATTCCAGATGGAAAGACCCAATAAAACTTTGCGTATCTAACATAATTAATAAAACATGCCAATTTCCATTTATGTTACACAAAATTTTTGATGAAAAGGTATAATTTGAATAAAAAATTAATATGGCGACTATCTAAGCTCATCTCCTTTACCTGTCTGCTTTTAAAAATCAGGTTTCTTCATCCCAGGTTTCCTGAACAGCATTTATTTTGACTATATTGTTATAAAAAATAAATACTTTAGTCCAAACTCCAAACTCCAGCTCTAATGCGGAAAATATGACGATGCTAATGAAACAGGAAAATCACATATACTAAAGTTCAAAGACTTTACTAAAGTTTATTATCTACCAAAACCCAAATCAACATAGAATCAATAACTGGGCGTTTGCACTGGCGAAACATTCGCAACAAAACATGTTGAAATCTCTATTTTCTGTCAATGTTCCATACAATTTTTGACAGGAAATAAAGATTTCAACATGTTTTTTTGTGAATATTTCGCCAGAGCAAACGCACAGTAAGGCACTACCTCAAACGCTTCCCGTTATGATGCAGGCAAGAAAAGGACCGGTAACATAGAACCTTGAGCTACTAAAATCCTTGATTTAAAGTTACTATGATAATATAATAAAATACAAAAAATCTGTAGTCCATGATAAAATTCTGATTATGAATTTTATTGCCACGTGTGAGGGTGTTTCTAGTTTCGTCAAAGCTCCGCGCTACAGCTTGCATAAAGATCAAACGTTGCGCGCTGGCCACGTGGCCATCCCTTCACAGTAAAGAGATACGTGACGAATTCTGATATTTCTATTATGATTATTAGAACAAATAGGCAAGTGTTGTTCTTTAATGTTGAGCACGAAGTACTTACATTTATTTTCGTAGCGTTAACGAGATCTAAAATCTTAATTACTAACTTCGC
This sequence comes from Lithophane semibrunnea, assembly GCA_947363905.1. Classification (NCBI taxonomy): domain Eukaryota; kingdom Metazoa; phylum Arthropoda; class Insecta; order Lepidoptera; family Noctuidae; genus Lithophane; species Lithophane semibrunnea. Next base: position 9,935,237 of record OX376189.1, read on the forward strand.
AGATCATTTTACTGTGGTTTTATAATTATTTTATAAATTTTATTAAATCACATATGCAATATTCACTCCAAAGCACACCTTTAACTTCCAGATACCTGTTTGATTTATCATACAGATATTATATGTAGGTTTACAAATGCTCCATAGAGATGATGATGATCATCACTTCTGCCCATTGATGTAGTACATAATAGGTAACATGTCATTTGGTAGTGGCCAAGTATTATAAGTAGTCTTTGGTAACTGTGCCATAAAATAATAGGTAGGTACTTGGCCCATATGCTTCTGTCTTCAGTCTATACCTACTGACGTCATAAGTTGTTTGAGGGGCATCTGTTAAGTAGCCAATGAAATGCGCCAACAAAGACAGTTCTTCAATAAAAAAAAGTAGCAACAATTCCAACACTTACCGTATATTATCGAGTGCCGATCGTACTCGGACGCTTTCAACAGCACTCGATACATTTCACAAGGCGCGCCGCCCTTTGTTACCAAACAGACACATTAAACGGTTCGCTGTCTGCGATCATTGAAATGTTTCACTTCTGGCCAAATGTTTAGATCTATATCTGCTAATTGACACTATATTTGTCTAATCCACCCTACAACTGGGACAGTGTGGAAACCATTGCAAAACAATATAATCGGATAAGCGCGGTGTCTTAAATTAGGTTATTGAGTTACATTTTCTTAATTTCTGCAGCTTATTCTTTTAAGGTCCATCGTCAAACTAAAAACTTTTGTTGGTAAGAAGATACTCTGCTCGAGTGACTATCTATAGTTAAGGCACCGCAAAACCACCAGTGTAGCCCGTGAAATTCTCATTTTCTAACGTTTTTTACTATTATACAGTATCAGGTTGTATGTTGATCTAAAAATGTTTCGCAACCATAGATATCCGTTCGCAACCGCAACAAATTAGGTACCTATTTACAGAATTCTAATCAATACAACTCTCAAGTTCAAATTACTCTATTCAATTACTACTTACGGCCAACTCTAACCTACCTAGAGACTAAGGATATTCCATGATGATTCCAAGAATTATAATTCTGTACCTAATATCATATAAGTAACAGACTCTTTTAGGAAATCAGGCCTATGATCCTTGCCAATTTATAAATTAAATTCACGAGTTGATTGGAAAAGATAAATAAATTGAGTACCTATCTCCTATCTATACTAACTTAACTCGTAGTATTCAGCCGCTGTTAGGTACTTATTCCATAAACATCAGATGTGAGCTTTAAGTGAGCTGTCAATAGTGTAAGTGTAAATAAAGGATCAGGTGGAATGACAGCTTACTTCCAGGTCACTTCACCTACATTTTCACGGTGAGATTTGTACAGAATAGGCCGGTACTAGTCTATAACAATTTGCTTGGATCACAAAGTGTGGTCTATAGGACAGCGGTAACCTAAATACGTACTACCATACTATTTGGGTTAGCTATTTGGGTAGTTAAGTTACTGATATAGACATAATTAAGAGGATAAAAAAATACCTACTAATTCATTTTCAAAAATACAATTATATAGTCACTCAATTAGCATAAGTAGTTAACTTCAAAGTTTCAAAATAAAACAGCTTTCTAAAATAAAATTTCGAATAGCCTACACCACAGAATAGTACCTATATGTATATACGTACTGATTTCCTCCGACTAAAAGCTGCAGCTACATACTCACAGACTTGAACTTCGAGTTCAGATGCCATATCAATAACAAAAACGTGTTAATAATAATTAGTAGGTAATACATACGAGACCCTTTTATTGAAATGTATGCCATGATGGAATACAATTAGGCTACTCTGGGCGTCCAATAAATGCAGCTTTCATGCCTTACAAAAATATCACGTTTCACGCGCTCTATCGCATCCTGGGATCCTACTCCCCTTTTATAAAACTGTATATAACGTACATTTATCTCGTTACAAAGGAACAAAGGATCTGATAAAACTACATAAAACACTTCAAACGTCGAAAGAGGATAATGCCCATCATTATAAATTCATGTGTTTTGTCGTTTACAGTATTTATTTTGAACAGTTTCGAGGGGGAAAACCCTCATTTCGCTTGAAAGCTCCCGAAAGTGCGTAGAGAAGGCGTCGGGCGGTACCGCAGGGCCGCGTCATTGGCCCACTGTTCCCCACCCGGCGGAGACTCCGCCCTAGTGGAAATGCTCCCTGAACCTTTGTGCGAGCGTTCATTCAGTAAGCTTTTGTCGCAGTGGCAGGTAGTCGTGCCGCACGGGTACGAGTATTGCGAACTAACACCCATTTGAATCATCGGCGTCGCTGAGTCAGTGCGGTGCGCGTGTTAACACTCGAGTGTGATGGTGAATAGTATTCTAGTGTATTCTTAATCTTCGTGTAATGCACGCAATGAGTGATCCAGCTGCTTTGGCAGGCATGTTGCCTTTTGATTCCATCGGACTGTATGAACAACCGAAACCACGTTTTATCTTTAAAATGCCGCGGGTAGTTCCAGATCAGAAAGCCAAATTTGAATCAGACGATCTCTTCAAACGACTGAGCAGAGAAAGTGAGGTATGTAATGTTTCTAAATTAATATATTCAACTTTAAACGTCACAATATATAGCTAATTAAACGCGTTATTGAAACCATTTTAATTCTAAGTTAACAGGAAAATTAGTTAAATTATTAAGTCATCCGTTTGGAAACATTGTAATTGTTTTCCTTTTTCAATATTGTATTCACATTTTATTACATGATTGAACTCAATGCTACAAAACTACTTAATGAACCAGAGCAATCTGTAGACCGTACTTCACAATAGGAACATGCTATATGAGTAGCTAATTGGTGTTTTGGTAACGACAGGTGAGGTACACGGGCTACCGCGACCGGCCGCCGGAGGAGCGCCAGATGCGGTTCCAGAGCGGGTGTCGCGAGGGCCACACGGAGATCGCTTTCACCGCCACTGGCACCAACCTGCAGCTGGTGTTCGACCACTCGCCCTACAACAACCGAGGCTGCGACTTCCAGAAAGAGAGTGGCAAGGTAAATAAAATTTAATTATTTTCCTTTAAAAACAACTGTTATCGCTTCGTGACTACGTCATACGAGTATATGGTTCGAGTATAACTCATTATTAGTCCTTAATATGGAAATATAGCATGAAGCTGACTGACTGATTATGTATAGTTCTGAGTATCTTAAATAAGTAGGTTATTTTCGTAAAAATAGTTAATGCATAAAGCCAGGCAGGGTTTTTCCCACGGTTTTTCCAAACGTGGTGAGGTATGCTCGGCGTAGCGCGTAAAACAAGCAAACAAGCCACATTTTTTTGTGAAAGGTAGCCTACCTATACCTAGCAATAATCAAAGAATCGACCTTAATCGTTATACCGCCAATTAGTCTAATCACGTTTTAAATACCTATATTTGTTTAATTAAGATCTCCACATCAACCAATATTGTGTATACGTGCATTTTATCTAGGGAACGTAAAAAATGGATTCCCGCCAGAAAAACTATTTCTGAAATGTTTTTTTTTCAAGAGGCTTTCATATGTAGGAAGTTACCTTACGCGCGGTCTTCAATTTCACGAATCGCTGATCGTTCGGCCAGAAGAGCCTTGAATATTGAACGAAAGGTAAAATCAAGACGAATAGTTTATCGTATTATGGTGTACATAGTTGTCGAAGGAGCTGTAGGTATGGTAGGTAAATTTACGACAAGAAGTAAAGGATATTTATTGCTGATTCTAACAACACACACATACGATTTACAGGCGTAAATCGAAGGTACAAAGGTAAATTCTTAGATACTTTTGGCAAGTGAAAGTAGGTATTAGGTAACCTCGAAACATAATGTGATTGATTTTATACAAATAAGCATGGTGATTGGTGATTTCTTGAAGAACTTATACACTGATATAGTTGTAGAAAACAAGACCTAAATTTTTTTAATTATACTAGCGAACCCGGTAGACGTTGTCCTGCCCGAACCGCGCCACCTTCCGGATTCAATTGTATTTTCAAACCATCCAGGGACCCACTCAAATAAAACACAAAATTTCATCAAAATCGGTCCAGCCGTTTAGGAGAAGTTAGGTGACAAACACACGTACAGAAGAATTATATACATAAAGAAGATAAAAGTATTCAATAACTGTTCGAGACATCATATAAACATATACAGTAAAAAACGTTTCTTTAATACTTTGCGTATTAAAAAGAAGTAGCTAATGTGTTATACAGCAAATTAAATGTTTTTTTTTACTTACTCACATCAATCATTTATAAAACAATATATTTTATTTAGAAGAATTAAGCGTTAAAATTTATATTGCAGAAAATGTAGTGACTGTTCAGTTACCATAATGCTTCACATTATTCCAGTAGTATCCCAGTCCAGCTATCGAAACTAGCGCTGGAATTCCACTGGAATAATGAGAACCGGCTCTGGAATGCGAATGCACTGGAATAGGTAGTATGGATGACGGCCAATCCTTGCACTGCTCATCATCGTTGAACAGTGAACACGCATTGTTGTTTTTTGTCTGACTGACTGAATAACTAGAATAATGTAGATGATATGATCCAGTCCAGCGCTGAACTGGATTAACTCGCTGGATTACCGACTGGACTAGAATACCTTATGTGAACCGGACATACTTCTTTTACCATTTTAATCTTGTGAGGTTTTTTTACAATATGATATTGTAACAATACTTTGCACTCGTGTTCGCTGACGTTTTAACTACCTAATGGAAAACATATACAATCTCTAGTTACTTTACCAATTTCAAAGCTCATACGCAGAGACGTCATGTTCATACTTGTACAGGGACAGATTGGTACTTATTAGATTTGACGTTATGTAAACATCTTTTTAATTGTACAGTAATTCTAATTACACTCTGATAAAAAACAATGTACGACGTAATATTGTAAAAAATGTCGCATTTATTAGATGGAGATTCCATGCGAATCATAAATTGTAATCACATTATTACTGAATGGTTAAAGTCAATAAGTTATTGCTAGTCGGTAATGAGTTACATAAGATAGGTTTGTTCGTGAACTTACCATAAAATTATGTAGGTATCTTTCAGTTTTTTTTTAATAACTTTAATTTGTATAATGAGGAAACAAAAAATCTTGCAGTCGTACCTAACCAAGTCTGAATAAATATTACGTATATAATATAATATAAATATTACGTACTTAAATAAAATTAAAATAAAACATTTTACAGTAAACTGACTATACCATTTTATTCAGTGGGGGCGTCGAAATACCATGTGCAAATTGCTATTTTGACATATAAATTCTTTATTTCGTAAACTTATTAACAGGAATAAGGAAACCCGAGGAAATCCATAAATATAATGTAAATAAGTCTATTGCCTACCTGTCGTCGAGGAGACTACCTATAAGTACGAGTATATATATCTACCCACTAAGAAAATCCATTCTTGATGATTTTTGGCGTTGCTTGATGAAAGATAGGGAAATCAAAACCTTTATACCTACGTAGGCGAGGCACGCACAGTGATTCTCAAATACAATACAACACAACAATAAAACTGTATGAATCATAGTTATTATACGCCGACTTTTTAGTAGTACCAATGTAGCAGTGGGTAATACTTGATAGCCTCATTTGTCAGCAGTCGTCATTTCGTTCGGACGCGCGTCATCAACGCATGGAGCTTCCGGCCCACATTTTCATAACCAAAATTAAGACATAAATTACTTTGAAGCCGCTAATGATAAAGCATAAAGGCGTAACACCGCATATAACGCGTCGGTCACGCTCTGCCCTAGCTTAATACACTCTCTGAGTGAATGACATCTTTTAACAAAGATTCATTCTGGTTCGACTAATGTAATGTGCATGATGATGGGACATGTGAACGAATTCATTTAGGAGATAACATTACCATTACCGATTCCATTCAAAGAAGATAATATCAGAACTGATAGTTTGGTATACTAAATCGTTGCGTTGGGTCATTGGGTGGACCAACTATTTGTGACAACCCGAGACCTTTACTGACCAAAGACGTATTATATAGACAAGAAGTTAGAACACTGATGCTGAGTAATGCTAACGAGCAGGATTTTGAACAGCGAGCCTAAACCGGCAACATTAGCAATTCCTCTAAAAGCAGTTCATTTCCTGAATCCCAGCTGTCATTAGCAATTCCTCAAACTTGACATAAAATCAATTCATAATTTGTGGACCATCTTACGAATCTCCATATAAAACTGTCAAACAGATGAATTATTTCGTAATAGGAATTACACGCAGATCATATTATGAAGTGTCAGTTTGTGACATTTTACTATGAGTCATAATATTTTCATATTGTGATTCTGCTAAAGTGACCGTTTTAAAAGCCACCTGGAATCTTTAACTTTGCACAATCTCACATCCAACCATACTTTAATTATTATTAGTATTATAAGTGCGAAAGTATCTCGCTGATCTGTTACATTTTCACGCCCAAAACACTGAACCGATCGATATTTGACAGATAGGTAGCAGGAACTTGGAAAAGGACATCGGCTACTTTTAGGCCTATTCTGTAAACTGCACTCAAATCTGTGGAGTAGTAAAATAATAAAACTGCTCCAATGTATTCCTCAAAATGATTTATCTAAATATAAGTGAATTAGTAGGTATCTAATAATGATCACATATTAACACATTGTATCTTTTATAAGGCTAGTACTCTCATGATTTCTAGGATTCTTGACTTAAAACTTGGAACTTGGATGTTTGGTCATTTGGTTTGTTAAGCGTAAATAATGCTCATAAATCAGCTCGAAAACTTGTGACGAAGAAAAGGAAAATGTGAGATTGTAGTAAGTTAAATACGTCCTCGTAATTTTCATGTATAGATTAATTAATCGTATTTTGGTTGGCCGTATCGTCAACTAATATCTATACTAATATTATAAAGCTGAAGAGTTTGTTTGTTTGAACGCGCTAATCTCAGGAACTACTGGTTGGAATTTGAAAAAATCTTTTTGAGTTAGATAGTCCATTTATCGAGGAAGGCTATAAGCTATATAACATCACGCTACGACCAATAGGAGCGGAGCATAAATGAAATGTGTTGCAAAGACGGGAAAAAATATTCCTTTTTGAGAGCTTTCGTTGCGTGCGCTGCGTAAACGGTTTATGATACGTAAATATCATGTATGATGGAATTGTTCCTCTTTAAAAGTTCTAAAAAAAGTCCGCGACAGCATATGTCTATCTTTTAAGATTGACTCACTATAACCTTTTTTATGGTAATCAAATTTGTTCAAAATGAATGCATTATTTGCGAAGGAGTTTTATCAAAATTATATTAATCCTTATTCAAATAAATAGTTTTACCATCAAAGGTATTTATGTAGCAGTAAAATACTTTTTAATTCATTCGAATCGGACATTTAATTTCGAAGTTATCACGAGTATGAAAATGCAATACGCGAACCGTTCGACGCCGGCGCCGCCCCGCGCCGCGACGTTCCCTACTCTAGAAAAGAGAGGAGAGGATGGGCACACGGGTAGATCATGATCTGGCATAGGACAACGGGATCAAGACCTACGCGGGTGAAACCGCGGGGCACAGCTAGTTTTAAATAAAAATACCACAGTACCTACCCGACTAACTTTGTTATATCTAATTAGGTTTTATAAAACGACTTGGCTATCATATACTATCCTACTCTATGTAAATACAGAGGATAGTTTAGAGAAGTAAGTAAATGGAAATCGATTTTAAACTTAAAAATTACACACCTATATTTACAGCATGCCGCCTGTCTGCCAGAATACATGTACCTTTCAGTACGTTATTGTATGTATTTATTTATTTATGATTAATGTGTTAATCTGTTATATTAAAGAGGAGCACATTTGGTGCCGGACTTATTGAATGTGCCCCCTCACAGTCAAGCCCGCCTGCTGCGCCGCTGTATGAATACTTATATGTATTTATTTACACTCGGTTCATTTAACAAAGCGCTCGAGTGTGCACGAGCCCTCGTCTTGTAACGATGTTTTATTATAGCGCACTTCAAAGCACTCGTAGATTTCGAATTGAATTTAATACATCTAAAATGATTGGTAAATCTCTATTCGATTTTTAGTTACCTATTTTGGCATTGTAAGCTATTCCTGTTAAATTGAGACGCATTTTTAGGTACCTATCTTGGCATTGTAAGCTATTCCTGTTAAATTGAGACGCATCTAGTTGTGAGACTAATTTGCTAATCAATCAGACCAGTTTCAGGAAACAACGTAGTTATTATAAATACATAATTTATAATAACTACGTTAATAATTAAAATGATATATTATATAACACTAACAGGGCTCCTGTTCTATTCTTCGAATCTCTTTGGATCAGTCTCCCAAGAGATAATCTATCTGTCATAGCACCCCCTTCTAATAAACCCCATGCACTTGACTGTAGGGAGCAGGCTTTTAGGATAAAAATGGCATCAATGCTTTTCTCCCTAGGGAAAGGGAGAAAAACATTTCCCCTGAAATCGATAGAGGAAAAGCGTCGCGATTGGCAGGCGTCCCGACGCCGCGCCCGCCCAGCCAACATGGCCGCCGCGCGACGTTACTGTAGTCCTTCTCATTATCCCGATGTATCTTGGTATAAATCAATATTTAAATGATATTTACAAGGTTTTAAAAAACTTGAATTCAAAAATACTATTGAACTTTTGTTTGACCAAAATTACATAATTTGTGCGTGTAACAAAGGATAATGTTAATTATAAACATACGGCAGGCGTCGGTTTTCAGTATTACAAGTTTAAAGGAACCCAAAGAGAACTTGTTATTAGTTAAATTGCATCCTGGTCGAATGTGTGGCACAATTAAAGGTTTGTTGGAAGCGGATGCGGCAGCCGGAACAAAGGCAGCACGCGATCTGGATCGACAGACGTCTGCCTCCTGTCGTGTTGTCCTTCTGCTTTTTTACCAAAACTTACAATTACCGCCTTGTTGCTAGAAATGAATTTAAAATTATAAGTACTTATCACAAATTCATTCTTACTTGTTGTGTGTGTGTTCTATCTATTAAAAAAAATCAAGTAATAAAAACTAAAACCCAACTACGACTTAAAAGGTATAAACAAGACACCACAGACAAATTAAAAATCCGGAGTCACACGTGTAAATCGAACAGATTACGTGTGACTCCGGATTTTTAATTTGTCTGTCTGTGGTGTCTTGTTTATACCTTTTAAGTCGTAGTTGGGTTTTAGTTTTTATTACTTGATTTTTTTTTAAATTCTTTTGGGGTTATAATATAGGTAAATATTTTTGAAACGTGCTCATTAAGCCCTTTCATTTGATACCCAACATGGTACGATTAAACCATTTTTTTTTTTAAGTTCCTCTCTTTATGTCCTCTAGAGGGCGCCATTTTTAATTTAATGTCACATAGCCTATAACCAGCGGACAATCACGACGCTTCTAACCATACCTCATTTGTCAAATTGTGATAAGTGGTTTGGAAGATAGGAGGGAACAGATGAACATACATACATACATACATACCGGTCAAAATCATAACCCTCCTTTTTTCTTCGCCGTAGTCGGGTAATAATGAGTTGTCAACAAAATGTAAATCTATCAACCCAATTCGTTAGACTTGTTAAAGCGTGGTTCGAGAATGGACACAGTCATCTACCTGTACACTTTTTTTAAGGATCACTTCCGAGCCATATGTGACAGATAAATGCATTTCAACTTTTGCCACCAACAGAGTGGCAGTTTTTGTTTATATTTTTTGTGCAACATTTTAAAAGTTGCTTTTTGTCAACAGGCCCACATCGTATCCCGATTTATAATGAACGGCGTGTGCGTAAGGTGGCGCGGCTGGATTGATTTGGAGCGGCTCGACGGTGTCGGGTGTTTGGAACTGGATGAGGAGCGAGCAGCTATCGAGGACGCGGCGTTGCGCGACCAGATCGAGCGTTACAACCAGCGCCTGCGCGACTTCGAGGACAAGCAGCGCGCGTACCGCGAGCACGGTGAAGAGCTGCGTGCGCATGCGCACGTGCACCAGCGCTGCCACCAGCCGCGCCAGGCGCCGCACGCCGCGCACCCTGCGCACCCGCACCCGCCACACCCTGGCCACATCAAACCGCATTCGCAAGGCGCGCTCATCTCGTAGATACATAGTACTACTACAAGACTACAGCATCGCTATTAATGAGTGAGAAGAACTATGAAGACCTCGAGACGCATGCAGATGTCGCGTATTCCGGAGTGAATAACCAATACGGTGTCAGAACGAAGAGTTTGCGTTACAAACACGATACGTTTCATCTTTCATACGTCTGGAGAGGTGCTACGTTGTTGGAAAAGGTTGACGAGCGAAATAGTGAATTTATCTATGCGGTTTTCGATAAGTCGTCAGTTTCAAATGGCTACAATCAGCCATAGTGGGTTATAGTATTTTTCAGAAAGCCCTAAGACTTTTGTATTAACCCATCTGCCAGATTCTCTTCTAAAACCTATAAAATTATCAACTTGTTTAAAAGTTTTTGTAGGCGCATTTGTTGTCTTTATTTACCTGTAGGTCATGACTTTGAAGGTAGACGTTTTTTACATTACAATTTCAGTTACATTTGGTTTCAATAAAACATCACCATACAGTAGACTTGAAACGAAAGAATAAGGATTACCTATTATCATCTTCTAATTTCAAAGAACGGCTTTTTCCAAGCATTTATTAGTTTAGTTGTTTTGTCGTCGTTACCTCGTCGTGAATTAAAACATCGTCGATATATGCAATGTTAGTTAAGTATAGTTGTAAGAAAATGTAGATATTTCTATTATCATGTAAAACTGATTTTATTTTGTATAAAACACCATTTTTTCAAAAAATCTTTCGATTTATACGTATAACCTACAAACAATACTGTATTGATTCTCTTTTTCAAACTCCATTTTATACGTTCAAAGAAATATCAATAAGAATGTTTCGAAGATAAAGTTCCTTCAGTCATATCTGAAGACGATCTTGATAAGTCAATTTCCCGTTGTAGATTATATCTTTGAACATTTATGAAACACTCAATACGTCATTAATATTAGCTACTTAGCAAATACTTAATCGATTTAAATAACTTACCATTAAATACTGTATACTTGTCTACTAATACTTTTGTTACAACATAAGTGATTACCATCCATTATAAACCAGCTCCAAATGCTAACTTTTATTAATTTCGGTCAGTAGTAGTTAATACCGAGGCATAACAAGTTGTAAGTACCTACGCATAGAAAAGCAATCATAAACATATTAGAATTCTATAGCATTTCGTATTCTGATGGATCCAATCGTTAGGAATTGATATTTTTCTCATTACTTGTAATTATTATTAATTAACGTTCTTGTTCAGTTTGTGGTTCATGTTATTTATTTTTAAGTTGATTTTATATGTAACGAAATATAAAGTATTGTGATAATAATGTAAATAAATCTTTACTGAATTTTAAACATGTACGATTTTTTTCCTATTCCCTTATTGTCTAGAACTACAATAATTATGTTTACAGTGTTGTCGAAGGACCTGTCAAAGGCGTCTGATGAAAATAATCAAATAATTTTAAAAAAATTGACTGTTCGACCATGTGTCTGTCAACAAGCTTTAATTTACACTGGATAGCGTGTCTACACACGGCCAATAAACGATAAAAACAGGACTAATTGTTCCTTTTCATAATTTTGGTACCCACTACAGCTATTTATACATAGTATATTACAGGCAGCAGATAGCTCACAAACACTAAAAAATGAAAAATTACTTTAATTTCGGAAGTCGGTGTCTGCTGTCTGGTTTTCAATTTTCGTTTTTTACCACAGACTTCCGAAATTAAAGTTATTTTTCATTTTTTAGTGTTTCTTTGGAAGTCTGTTCTTTTTTTTTGTAAACAGTGTTAATTTTTCACTTTTTAGTTGTGGTTCCTACCCCACACAAATTCGAATCCCACTACCTGCTATGTAAACAACAGGAGTAACTTAAAACATCGTTCACATATACTAAGTGCGAAAAATACTTAATATATTAAAGCTAACCCATAAACCAGGCGCTCGACCAAATGGTGGAAGTCCTCAGGGAGGAAGGTACGCGATTTTGCAAAATGCGGCGTAAAGGCAAGAAGTCGAAACTTTCGGATGAGACTCTGAAGCTTATGACGGAACGACGTGAAAACCCACCTATCACTTCGTCAGAACAACGGGCACTCAACAAAAATATTAGAACATTGGTACGACGTGACCTCCGACGCTCCAATACACGCTCAATAGAGAAAGCGATTGAGCAAAATCGGGGGTCGAAAGTGTTCGTCCAATCACTCGGGAGGAGCCACCTGACGAAGTTGACCAAATCTAGTGGGGATACCGTCGTTTCGAAGCCGGAGATCCTTTCGGAAGTCGAAAACTTCTACGGCCAATTGTACGCATCGCATGCATCACGAGCTGATCCCGAAAATGAGGATTCCAGAGCCACCTTAACCCGCCATTTCACGGAAGACCTGCCAGAAGTCAGCCAAGATGAAATCGAGGCGGCTCTTAAACAGCTTAAAAATGGAAAAGCCCCTGGTGAGGACGGCATTACGACTGAGCTCCTGAAAGCGGGAGGAAGTCCTGTACTGAAAGAGCTTCGGGAGCTCTTCAACTCTGTCCTGTTCTCTGGGAGAACTCCAGAAGCGTGGCGAAAGAGCGTGGTCGTTCTCTTCTTTAAAAAGGGTGATAAGACCCTTTTAAAGAATTACAGACCCATTTCGCTCCTAAGCCACGCATATAAGTTGTTTTCAAGAGTCGTCACGAATCGTCTAGCGCGAAGACTCGACGAGTTTCAGCCGCCGGAGCAGGCCGGGTTTCGAGGAGGTTACAGCACCATAGACCACATCCACACAGTGCGGCAAATTATACAGAAGTCCGAAGAGTATAATCGGCCCCTATGTCTTGCTTTTGTGGACTATGAGAAGGCTTTTGACTCTATCGAGACCTGGTCTGTTTTGGAGTCTATGCAGCGATGCCAAGTTGACTGGCGATACATCCAAGTGCTGAGATGTCTTTATGAAAACGCGACAATGACCGTCCAAACTCAGAACCAGCAAACTGAACATATCCCCCTGCGTCGAGGTGTGAGGCAAGGGGACGTTATTTCCCCGAAATTGTTCTCTAACGCTTTAGAGGATGTGTTTAAGACGCTGAACTGGGAAGGACGCGGCATTAACATCAACGGCGAGTACATCTCACACTTGAGATTTGCAGATGACATCGTCATAATGGCTGAGTCGCTGCATGACTTACAGCAGATGCTGGACGACCTGGTTGATTCTTCTGTACGCATTGGTCTCCGGATGAACTTGGACAAAACCCAAGTTATGGTCAACGACCACGTTAGTCCGGGACCGATTGCTGTTAATGGCGATGCTCTCGAAGTTGTTCGTGAATACGTTTACCTCGGTCAAACTCTGCAGTTTGGTACGAACAACTTTGAGAAGGAGGCTAACAGAAGAATTCAGCTGGGCTGGGCAGCTTTTGGGAAGCTCCGTCGAGTCTTCTCGTCGCGTATCCCGCAGAGCCTAAAGACTAAAGTCTTCAATCAGTGCGTCCTGCCTGTGATGACCTATGGAGCCGAAACGTGGACACTCACGGTACGGCTGGTCCATAAATTCAAGGTCGCTCAGCGAGCTATGGAACGTGCTATGCTTGGAGTATCTCTGAGAGATAGAATCCGGAATGAGGTAATCCGGCAGAGAACCAAAGTTGTCGACATAGCTCACAGAATAAGCAAGCTTAAGTGGCAATGGGCCGGCCATATTAGCCGTAGAACCGATGACCGCTGGGGTAGACGTGTTCTTGAGTGGAGACCGCGAATCGGAAAACGTAAGGTAGGACGCCCTCAGGCTAGGTGGAGCGACGATCTTCGCAGGGTGGCTGGTAGCAACTGGATGAGAGCTGCCGAGAATCGAGCTGAATGGCGTGCAATTGGAGAGGCCTATGTCCAGCAGTGGACTGCTATAGGCTGATGATGATGAACCCATAAACTACGCAAGCTAAGTTAATAAAATTTATATGGGACCACCCTTGTTGACCTACCAAACAAAAAAAGAATTATCAAATCAATTCACAATTGGCGGAGTAATCGCGTAATAAACACACAAAAAATACATACAGACGAATTAAGAACCTCTTCCTTTTTGAAGTCGGTTAAAAAGTGCTGATTCTCGCAGTGCAGCGTTACTGTAGCGCAGGCTTAGCAGCTTCGTAGTTTTCCGTAACGGGACCGTAGCAGCGGCGTAACCCTTCCATAGCGCTGGCGTAGCAGCTACATTACGTTTCTGTAGCGGAGACGTAGCAGCGGCGGCGGGCGGCGTGGCGGTCGGCGCGCGGTGGCGGCGCAGCGAATCCGTAGCGTTGGCGTAGCAGCTACGTAACGATTCCGTAGTGGAGACGTAGTGGCGTAGCGTTTTCGTAGCACTGGTGTAGCAGCTTCGTAGCGTTTCCGTAGCGGGGCGGTGTGTCTCTTGGAGTCTATTATGCGGCTGTGACATGCCTCTTCATCTGACTTTCATAGATCCACGTTTGCCACCAAGCAAGTGAATGACGGGAAGTCTCTAGTCTTATTCGAAGAAAGTTCAATATCTTAGAATAACTCGAAAAGAAGCTAGAACTCTCCTGGTTTATTCATAAGTAGTGAACTGACATCTCAAAGTATCACTAAGTTATTCGATATTTCCGTCCAAGCGTTGAAATTAAATATCATTTTATTATAATCAAGTAACTACCTGTTGTGAGCACTACGAAGGTTTCGATACGTTTTATTATAACGTGAGGGTGGCGGTCCCTCGAAAGTTACACGCTATTATATTGAAATTGGACATAATTAGTCGTCTGTGGCACATTTCGAACAAATGCCAGGCGCGCAGCGCCGCCGGGACACCGTGTGAGGCGAGCGCACACGCGCGGCGCACCTGCACCCGCGCCGACCCCTCCCTGCCCTCGCTCATTATACGCTCATTTTACTCGACTGAGGAAATGTTCATAATATTCATGCTCGTTAAACACAACACACATTGAAAGCTTGTTTTAAACGTTGATGTTATATTTAATCATAGTATTTGAAACTCATTTCAAATCCATATGTCTTGCGCTTTTCATTGTTCATTTTTAAACGGATCAGATTTAGGTACCTTTGCTGCATTATTTTATGTTGATTGTATTTGCATATTTTCGGGATTTAACACTAATATTAAGGGGTTAATTAACGTACTATGTAGGTAAAAGCTGATTTTACGACACGCAATATAGTGAGCAAAAATGAAGGTGCATCTTTTGGGGGGTTAGTATTTGGGAAAGGCACTTATGCGACCACTAAATCACGTGGTATTCTTATAGGTACTTGTAGTTCGCTAAGGTCAAGTGTAAAAAAAAAAAAAAGATGAAACATGTCATGCTTTAAGTTTTGGTAACCTTTGCATACCTGTCTTCCTTGTATACACTTGAAGCAGGATAAAGCTGAAAGATGTAACCGTATCAAAGAAATCTGTGCTTATATTTAAAAAATCGAAGTTCGTTCTAATACAAACATTAAACATCGCCACATAACTCATAAGTATCGGTAGATGAGATTTATGTATTTTATTCCTATTTAAATTAAATATTTTTATTTCAGTAAGAATTTAACGCGATGAAAAATGTCTCGAAGCCGTACTATGCGAGCGAGTTACATCTAAGTACCTACATAATAAGTATTTGTATGTTTACTTAACGACTTATTCAGAAAGCATGAATTTAAGATTATAATAAAATATACCGGATAAGGATAACGACATAAAAAAGCTCCAAAGAATGGAGAACATGATACAGACAGCTTGGATAGAGGGCAGATATTCTAAAATATTATAACAACTAACCTAATGCCACTACATATCTCTATAGAAATCATGATAACGTTGTAGGATATTGCAAAATTATACGCGGAACTGAGCATTATCCGGACGACATCGACACCATTGATGTTATCGTAGGGTTTTATTGTGACGTACGGCACCTTGACCGTCAAAATCGAGCAGGTACCTCCTTTATATTGGACATGATCTCTGATCGATGCCACAAAAAACTTGGTATTTTACAAAGCATAAATCGGAGAACGCTATCCAAAGGCGGCTCACAATGAACCCGTGATTTATCGGAGCATTCTTTTTGCGCAAAAAGCTCAGGTCAGTGTCGGAGCGAAGCACCAAAAGGGCATTTCGTGTAATCCGCGCGCAAACCGTGGGAACGACCACGCATCGGCTTATGAGGCTATTTGATTATTATACTATCTACTTATTTCATACCGAATATTCAACGCATGGTAATGATACTTAATAGATACACCTTGCTGTCAAATGGTCACTTACATAATTTTTAACCTTAGTATTGATTTTAGTTGCATAACGTCACATGTGTTTGCAGGTACGTATTAAATAAATTGTATTCCACGGTTTATCCTACTGTTTTTTTTTATAGAGTTAATAGCTTCACCTGAAATTCTAAAATAGTTTTACCCAGTATATGTATGCCGCCGGCGCAGCAAGTGGTGCCGCCTAGTTCTGTAACGAAGTTACTGGAACCGACGAAGAGGTCAGATAAGAGTGACCCTGTCTAGTGACAGTCACTCTAGCAGAGCATAGCCTCGATGGCGTAGCAGCTGTCTTCTGATGACAGTGAGTTTAAGTTCCTTGGCCGCTGTCGTAGTACCACGTCCACCCACGACCCCACGACTTAATATGTGTATACTAGCTGCGCCCCGCGGTTTCACCCGCGTAAGTCTCGATACCGTGGGAATATCGAGATAAAAGTATCCTATGTGTTAATCCAAGTTATCAACTATCTTTTTGCCAAATTTCATCCAAATCCATTCAGTAGTTTTTACGTGAAAGAGTGGATACGGGAATGGATGGATGGATGGATGTTTGTTAAAACATCCATCCATCCATCCATACTTAGAAACTTTCGCGTTTATAATATTAGTTAGATTAGATAGTTAGATGTTCCTTGACCATGACGAACTGCTATATTCCGGCACAATCCTGATGATATTGAAATAGCTGAACCACTAATATTTACGATGACCACTGGTAAAGGCTATTCTGCGTTATGTATTTTACATCCTCGCTTACCTACTTTTTTTAACTAAAATAGGCCTATGGCGTCGAAAAATTCATCCACACTGTCGACTGGTAAGTCTTGGGTCACGGGAGGTGTCAACCAGGCGTTCGAAAATTTTACTAAGTAGGTAAGTAAGTATATTGGGTGATTGGATGGAAAACAAGCCGAGCGGCGACTCAGCTGATGATACCTAGTCACAGTTTTATAATCTACACCAGCTATATTCTAAGTGTGTTCCGCGGAACCCTAGGGTTCCGTGATACCTCTGTCGGGGTTCCGTAAGAATTTAGAAAAAAAAATCAAAACACCTCTCTCTGGTCGCTCCGCGGCTGCGCGGACTCCGGGGCCGCGCGGAGACAAAACGCTATGAACGTTATTTATTTATTTATTTGTATTTGTAGAAACATGTGTTACAATAGCTGGTACAATATCTCATAAGTTTGGTATCAACAATTTTATACTTGTACAACCCGTTCGCTCTAAGTTTGCCGTTCTTTGGAATGCGCGTACCCTCCCCCACGTGACAACAAAACTTATAATGTGTCATAGTTTTACCCAAATATTACAATTTTTATTGTTACAATTAAATAAAAAATATTTTTATATTATGTTTTGCTGACGCTACTTTTCGAACGTCATACCTATCGCCAGCGGCAAACTTAAAACGAGCGGGTAGTATACTTGTGAGCGTGTAGTCTCTTTGATAAAAGCCGCCTCTGAATTAGACGCTATAGTTGTCAACAAGCGACTTTCGACTCTAACTTCAAAGGATAAAGTCGATATTGTTTACAACGCAATTTTTAAATTTCTGTTTTTATTTTTGCTTTTTGTTTATCAAAGGTGCCGACTCGAGTATTTTCGAGAATATTTGAGATCGAGTCTAGGACTAAGTATAAAAGCGTCGCCCGTCGTCAGTTGACGATTAGCGTTCGGAGCGATAAGTTACTGCCTACTTACAAGCTCGCTAGCGAGAAACTAGTGTTCATTGTTTTACTGCCTGCTGTATTCTGTTGTCTCAGTTTTGTACATTTCTTCACCGTAGGTACTAAATTTAGTCCTTTATACGCAGTAACGATTGTGGATTATTTAAACCCCACTATCCTGACGTGTAACATTATAAATAAAGAAGAATGGAACGTTGGCTTAAAGGTGTTAAACGTGTTGCAACAACATCTTCTAATGACGCTGAATGTTCAAAAGCAGTGCGCGCGGAGAATATAGCAATCACCGATTTAGAAGATGATGCCACGACGTCAAGCTCGACGGTTCAAAGACGAAAAGAAGGAAGTATGATGAATCTTATATCAGTTTCGGATTTGTTGATTCCAACGGCTCACCTCTCTGCATGCTCTGTAGTAAACTGCTTCCTAATAGTTCCATGGCACCTGCCAAATTGCGCCGACATTTAGAAACTGTACACCCCGAGTCTAAAGACAAGAATAAAGAATTTTTTGTTCGCAAAAAAGATCAGTTATTAGAAAGTCAAAAAAATATGATGCATGTAACACAAACTATCAACGAAAAGGCCACGGAGGCATCATATTTAGTTAGCTATCGCATTGCACAAGCAGGTGAAGCGCATACTATCGCTGAAAAATTAATAAAACCATGTGTATTAGACATAACAAAATGTATGCTCGATGAAAAATCTGCAAAGCATCTTTCTACTGTTCCGCTATCAAACGATACTGTTTCACGACGAATCCATGATCTGGCAAGCTACGTTAAACAAGAACTAGTTACACGTCTACAAAATACACGATTCGCCTTGCAAATGGACGAGTCGACTGATGTCGCTGGTTTGGCTATCCTGCTGGTTATTGTGAGATATCCATATAAAAGTTCTTTTGAAGAAGACATACTTATGTGTTCATCGCTGCTTACAAACACTACCGGGGAAGAAATTTTTAATAAAATAAATATATTTTTTGAAGAAAATAATCTCAATTGGAACAATTGCATTGACATTTGTACAGATGGGGCGATGACAGGTAAAACAGCAGGAGCAGTGTCACGAATTAAAAATAAAGCGCGTAATTGTAGTTCCAGTCATTGTATTCTGCATAGACAAGCACTTGCGATGAAGCAAATGCCGTCAAATCTAAAATTAGTTATGGATGAAGCGGTAAAAATAATTAATTTTATCAAATCACGACCACTACAATCCCGATTGTTCTCATTATTGTGTGAAGATTATGGCAGCAAACATAAAACACTGCTGCTCCATACAGAAGTGCGATGGCTGTCTCGGGGTAAAACTTTAACAAGGCTATTTGAACTTAGAGCCGAATTACAAATGTTTCTTTCAGCAGATACTTCTTTTAATTTGAAGGACCGTTTGTATGATAAAACTTGGTTGTTCCGATTGTCTTTTATGGCGGATATCTTTCAAAAACGTAACGAATTGAATTTATCGTTGCAAGGTAAACAGACAACAGTGTTTCAGGCCTATAATAAAATAACTGCTTTTAAAAGAAAATTAGATTTTTGGATCATTTGCATTGGTAAGAAAGAAATAGAAAGCTTTACGTTACTCAGTGAGTTTGTTAGCGAAAACGACTCAGTAATGTTTGAAGATGATGTGTTTGAATTGGTCCAATATCTCAGTTCGATGCGCGCATCTTTTGATAAGTATTTTCCCGAAGAACACAATACAAAAATTAAAGTGAATTCATGGATTCATAATCCTTTTTTACCCAACTTGGAAAAGCCTGAAAACATGTCAAACGAGATATATGAATCTCTTTTAGAAATGTCATCAGACACAAGTATGGAGTCACTGTTCAAAACGACGCCTCTCAATGATTTTTGGTGCAGAATCCAAGATGAATATGCAATGCTTGGCCAAATGGCTCTGGATATTCTGCTCCCGTTCCCAACTACATATTTGTGCGAAACAGGATTCTCTACCTACGCAGCCACGAAAACAAAATATCGCAATAGACTGGACGCCGAAGCTGATATGAGACTCCAACTTTCTTCCATCAAACCTGATATCAACCAATTGATGAAAAATAAAAAACAGTTTCATACCTCCCACTAGTTAGATTTTTCTTTTTTAATGTTTTCTATTGTTGTCCTTGCCAAGTGGTGAAGTAAATAATAATTAGTAACTGTTACATTGTACTTTTATTATGCTGATTAATAAAAAATACACTTATAAAAACAATTGTTTTATTGTAGGGTTCCATCAAGTATTTTGCTTCCCAAAAGGGTTCCGTCATTTAAAAAGTTTGAGAACCACTGATCTACACTAATATTATAAAGAGAAAAGATTTGTATTTTTATTTGTAATGTAGGTACCTAAACTCAAAAACTACTGGTTCGATTTTCAAAATTCTTTCACCAGTAGAATACCTTAAATTATTATCAATGAGTAACATAAGGTATCTGAGGCTATCCTACTTTTTATTATAAACGCGAAAGTTTGTGAGGATGGATGGATGTTTGTTACACTTTCACGCAAAAACTACTGAACGGTTTTGGCTTATTGATTAACACATAGGATATTTTTATCCCGATATTCCCACAAGTTCGAGACTTATACGGTGAAACCGCGGGGAGCTGCTAGTAATTTAGAAAGATATCACGCGGGCAAAGCCGCTGGCGGAAGCTATTATAACATAATTGTGACCCGCTCTGAGAAGTTGAGATAACTTGAAAGTTGTTTGAATGTGATACCCATCTTAACCGAACTTACAGGGCTTCCCTAAGACACGTGAGTCGACCAGGCTCGTCTCACACTTGAGTGGCGCGAATGCACACTATGTGTCAGGCTTCCCGAGGCCGACCCAACGGCTACACTCCTGGCAGGAGCATACCACTATCATCGTAGGTAGATGAAATACCTACTAACGTACAACGGTGCAATTTATAGGTTTGGAAAATACACTACGCTTGAAATAAAAATACTTTCCAAGTCATCATACCTAATAAAAAAATCGTCATTTTTTTTTTCAGATTGCTTCAAAACAATATTTTAAAGGATGTTGTCAGATAAAGACATTATTTACGTAACTCAACATTTTAATTATGTGAAGTTGTAAAACAGATAAAGCTGTTTATTTATACAACGTCTTTAAATGACGGAGTTGCAGAGCAAATACATCAAATGTTAGCGTTTTATAGCCGACGAGCCGCCATCGCGCCAGCGAGCGCCGGCCAGCGGCACTTTGAAACCGAGTACCGCCAGCTCATCCATATGTTTCCTCGAATTAACGTCTGTTTTCTACGAAGAAAACGGCTGTCATAAACCTCGTTATAGATTTTACGTGGGTACCTACGTTAAACATTATTAACTGTTAGTTTATCATAAAAAATAATAAAGATTTAACCAGTTAGAACTCGTCTTGCAGGGTTTGAATTGAATTTGCTCTCGTATGCTAATAATGGGTGCACGAATTAGGAGCTTTTCATTTTTAGAAATGTATTTTAGTTTTAGCCATAATATTAAATAGGAGGACTTTGAACCGACATTGAACGGAATAGTTTAGAAGAAAATGGCAAATTACTTATTTATAACCTACCAATTTCATTTTTAATAAAAATATCTATAAAATGTAATTAATGCAGGTATATTTCAATAGAGCGTAGGATAGTAACATGTAATCCTGGGCCACGTGCACGATAATCCCGGCTAATTGAGGGCGCGCGGCGCTGATCCCTAGATCATCAGGTGCTCATCCTCGCGCGCGGCGGTGAACGCTCTCGAGCACTCAATCGTTAATGATTAGAAACAAACGATAAACTAAAGAAAAAGGATCATTTTTATTATTTTTTATCAATAGTACCTACATTTTGACGTTCTTTAACACATTTATGAAGAAATAATTCAATAAAAAAAACTAATTTTGTTACTTATTTTTTGTTTAATAATCTATTGAAATAATTAATTTATATGTCCAACTATTTTTAGTCCTAAACGTGCTTTTTAAAATGGAACTTTATAGGTGGGTGGCGTTTTGTAGTTTATGCCTACCCCCAAGGAAAGGCGTGAGTTTATGTGTGTTTATCACGGATATCTATGGTATTTAATGTGTTTATAGATAGGTTAGGTATGTACTCCAAAGCGTGGTAGGCTTGTATTTCTTTACGAGTTCATGGAGTAAACAAAAAATACGTTCTTAGAGAACGACTGCGCACTTTTGCTGTTCTTCCATTGAATAAAATTTTCAGAAGTAAGTATTTTTCCTTCGATTTTGATAGAAACAGGCTATCGCTTGGATTTTGCGGCTCAGTAGGTACTTACCTAGTACCTACTGAGCCGGGTAAATATAAAGGACGGTGGCGTGGGTGCCGTCGAATCTATAAAAAATACTTTTCTTCATACCTGAATGATGGATGATATTAGTAGCGTAACACTGTCAAGTACAGGAAATTCGAGATCTGTGTGTGATCTTAGACAGCAAGCTGTTTACCTCCCACATTGATAAAGGCCGCCCAGATGCTTGGATTTTCGAAGAGAAACACAGGGTTTAAAACACCTGAGAACCAAGGTGTTAGGTACTCTAAAAAGCCTTCACATATTCACATAACAAACAAATTATTATAAAGCCTATCATGTTCCCACTGCTGGGACACAGGCTTCCTCTCTTTCAGAGGGAGTGGGCTATATTCCACCACGCAGGCGCAGTGCGAGTTGGTCAGTTGGTGGATGTCACATCATGTTTTCGAATTTTTGTTCTAGGACATATTATGCCGGCTTCCTCACGATGTTTTCCTTCCTTAGCCTTAGTGCGCAGAAATCTTGTACATATATGCAAGTAGTGTATAGAGTCCTTTTTACGGAAATCATACAGCGAGCTTTACTCGACTCTTGCTTTCTCTACAAGAAAACTTTTCCCACAGAAAGCCATCCATGGAACAATTATAATGTTTAGGTTCGCGATCGAAGACGTCTTTTGAATGTATGCTTCCCCCCAAAAATTATTTAATAAAATACAGAGCAGTTGCCTTTTGTAGAATATTTCCATAACAGTTCCAAGAATGTTGGAAAGAAAGAAAGAAATCATTTATTTGCTAGTAATGTAGGGATATCTACATATAAGTTGGAATATTAAATTGGTAAACAAAGGCCAAAAAAAATTTTGTTACCGAGCTTTAATTTCGCGTGTCAATTTAGTTTTGTACAATAATTATAGTTCAAAGCAGAAAGCAATAATTATATTGTGGTGAACGCTATGTATCTGTCGCAGTAAGATGTTTAAAGCCGTGATATAGTTATATCCCTAGGGATATAGCTATTTACCGTCATATAGTTATATGAATGCGGTTCATAACTGTCGGAGTGCCCTAATGTTGTGTTACTGCGACCAATTTCGACGTAGCGCTCGCCGGCCGCTCGCTGCCGCCGGTACCGCTCGCTTCCCTCGCTCGGCTCACGCGTAGATACATAGTTGGTCACAGTTCTAACCTACCTACATATTTTTTCCTTTAAGCTAAAGTCGTTTCTGGTTTCTTGAAGTCTTGAATACTACACCGGAAACAATACCCAAATCCAGATCGTTCGCAACTCTGAATTGCGGAATGGTTATAGGTAACTTTATAAGCTCAACATTTGGAATCAACTCATTACTAGCTTTTATTTGATACCAATATTATTGTAATTTATTTTTTTAAAAACCTTCCCCTCCGTTTTTTTTGTATTTGCAGATGAAATATATAAAAAAAATATAGCCTGTCTCACTACCACAATTAAGACGAAACCTAACGACACCTCGTGTGTTAAAATCCATCAAGCCGTTTAGGCTACAGAGCGTGCCAAAGAAATAGACATACATACATAAAAACATACATACATACTCTCGAAAAACATTATCCTTCTTCTGGGGCAGTCGGGTAAAAATACAGTTACTCAGTCACATACCTCTTTGAAGGAAATAGACCACAACGAACATTAATAAACGGTTTCTCAAAACAATCAACTAGCCTATTTCTATACTTATTTTCGTTAGTCGATTATACGGTTTATTGCTGTAGATCTATTCGTAAGTCCGATTTATATCCAGTTGCCGACTGCCCCTCACTTAGTCACCAGGTGTCAAACAAAGGCTGCTTTCCGAATTAGAAAATAATCGCTCTCAGCGCTCACAGCGATAACTTGCGTACCGGATTAGATATCACAATTATGACAGCTGAGGTCTGTCAACAATTCGGAACACTCGTGAACGCGCTCAGAGCCTCGTAAAATAAACATAACCTCAAACCTCTCATTGTTATTATTGTTCATATTCATATTATAAAGTGCTTCTGTGTTAAACATACCAAATTAAAAAAAAAAATCAAATTCATCAGTTTATTCATCAATTTAAGAAAAATATTGTTATTATGATTTAAAACAACACAGTACAACTGTCAGTTTGACAGTCACATTGACAGCGCTCACGGTGATATTATTCCATTGACTGATTTATTAGTCATTGTATTATTCTAAGGCATGGTCGGCGTTATCGCAAGATGGCGCATGTCATGACGTCATATATGACGATTTACGGGACATCGTTATCGTGCTCAGGCTAATACGGAACGGGTTTTAGCACGCCCAAATCGATTACAGCGTAACTCGGAACGCACCCAAAAACATTAATATATTTGACGTAACCAAAAGACGTTTCGAGTCGACAAATTTGACATATATCACGTTAACCATCTAAATTTTAATTTAGAAAAAATATTATTTATTTGTTGCATTTAATTAGATAGGTTAACATAAATAAAGGTTATTGTTGTATTATGAATGACGAGATGAAGAATAATGTTAAAGAAACCAGGGAATTATATTCCATGATTCATCAAGAGTACGTTATTATGGCAGAATAGTAAGAGCATATTATTTATTGATTCATTTGTTAGGTTGCTTTTAGAAGTATAGACTATGTTATCTTAGAACAGTCTGTCGCTTAGTTTGTAGATCTAGTGCTTTTCCATGTAATAAAGATAACAATAAACTGGCTTAAAATCTAAACTAATTAAGTATTTATCTTTTTAGCCGTATGTTACAAACAGAGAACCTTCAGGGAATCTATGTGATTCCTTCGTATGAGAACTCATTTTGTAAGTTGAATAATTTGGAACACATTGTTATAAGATAAAATAACAGATAAATTGTGTATGTATTAACTTTTTCAGTGTGGTTTGGAGTTCTTTTTGTGAGAGCTGGTTTCTATGAAGGGGGTGTTTTTAGATTTACATTAACATTGCCAGAAAAGTTTCCAGATGAGGAAGTCCCTGTAAGTATTAGTATACTAGTTTTGCTTGAGGAAACCTTTACAACTTGCCGTTTTTAATATCACCCTGTCAACACCTGTTGCTTAATTGGACTTGATAATGATCACTTTTCTATGAATAAACATAACTCCTAATAAAATGATCATGCTTGGCACATAGGGAGTGAATCAGATCTTTGAAAATTGTAGTAAGTAAATAATAGTTAAAATGGTTAAACTGGTAAATTCAGCAGGATGGCCTTGTGATGTAATTTCTTATATCAATACTTACCTTCACATTATAATTAGAGAGGGGTTTTCTGTGCTCAAACTCAAAGCATTTATTTCAATTAAACCATTTACAGGCACTTTTGAATTGTCAAGGAGTCGGTCAGTGAGAAATATGAAGCTAGTTGCCCATTCCAAAGCGTAGTAGGTACCTATGGAGAAGAACGGGCAAGAAACTCCACGGACACTCTTTTAAATCAAAATATTGTTACAATATATGGGTTACACCATTCATGTTGAAATTATACATGAGAGAACAGTGTAGAAAGCTCGTTAAAAGCGTCCGCAATTATAACATAAAAACAATTAAAATAAGCCATGGCAGCTAAGAGATGACCAGTCACAACTGACGGCGCCCGTTCACGAACATGACGCATGGATCAGCACCATTCAGCTCATAATATGCTGTGTATGCTCATAACATACTTATTAAATGTATGTAAATATACTTAATTTTCAGATCTTGACATTCACATCAAACTTATACCACCCCGCAATTGATGCCCATACTGGTGTTCTGAATTTAAGTGAAGTTTTTCCACAATGGGACCGAAAACAGAATCACATATGGCAAATATTAAAGTATGTGTATTCAATATTTCATAACTTAAATGTTAAAGCACCTGCAAATGTCGAGGCCTCAGTTGCGTAAGTAAACACATTGTATAATCAAAATCATCATAACATACATTCAACTTTTACAGCTCAACTTAAATTTATCTTTTCAGATACAAAAGCAATAAGAAAACCTTTATGGAGAAAGTAAGAGAGTGTGTTGTGTTAAGTATAGACCATGTATATGATGATCCACCTACAGAAGACAAGCATTTCATAACATTTAAGCCATATGATCCCGATGTTCATGATACTGTAAAAAATATAATGCTTAAAACCCCCTCTCCAAATGAAGGTGCTAATCAAGGTATATCTTGGGTACAACCAGGGTCTTTTCAAGCTTTTTCTAAAGAAGAAACAACATAGTTTTGTATATTTAAAATATATTTATTCATACAATATAATTATTTATAAAGAAATTATGTATACAATCACAAAAGTTCATTTTAATTCGCCATAATTATATCCTGTGATAATATTATCCATATTGTTCTCTAATTTATTGTTTTGAACCACCTAATAAAATATATTATTATTGTATTCTATGTAATTTTACTTACTGCCCATAGAAGTGAATTTTGCCCACTGATATTATCCTAGTTTATACATTGTCTGGTTTAGACCGTATGGTCAATTTATGTTTTTTAACTTGTTCCATAAACCAACTCTGATCTAGTTCATAAGTTTTATTTTTCCATTTGAAGTGCGTAGGCGCATTTAATTCACTGTTATTAAATTCAAAATATTTGCTAAATTCTATAGCTAACTTCGATTTTACTAATCCTACACCACCATACTTATCATCAGCAGGGTGATATACTCTGCCAGTACTTGGTAGCATGTAGATTTTATCAGGAATAAATTTTGACATCAGTAAGTCACCTGCATATCCATAACTTAGAAAATCGCTGTCATTAATATTAACGATATTTGTATAAACTATAGGGACGTCATCACATCGTATAAAATTCCTTTCTCTTCCACATAGCGAAATAAAAGGGAATTCTTCATATCTACCAGTTTTATTGAGACGAACCCTCTTGAAAAAAAACTGTAGAAACTTCTTTTCCTTAAAGCACGACGTGAAGTTTTTCATCTTAGAATCATCTAAAAATAACTAAACAAAAAAAAGTTATAAATTCAGGTAATGAGTTGAGCCGTTATAAAGTGTATGGCTAATTTGCTGTATCATAACAACATAAAAGCTCAACTAGGTAACAATTTTCTCTATAGTAGGTATTTTGAACAAAAGTTGTGTATCGATAAACGAAGTAGGTACAAAGGTTACATACCATCCCTTGATGATCAATAAAATAAAAATATTCCCTTATTTTTGGTTCTGGTTCCTGACCTTGAATATAATGAACATAACGTGCTTGTGATGCTAATACTATTTTAGAAATTGAGCGCAAATTACATTTTAAGGCCATTTCTGATAAATATTTTTTATAGATTTACACTTTTTAAAGCAGAAGTGTTTATTTTGATCTATTTTTAACCTATTTCTACTCCGTTAAATTATTCAATCTGACAACTTTATCGTTATTGTATTGTGCGTCACAGACCAACCAAAAAGGAAAAGTGAAGCCACCTTTTTATCTAAAATGTATTATGTAAAAACGGTTGTCATTTTTTAAAGTTTTTCCCTATATTTTGGGGAATAATATTGTATGGGTAGAATAATATTGTACGAGTAAGATATTGTTGAGTAAGGTATTATAACTCGATTGTGAAGAAGGACTTATATACCGAAACAAAAACAAAAAAAATACATTGCTATTTCGTATAGCAACTATCCATTTACTTTTAGATTCAGTGTTACTTGGAAATCTAAAATTTAAATACATAAAAAAAGAAAACAGGAATATAATTACTCGAAATAAGAAATCATAATTTAAATCGGTTTAATCGAATCGGAAAATTTAAAATCACATTATGGCAACCCTAACACGTTATGTCACTGCGTTCATTCGTTGAGGTTTTTTGTTCCAAGTAACCAACCAATTAAATTAAAAATAGTATATTATGCAATTCGTGAATAAAGGACGGATTTAAAGCGAGGGCCATAGGTGAATCAAGAGCAAGTGAAGGATTCTAACGACTGAATCACGACCGTAGGGAGTGATTCATTATGATTGAATCACGAGCATAGTGAGTGATTCAAGTGTTAGAATCCTGAACGACGCGAGTGATTCATGGCCTTCGATATAAATCCGTTTTATTCAAGAGTTGCATACTATACTTTATACCATGACTACGAGAAAAAGAACTTCGAGTATGTTGTTATGTCAATGTTATGCCTTGGTTTTATAGTACCTACACCTTAGCATTGAATACATATTCTATAATGTCGATGACTTCTTTTTTTTCGACAAGTCATTAAAATAAGTTAGGAAGACAGACTGAAAATGTGCCAGAAGCTTGATTTTCATTTTTCCATTTGCAAAACTCATCGTAGGCTTTGATGTAAGCCAGCTGTGATTTGTTAGGTTAGTTTTCTAATATATCGGCCGCCCTCTCTTTCATAAACTCCGGTGTTAACACATCTTCTTCATCACTTGAAAACATTTTCAATCGATTTATTAACCCTAAACTTTTTGTTCGTACAACTTACAATATTTAAAATAGCGCCAATTTACTAATGACAGCAAAGAACACAAAACAGTTTTTATGCTAATGCTAAACTCCTGTTCGAAAATCAAATCAAATAAGAGTTTGTATAGCATTGAGATGGAGTTTGAATATGTTGGTGTTCTAAATTCAAACACCAAAACAGTAAGTGCTTTTTATTCACTGTTTTCAGTGAATAAAATAAGCTTTTTAGAGGGGGGAACGGTATAGGAGCGAAGAGCATGGTTTTAGTGTAGGTGTGTACGTGAGCCTGTGTGTTTACTTGCAGGAGCATGGTTTTGTGGCTTCACTTTTGATGTACGGCGTGATCCGTCTTCCTTTTTTTGTTGGTCTGAACCTCTTTATTTTTTATAAACCTTTACTTTTATCATCTCTTTAGCAAAAGATGTTTACATACATGTCATTAAAAAAAAATCTTTTGGTTATCTACTCGTGCGCTTCTCTTAACTCTGTGTGACCATGACCACTGTGTAAGTTCTGTGTCCCTCGAGTAAGTATGTTCTGTGGTGACTCTGTGCTTCACTCACACTCTCACACTTCACGACTGACTGCTGAGTACTGACAGCACAGAGCTCTTGAGTATTAATGTTCTGTGGCACAGAGCAATACACTGACAGTCTGACCTGTGAGTCTGACATGGTCTGACAGCAGAATGAAATGCATGACATTGACATCTTTGTATTTTTTGTATGTGGTGACAGATGTGAAGTGAAGAACTGGTAGAGGACCAAAATACACAAATAATATCTACGTAAAACAAATATGTAAATTATAATAGTGAAATGTTGAACGATACCAGACAAAATTAACTTATAAGTTATAATAAATTATTGAATGAATAATTTATTTAGAGTGAATATTTTGTTGCACAAGGTTACATTTTCCGTACATGGAATTCACATGAATTGAAATCACGATGGAGAGTGTCCGACGATCATGGAAACTGCGTATGTATACTATTTATCGTAATTTATAAAGAAATACATAAATAAAACTGTAATAATGAATATTGAGTGACTTTTACCATTTGCAGAAGAATTCGTTGCTCACAAATCAAATGTCAACTGCCTGGCCATGGGCCACAAGTCCAACCAGGTACTGGCAACTGGTGGCGACGACAAAAAAGTTAATTTGTGGGCCATTGGTAGACAGAGCTGTCTCATGGTTAGTATCTATACAATGCAATTTTTTCAAATTTGCCATTTGTAGTTCCACAAAAAAATGGTTCTTAGTATTATATTTTTAATCATTTACAGAGTTTAAGTGGGCATACAACTCCTGTAGAATGCGTATGCTTTGGCCATTCTGAAGACTTAGTTTGTGCGGGTTCACAAACTGGCGCCTTAAAAATATGGGACTTGGAAGCAGCTAAACTGTTAAGGACATTTACAGGCCACAAAGGGGCTATAAAATGTATGGACTTCCATCCCTATGGAGATTATCTTACAACAGGCTCTTGCGACAGTAATGTTAAGTTATGGGACACAAGGAAGAGAGGATGTATTGTTACTTACTCCAGCCACCGCCTTGCTGTAAACAGCCTTCAGTTTAGCCCTGATGGACAATGGATTGCGTCTGCCTGTGAAGACGGTATGTTGAATGGACAATAATCTGTAATTATGATGTCAATATAATCATCTGACACTAAAACATCTGGTAGAAAATGCCTCAGGCATTAAGTCCGCCTTTGTACAGTAGTTTTTTACTTGTGCATAAAGTTTAATGAATAAATAAATAAAAAAGGTAATCTACTTACAGGTTTAGTTAAAGTGTGGGATGTCCGTGTTGGTAAAGTGCTCCAAGAGTTTATGGAGCATACATCAGCGGTGACATGTGTCAAGTTTCACCCTCATGAGTTTCTGCTGGCTAGCTGTGGAGCTGATCGAACTGTAAACTTTTGGGATATGGAGAAGTTCCAGTTGGTTTCTAAATTTGACAAGGATAACACATCTATCAGGTCTGCTGAACCTAATGGCATTTAGATCTCTTTTAATTTGCTATCTCTTACAAAAGGTTTAGAGTTAACATTGACTTTGCATTAACAGCATGCATTCATTATTAATTCATTCATAAAAATAATAATATAATTATTGTTACTTACTTATTACTATGATGCAACTTGAAATTTAATCTATACTGTTATGTTTATTTATTTTAATTTAAAAGATTAATTTTCCTAATTTAAACTTAGAAGTCCAACTAAGGGCTGATTTCATCAAAGTCAGATATTTTTTATCCGTGGAATAAAATTGTCGTCTGACAGTTTTTGTATGGAAAAACTGTCAAAATTTCAAAATTTATTCGCAGGATAAGACTTATACCCGTTATAAAAGGTTGGTGAAATTCGCCCTTAGAAGTTTAATTTAGAAAAAATAACTTTACAGGTACCTTATCCTAAAAATTTAAATAATCAGTTACAAGACTTAAATTTAATTTAAGATAATTAATTTGCACATAGTGATATATTCCTTTTCTAGATGAAATGTATAATTGTAAATTTCCATTGTTTAGACACATGGTGTTTAGTGATGATGGTGCAACTTTGCTTGGTTGTGCTAATGACGGCTTGCATGTTGTTGGATGGGAACCAGCCAGAGTGTTTGACACAGTTCATGGACATTGGGGTCAAATTCATGATATCACTGTTGCACAAACACAATTAGTAAGTGTACTACCAACATTCCTAACTTATTTTCTGATGCAACATTATATTTTATTCATAAATTTCTATTTACTATTACAGATAGCTGGATCATTCCATTCAACTTATGTGGTTCTATCAGTTGTTGATCTCACAAAAGTTCACCCATTTGGTGGACCAGCTCCAGTGTCATCACCAGTTGTGAGGGACCTCTCACCTTTTCAAAAGGGACACTCCGTACGCAAAAGCTTCTCAAAGGAGAAACCACCAAAACAAGGTTGGAGATTGCATCATGAAGTCTAGTAACCCATATTTAAGTTATAAAACTAATCCATCTTAATATTTCATCACAGTTTTGCATAGACCAACTCTCCTTGATGAAAAGACTGCTGAAGAATCTACATCAGGAACGGAAGCAGATGAGGATTCAGGTGCTGTTATACCCAATATTAATGACTACACTGAGATATTCCGACCTTCTAGAGCATGTGAGTAGATTAATCAAACCCAGCCCGTCCAAAAAAATATGCTCAATCAACATCACTATTATAAAAATCGCAACATTAATCTATTTAATTTTTTTAGTAACACGCACACCTCCGCCCGCTACCAGTTTGTCTTCAGAAGATTATTCAATAACAGGTGAAATTCATATTTGCTCAAAAATATCATTAAAGCTCAACAAGACACAAGACACACAAAGCGGGTG
Organism: Lithophane semibrunnea; assembly: GCA_947363905.1. NCBI lineage: Eukaryota > Metazoa > Arthropoda > Insecta > Lepidoptera > Noctuidae > Lithophane > Lithophane semibrunnea. The sequence goes on from OX376189.1 coordinate 9,967,492, forward strand.
CGTTTCGGGTGCGGGTTGAGACAGGAGTACGGCGGGCTTGTATAGTATATTGTAATTCCTTGTATTGAAATTGTTTATTGAAATAATTGATTTACATAAGTATTTACAAAATAGGGGATATAATACAAGGAATTACAATGATTGTATACAAGCCTGCCGTACTGTCGTCCCGACTCGCGCCCCACACGCACCCGCCTTGTGTGTGTTTTTGAGGTTAAAGGTTATAAGTAACACTAACAAGAATACAATACAAACTATACCTTCCTTCCTTCCTTAATAAGACCACAGCTCAGAGTTATCAATGATTGATTATCAATCATTGATAGCTCTTCTCAAGCTTCGTATTGTTAATTCAACCAATAGAAGTCGAAATTTGATGACATTGATCAATACCATCGATAGATGTCGCTCGTGTGGGTGTTATAACAATGTTACACTCACTATGATACTTACACAATTTTTTAAAATCTACTAAATAAATTATAAACTAGTGGATTATACCTATAAAGGTCGGTAGCGTCATATCTTTCTTCTATATGCTTCATAGTGCAAGAGCCAACAGAGAAGTCGGAACCAGTGGTGAACACGTGCCTGCGTGATCTGATGCTCGACGAGTCAGTGCCGCTGACGCGACCGCTACCGCAGCCCTCGCCACCGCAGCGACAGCGGTCAGAACACTACTCACGTATCCCGACCTCCACCAAAGAACATTTCGCTGTTGTGGAAAAGAAAACTGAAGGTTTCGCAAGTAAGATTACCTCGTTATTTAGATACTACTGATCTTGCTTCTGGCTTTATATAACTGTATTTATGGTTGGGTTAGGTTAGGAGGAAATAGTTTAACGACGTACGAACTTACTCTACTAATTGTGGAAAAGCGACGACCAATAAAGGCTCTTACATAAGGGCGCGACTTGTCGCGCGACTCGACTTTTTTTTCAATTCAATTCAAATCATTTATTTCAGATCATAAAATCCAATTTGTTAGTAATACATACACAACTTAACCTCTATTGTTAGTACATTATATTTGGAAAATTCAGATAGGTAATAATTAATAGTAATGTCAAAATTAAAAATATTATTATTAACACAATATTCAAACATTATTAAGATAACCATTATTTCCTGCACAATATCAATTGCTAAATTGCTATTGTCACAACATTAAGCATACAACAATGGTTAATGTAGTAACAGTCGAACCTCTCAGCCAACATCCTCAGGATGGTGTTGGAGCTGGCGCGTACCCTGCGCACCAAGGATGTGCACCGTTTCCGCATCGTCGCATAGAAGCAGTCAATACGCGACTCGGCAAACATCCCCGACGCACTGCAGTACCGAGGCAGCCCCAACAACATCCTGTAGGCATTGTTGAATTGGACTCGTAGGGCGCTGTACTGTTTTTGAGTGTAGTTAGCCCACAGGGCGCTCGAATAAAAACAGGTGCAATACGCTCTAAAAAGAGTGTTTTTTACTTCCTTCGAGCATCGTGCAAACCTGCGAGCTATCATGTTCGCTCTAACAGACAACGCCCTACGTTCCCGCTCTATATCTGAATCGTCTTTCAGGTCACAGGTCACCAGATGCCCAAGGTATTTGAAGGTTTCAACCCTCTTCAGCGGTACATTATATAGCTTGATGCTAGGGATACTATCTGGACATTTACCCCCGGCCCGGAAAACCATACACTCACTTTTCTTGGTGTTATAGAGCAGGCCATGACTGAGAGCATATTCCTCACAAATGCCAAGCAGCTTCGACAGGCCACAGACCGAGGCGCTCAGCAGCACCATGTCGTCCGCATAGCTAATGTTGTTTACACAAACTCCACCAACATGACATCCGACATGCGTGCTGCTCAGCCTCTCGATGAGTGCGTTTACATAAAGATTGAAGAGCGTTGGTGAGGTCAACCCCTCTTGCCTCACCCCGCACTCCAACCTGTATGGTTCAGACAGCGTCCCCGACCATCGAACTACGTTGACCTGGTTCCCGTACCAATATTTCAGGATACGAATGCATTCGCTAGGCAGGGATGTGTGGTTTAGTTTATCCCAGAGGATATCATAGGAAACCAGGACAAAACAGTTTCTGAGAAAACTTCACGGCGTACAATGCGGCGGCGTCGCGTCACGTGACAAGTCTAAGAGCCTTAATGTAACTTCAGGGCACGCGCTCGGATCGACCCGCTCTTCAAATTATTTTTACAATCGCCATTTATTTAATGGCGAGACCTCTTGTTACAACTTCCAAGTGAACTAACAAATCGAAAATAGCCAAAACCAATTTTGGGAATGCTACGATCCGCCCTGCGCTAAACTCAAGTTTTGCTTACGTTAAAAATAATTGTAGAAGCTATCCCATGCATGATATGCCAAAATTTTGAACAATCTGTTAGTTCCAATACCAAATCGGATTTCTTACGAGTGACGCTTTTTGTCATATTCTGTCGTCTCATATCAGATGCTAGTAACTGTTTAATTATTGTTAACTAAAGTATTCGTGAAAAAAGGTAGCCTTGTTTGTCAAAAGATATGCAATGCATTACATGGTATTAAGGGTTTAATAATATGCTATTTGCTTAATCAGGGGTGACGGACAATACAAAAGAAAATAATACATTCACTTCAGCGCAAGCACTACGAGATTACGCCGCCAGCCCACTCACAGCAAACTCGCTTAATCGACATAACTCATACAAAGAGACAAAGTCTACCACAGATTTAAGTAAGTTTGATGGATTATTTCTTTGTTATCATTATGATGTTAATAATTTACGTTCGTGATTATAAAAAAAGAATATTTCCTATTTTTTAGCTACCTCAAATCTCCGGCCAAGCAATAGTGATATATCCTTGGGCCCGCCAACATTAGGACCTAGATCATTGTCCTTTACCAGAGCTGCTACTGATGCTTCGAGGTATGAACTTATTTTGATATATGTATAGTCGTATAGTCGAAGCTATTGGTGGTATTGTAAAAATAATGTTTAATGAATGTGATTCCAGGAGAAGAGTGGAGTCTGTTGGCAGAGAAAACGTAACAGTGAATCGCAGTGTGGAGACACCGGAAGTGGACCCGGAGCCTGAGTTCGTGCCACACACCACCGACAGGCCCGTCGGACTCGATCTTGACGAGTTTTTACCCGTGAGTTGCACAAATCCAGACTCGTCAACACAAATGTCAATTCTCACTGCAAAATAAAATGTTGGTACATGGACAATTGGACATCACTCGCATAAACCTACTCTACAATATTAAAAAAAAACCGGCCAAGTGCTAGTCGGACTCGCGCAAGAAGGGTTCTGTAACTTCTGTACCATTATCTATAAAAACGACAAAAAAAATCACGTTTGTTGTATGGGAGCGCCCTTAAATATTTATTTTATTCTGTTTTTTACCATTTATTTGTTATTATAGCGGCTACACAAATACATCATCTGTGAAAATTTGCTTGGTGACAGACGGACAGACAGACAGCGGAGTCTTAGTAATAGGGTCCCGTTTTACCCTTTGAGTACAGAACCCTAAAAAGAGCGAGGTGTTCGACTGTATGCAGCAGTTCGACAAGTACAGTGGAAGAACTGACATGTACTTACTTGAAAGATTTGATCTTCTAAGTTCTGTCACAAGCAGGGCCGCCCTCGACGACTATTTACTGAGTGCGTAGTGTAGTACTGCTGTAACGTTGTGTGGCTTGTGATGCAGCGCGGGCTGGCGGGCGGCGGCGCGCGGCGAGGCGCGCGCGGCGCCGTGCAGCCCAGCGAGCAGGAGGTGCTGGGCGTCATGATGCGCGGACACGACTCTATGATGGCCGTGCTCACCGCCCGGCAGCGCGCCTTACAGGTACGCACACATGTCATAACCAATCCGCTTCGCACGCCGATACGTGCGGCTGTTTCATTTAACCACATAACAGTAACACATTACAATTTAAGTGTGACAGAATTATTTCCTCCGCGAAACAATGGTTTAGAAATAGTTAAATGCGTTCGTTAATTTTACAGAAAAGTAGGAAGTTCGTAAGAAGCTCTTAAATCTTTAAAATACGTATGAGTAGGTACTCATACGTATTTTAAAGATTTAATCCTTTTGAACTTAAAGTGCATATGCGCGAAAATATCCAATTCGATAAAGTGTGTTCTACGTAGTCGGAGAGGCGCCCTTGCACTAGCGTGAGTACTGCACCTTGCAGTGTGGAACAGCCGGGTCACGCGCGCCTCTAGACGCATCACAGTTCTAGTTACAATGTAACATAGGTTATTTAGCTATATCTGAACAATCGGACCTGTTATTACACAGACCGTGAAGAATCATGAATCATGTTCATCAATTCATGAACATCTAAGTTTGGAGTCAAGACGCAGCCAACTTGGCTGCGTCTTGACTCCAAACTTAGATGTTTATAATGCTTTAATAATTTGTGTGTAGTGTAGGTAATTTAGACTAAACAAGTTTTTTTTTTCAATATTATGATCGCAGACCCTACAAGAGGCAGGCTGGCCACGCGTAGTCTACTGCATTCAATATTTACTTATCTATTTTTTCTTTTTGTATGTTTCCAGATCTTTCATTCCGTCCGAGTTAATAAAAGTCTGAGATCTGCGTTAGAATCTGTTATTGCTCTCGAGGACACGTCTGTGATACTCGACATTCTTAATGTTATGGCACATAGACCGTAAGTTTTAACTTATGCAAACATTTGTAAGTATACTGAACTACTGAAGTGTTAAGAGACTAATTTGGTCATCAATTATTTTGTTGCAGATCATTGTGGAACTTAGATATCTGCCTTTTAATGCTACCCAAGATATATGAATTATTGCAGAGCAAATATGAATCGTATGTATAGTTTAGTAGTTATAAAGAATAATATTTTCTTGATTTCTACTGTATTTTGATTAATGTTGCTTTATATGTATACTACAGATATATGCAGTGTGGTTGCAATGCGTTGAGGCTCATAGTACGTAACTTCTCATCAGTGGTGAGAGCTAACGTAAGTGCCCCAGTGCGTACATTGGGAGTAGACATTCCTCGTGAGGAGCGGTTTTCTAAATGCATGCAGATACATCGACTGCTGCTCGACGTACGGGCGTTTTTGCTCAAACGACAAACGCTTCAGGGACGCCTCGGAGCGGCCTTCAGAGATCTTCATAACCTCATGCAACAGGGACTTGACTGACACATTATTATTTTTAGGACCTCATGATGAAAATATGTCAGAAGTAATAAAAAAACTGACAAACTAACTTCCCATTCTTATTAATATTTTATAGATTTAATTTTCATGAAATTTTCTCACTGTTGACCTAAGCTGATTTATTTAGACCTTACCGTTAGAAATGCATATATACAGCATACAGCTACATAAATATTTATTAACAATAAAGGATAATAATTAGCAGTGTTTATTTTTTAGACAGACTTGGAACATTTAGATATTAGAAAGGATACCTATGGAATGGGATTTTTTTAAGGGCTAGAGTGGCACTTGTTCCATTTTAAAACAAGATAAATATTATGTACTTTTTAGTGTGTTATTGTATTGTATGGAGTAGTTACAATATTTTCAATACCTATTTAGGGACAGTGCAGAGGATTTTTAATTTATGATCTACCTTAACAATCTTCAATTTATTTACTGACAGACAACACAGCATAAATCGCTGGGTCTAGCTATATAGAAGCATGAAATTTTGCTTGGGAGTTCCTATTATGGCGGTGAGCACTAAGGTACGATTTTTGAAAATTCATCCCCTGTGAAAGGTAAAAGGCTTAGGATATTAAAAAAAGGGTTAAATAGAGGACAAATGTTCGGAAGTTCGTAATTTTTTAAGTTAGAAACATGGGAGTTGGTACTGATATAAGCAGTGATCGGATAATCGGATGTATATTTACTTAAAAGTTTAGTGTTGACTAGTATGGAGTGCGCTTCAATACGGGAAAAGTCCCGGATTCTCGGGTCGACGAACGTTCCTGGCGACAGGTTGGAAAAAATATAATAAATAACCCAACAACAAAAACAACTGAAAAGAGATAAACAAGCATTTATTATTGTTTATAGAATTTTGGTATCGCAAGCAGGGACAAAAAAAAGTTACACCATAATATTTCAGGTTATTGGTTTGTCCCACTTCGTATAAGGACATGGGTTTTTAAGACGAATATAACGATAACTTAATTGTCGAAGTCCATCCAGTCCAGCCGTTTAGAAGATACGAGGTAATAAAGAAATTTATACACAAACGCACAAGATACGCGCGAAAAACATAACCCTTCCTTGGCAGTCGGGTAAAAATTAGTGTGATTATTCAATTCAATTAATTAATTTGCGTTTTTGCATGCCAGAACGCGAGATCACGTGAACTATGAAATAATTATTAAAACAATATCCAATCACTGGTTAAGTGTAAAAGTTAGTTGTATCATCGCTTTTTGGAAACTCATTCCCTAGGACTCCTGAGAACCTGCCAGGGTTGCGGGAAAGTCCGAATGGATACCGGGACCTTGGCAAAAAGCAACTGAAGGAACACGGGTGGGTTTTAGACAGTAAAAGTCTGACACACCCTTCCGTCCCGCCCAGAGCGGGAGAAGTCATTGCTAATTTCCCACCCTCAAAAAAAAAAGGACTCCTGACATATGGCCAATGGGGAATCCCATTTAGTGCACATCTTGTTCTAAATAAATCTTATTGAAATAAGGTATCCATTGGAACTCCAGAGCATTGTCACACATTAATTTATATAAAATGAAGAAGTGGGGACTAATGAAAACAAATTAATACTTAAAAATAAGTACATGTATTACATACTACAGTTTGTATTAACATTATAACAATATTTCATTCTATATCACTTGTCATACTTATATTATTACAGATCAATGAGATACCTAGTCATTTCTTCCTTTTAGTATTTGTCAGTTCACTGACTGAATTCGGGTTTGGTCTTTTCATTTTATTAAACTTTTCCATTTTCTTTGCTAAAATATCATCTGAAATATCTTTAACCATTTCACCACTGCATGGTTCATTTTTTACTGCATTTTCCATCTCCATAAGCCTTTCGATCTCTGGGTTCATGCCTTTGAATGATAGTCTGCCCTCAAGCATTGTTTCACAAAATATAAAGCTTGACTCTGATATAAAGTTACCTGATGCACTTCGCATTTCATTTGTAATTATATTAGAATATAAACTCCCATGGTCTTGAGTGTTTTCTAATTCTTTTTCTATTCTTTCCCTTGTTTTCTTCATAAACTTCATATCCAGTACAGATTTAGGTAATTGTAATTTTTTGGTTAAGCTAGCCATAGTTACTATATCAATAAAACTCAAGAATAAATCAACTTGTTGGACTAGGTCTGCAAGAGAAGTGTAATAAACCAGAGATGTAAATCGATGTAGATAACACCACAACTTCAAATTTGGTAACTTCGCAACTGCAGGTTACTATACAATTTAAAGACTATACTTTTGTCATAATTGTGTTAGCAATCAATTTTTCACACAATTTAATGTTGTTAAGTATCGTGGTTATTTTAAAAACACGTTAGCGCATTATTATTGGATTATAACCTCGACTGTCTGCTGTCAGTCGTGTCAACTGTCAAAGTCCAAATCATCTTTCGAAGTGTGGCAAAGCATGGAATTAGTATGTACTATTGGGTCAAGAACCATATACAGCTTGCCGCTATATGGCACACGTAAATACGGCTTCACGTTTTTGTTTTATGAAGTTATTTTAATTTCATTATTCTTTATTATTTATTTTTGATTTTGTATAATAGCAGCTTGGAGAATTGTAGCACAAAATGGTAGTTTAGGTAGAGAATGATCAAGTGATAGAAAGTTAAAAAATATTTTTTGAAATTTTTATCCGTTTGTCGGTTTGTTAGTTTGTGAGCGCATCACGTAAAACTCACTCATTGGATTCAAAATTGAATTACTGAAAAAGAAGAAGCTTTATTGTGAATAACATTTAGCCTTTATTTCATTAAAATCGACCTGTAGAATCAAAAGATAATATGCATGATGATTGATGACACTTACATTTTTTTTTTATATCCAGGTATTACGTTCATGCTTCACGGTATTCTGTTCACAACACATTGTGCAGTTTCCGAGCCATAACTTAACAAAAAGTACTAGGCTTGCATGAATTCACGTTTAGATTATTTTGTACATCAAAAAACAAAAAAATCTCTATATATAAATAAAAATCAATTGCCGCATAGATGAAAGAAAGATCATTCATCACTAGAGCTCGACCGATTTGGCTGACTTTTTTTTAGAAGAAAATTTAGGATATTCCTCCGGAAAAGTCGGAATTACACCCGGGCGACGCCGGGCACGAACAGCTAGTTAACAAATATTTTTGCATAGCTATTGACTACAAAAATAAGGGAACTCATTTATTTTTGCCAAACACAAAAACTGTGGGAAAAAATGCTCCGAAAAAAAATTTGGAATCCCAATAATTCGCCGAGAATCTGTATTTTTTAAACCTACATTTTAGTTTTTTCTTATTTTTTCTGTTTGTTTCCTTTTTTTTTGCGTCATGTTTACCGCAAATAAACGTATTTCCTTTCTTTCTTTATACGGTTTCTTTAATGCGCTCATCACTATACTGTCACTATGGTCAACTCATAGACTTCGAGTGTTCGAGTTGTTTGTGTGATGGCCCGTGGCACCGTGGCTGTCAGTGTCAAATAAAAAATACATGCTTTGTGTCAAAACAAAAGCATGTCCTGTGTTTTGAAATGTGAAGTTAATTCGTGCTAATTTAAAGCATACCATTCGATCTGCTTCTCGTAACAATCATGCAGCTTTCTGAAATTGATAACGTTAAGATCTACAATCTCAGCGTTGGAAAGTCTCTTCCTGATGTAAGTGTTATTATCTTAGATAACCTAACAGATTATGAAATTAAATTTTACAATACACATTTAATGAAATACACTTACATAAACTTAAAAATCTCTTTGTATTTAATGTTCTGTTTAAAATTTACAGTGGCTGACGGAAAGGAAAAAACGTGCTCTTTTGAAAAAGAATGTAGACCTGAGGCGAAGAATTGAATTGATTCAAGAATTTGACATGCCAGGAGTGAGCACCAGCTTGCGGGTTTCTAAAGACGGACAGTATATAATGGCTACAGGCATCTATAAACCAAGAATAAAATGTTATGATGTAAATAATTTGTCCTTGAAGTTTGAAAGGTGTCTTGACTCTGAAGTAATAACGTTTGAAATATTGAGTGAAGATTATTCAAAAGTAAGTAACATAATAATGTTTAAAAACTAATGCTAGATTACAAGCCTTCTTTTATCCTTTGAGTCACTGTTTAGGAAAGCAATAAATTTGAATAAATTTTCTTCTTTCCAGATTGTATTTTTGCAATGTGATCGTTATGTTGAATTCCATGTGGGACATGGACGTCATTTTCGCCTTCGAGTACCCCGGTTTGGAAGAGACATAGCTTACCATCGACCATCATGTGATCTGTTTGTTGTTGGTGCCTCATCAGTATGTGGATAATTTGTTTACAATTACTGGTTCTAACATGATTATTATATTGAATTTGAATTAAATAATAAAAAATTGTATTTACAGGAAGTCTATAGATTGAATTTGGAAATAGGTCAATTTTTAGCACCATATGTTACAAAATCAAATGAAATTAACTGTTGTGCTGTGAATGAAGAACATGGATTATTAATGCTTGGCACAGAATCTGGCCATGTGGAAGCATGGGATCCACGCACCAAATCAAGACAAGGAATACTAGATTGTGCAATGCATTGTACAGATTCAGAGTACAAGTATGTAAAAACATTAAACAAATTTTTGAATTGTGATTCATTTTAATAATTATTTTATCTTCTGTATTTATTTCTTTATAGAAATGACAGATTGCCTGCTATAACTGCTGCTAAATTTGATGGTCCTCTTAGAATGGGTGTGGGCACATCTACTGGTCATGTGCTAATGTATGACATCAGATCAAGTAAACCTCTTCTTGTTAAAGACCACATGAACGAAATACCTATAAAATCATTAGAATTCCATAAAACAATGAATTATGTCTATTCAATGGATGCTACTGTTGTGAAGATATGGGATAAAAATACAGTATGTTTACCTAAATTATTACCAAGACTTGTTGCTGATTTCATTTTAAAATTAATAAACCTATTAAAGTTACAATGTTGTTGTTTTAGGGCAAGCAATACACAAGTATAGAATCATCAGCGGATTTCAATGATTTATGTGTTTTTCCAAACACAGGATTAAGTATGATGGCAGTTGAAGATCAAAAAATGCAAATATATTACATTCCATCATTAGGTATGTGCACAGCTACTTGAACAGAATCACAGATTAATACAGATACTTACTCCGTAAAATCATTTAAATAAAAAGCGACTCTTACTACGACACAATAAAGTGCAATTCAGGTCGCTAATTACCTTGCATGCAGCTGAGATGAGAATGTTAAGAGGCAATTGCATGCAGCTGAGATGAGAATGTTAAGAGGGATGTGTGGTGTTACACGAATGGATAGAATAAGAAATGAGTACATAAGAGGAAGTCTGAAAGTGGCACTGGTGACTGAAAAATTGTGCAGAAATCGGTTGTCATGGTATGGACACGTGATGCGAAGGAATGAGGAAAATGTTGTGAGGAAAGTTTTGGGTATGAATGTCGATGGCTATAAGAGTAGGGGAAGACCAAAGAAACGATGGATGGACTGTGTGAAAGATGATATGGCTAGAAAGGGGGTGACTATCGAGATGACGGCTAATAGAGAAGTATGGAAGAAAGGGACATGTTGCGCCGACCCCAAATAAATTGGGATAAGGGCAGGAGAATGATGATGATGAGGTCGCTAATTACCTACAGTTAAATTCACCTAGAAGTTGCCTCTCTTTCTATCGCGTAACTCTTATATCTTCTGACTCCGTTACTCTCACTAAGTTGTAAAACAAGACGAGCCCACCGCGTACTTGTAGCTTCATACGTAAAATGCGGAGTGCGCCCTAAGAAATAAAAGTATACACTTGACTAAAAGTATTTTCATTATTTTCCAGGTCCTGCACCCAGATGGTGTGCTTTCTTGGATAATTTGACTGAGGAATTAGAGAGCTCAGCATCACAAACAGTTTATGATGATTATAAATTCATCACTAAACAAGAACTAGAATCATTGGGATTAGATCACTTGCTGGGTACAAATCTATTAAGAGCATACATGCATGGGTAAGACTTGCTTCCTTCAATTAGGAAAATGTAATTTCTGAGTCTCAAGATTCATCTAATAAATATGGAAATTAAAATTACAGATACTTTGTTGATGTGCGTTTGTACAAGAGAGCAAAGTCGATCGCGGATCCATTTGCGTTTGAACAATATAAGAAACGTAAGATAAGAGAAAAGATTGAACAGGAGAGGCCATCGAGAATTAAGGTTGAGGACAACTTACCAAAAGTTAACAGAGATTTGGCATCCAAACTCATGGATCATGGAGGAAGAAAGAAGAAACAATCAGCTAATCTACTCAAAGATGACCGTTTTAAGGTGTGCTTAAGTTTTTCAATGTATATTGTGAATGAAAATTAATCTACACCCTAATTGCGTAACACAGGAACAATCACAACCTGTTTCATTTTGACAGTTCAACAACATTCATTGCGTTATTTATGTTGTGGAACAGACAAATATTTCATACGTAAGAAGCAATGGATTAAAAATGATTCTGATTACTTCACACTATCATTGATGTTTAAAATAACTTTTTTTTTTATAGGCCTTGTTTGAAAACCCTGATTTTGAGGTGGATAGAGGAGCTGAAGAATATCGTTTACTCAACCCAGTTTTGTCTAGGCTAGATAAAAACAAGGAGAAGAAAGTGGAAGCTGAACCAATGCAGGTAACAAAGAATCCCCTGATCTCCTCTATAAATGTGCAAGTATTTCGTATAGACTGTTTGCGCGTTCTGCACTTTATGCATAAGACATTATATCTTATTATGCTAGAAATCTAATTTAAAGGATTATAAAAATACTAGCTGCGCCATGCGGTTTCACCCGCATAAGTCTCAATCCCGTGGGAAAATTGGGACAAAATGTATCCTGTGTCCTATTCCAGGTCATGGTCTACCCATGTGCCAAATTTCATCCAAATCTGTTCAGTCTTTTCAGCGTGAAAGCGTAACAAACAAACTCAAGGATTTCGGACTTTTTCTTTACTCTGTTAATAGTACATAAATATGTATGAAATACGGCATTTTTTCTTTTGCATTTTACAGGTGGAAGAAACTGAAGATAAAGATTCTGATATGGAACTGTATGACACTAGTGATGACGGCGATAGTTCTGATGAAGACCGATCGTGGGTAAAAGATGTTAAAAAACAACACAAAATTATTAGAAATAAATCCCGAAGAGAAGATATCTCACAACCCAATGAGGAGCAAGATTATGACACAAATGTCGCCCCAAGAACTTCAAATATTATTAAAAGTATATCACGGGTGAGCAAAGCTAGTTTAGGAGATCGATTAGCTAAAGAAAGCTTTTCAACAATGGTAACCAATAGCGGTGGAAACCGTGAAATGAAGTTTAGTATGAGAGGAAAGAAGTCAGAATCGGAAAATAATCGACAAATGAAGAAACATCATCAAGAGAGAAAACAATTTGTGCGACGAACAGGGTTTTTAACGAAAAAGAAGCTCCCTAAATCATTTTGATAAAATTAATTTAAAAATAGGAATAAAGTGCAGTGTGCATATTACTTAATACTTTTTTTTTTTTTACCTGTTCACCTGACAGCCAGCCCATGCTGTAGGTAGAGCCAGAAGTTGCCGAAACGCACTTACAGTGGAATTAATACCGCTAAATACTGATTTTATTAACCCTAATATTGCAATTATCAATACGCCTTGCCGAGCAAAGCAGTCTGGAAGGTGTGTCACTTGCAACTGCGCTTGCTGCTTCACATGCGCATTGGTAGACTGATCTTAAAGGTCATGTACTAGCTCGCAGAAAACAAATGATTTTAGATTGAATATTATTAGAATCTTTTCATTTTATCTTTGTGGCTTATCATTCAAAGTTCATTGTCCGTAGTGAGCGCTTATTGCTAAGTTCAGGACGTCCACGTCCATTTATGCCCTCTAATGCATTTTTTAAAGGAATTTAAAAATAGACCATACTTACATAAACCTGCCATTATAATAATGTTGATAATCGAACGAAATATATCCACGATGTGCTTTCCAATATAAAAAAAAACTTGTATAGTCGCGATGTAAACACAATGACATTAATATCGCATTGGCTACTATCAGAGTTAATGCACTGACTCAGTGCAATACCTACAAGTACACATTCAATGATGTTATTACATTATAAAAAACATTGCAGTGAATCGTTATCTGTTGTTGTTAATGTATCCTTTTTAACTCTCCCCAAAAGTGAAATTTAAGTTTGGGAATTGCTCAAATATATTCGCGAACTAGCAGCAGAAAAAAATGCAAAATGACAATGCATCGTACGGTAGTGGTAAGCACAATAAGCTTTTACTTACTACCTACCGTCATTATTGAAATCGTAGTTGTTTTCTACATAAATGTTCAATTATTAATATATCATTTCGTATAATGTGCGTATTGGTAATTAATGTGTAGATATGGGTAATAAAACTGGATAATGTGAATTTTTTAAATGATTATGTAGCTAGTGATTTACTGGACAGCCATGTACTGGGGAACGACAAGCTTGCGGAACCAGCGATGGAGAGATCTACCAGGTCCAGTCTCGACGCCAATAGTGTGGACGTGAGTGATCCTTTAACATTTGTATTTTTTACTACAATGGGGACACTGTGCATTCCAATGCACAGTGTCCCCGAACCTTTCGTGAATTCCAAGTGAGAAATTAAGTAATTATGTGTTTATGAGGCTGCAAGTCGCATGTGTATATTTATTATTATACCTACTTTCAAAGACAGCTTGATGCTCCTTTCCAGATCGGAGAAATAACGGAGTCCCCTGATACGGAATACATGAGTACTTCTGCTATATTACATTATTGTAAATCTAAGGTAATATTTTTTGACGACGCTCTTCATTTTTTCCCCTAATTTTTAAGTCCCATGTAATAGGGGGGCTAGCCTTTAGCCATCAATCAGTCATAAATCTAGACTCTGGGCTAGAATAATTCGTCTCGAGTTTATTCTATTAGGTATTGATATAACTGTGTGTTACTTATTGCAGATATTACTCCCATACTTAAAACTGTTAACTATTATGGGACTGCGACCGGTACTGGACGTATCGAACTCTTCTAGATGCGCTATTTGTTGCTCACATTTTCATTCAATACAGGTTGCGATACTCATGTTTTTAGGATATGTACTTCAATATATGGCTTGTTTCAGGTAATAATGATATAACTTTAATGTTACTAGAATGAAAATTGAGATGCATATTGTTCCTTATATACGTGTCGAATATGTTGCAGACGGGACCGAGGGTTTTGTTACAAGTTAGTACCGTTGGCGTTAACATCCACTCTGGAATATGACAATTATAAAGAAGTGTGTTATGGAAACGTTATATTCACCTATATTGGACCCAGCATATTGCACTTTGTGGGATTTTTGTACGCATTATATTTATTTCGGATCTCAGATAACGAACAATTGCAAAATCTAATGGAAAGAGTGAGTATTCTAACTTAAATCCATTGTGATAGTGAACGTGAACTAATAACTTGGGTACATTTATGGCGCGTAAAAATTGACGTTAACTCTATGTAGCTCTCCTTTTTTAGGTATTTCTATTGTCGTCCTACTCACCTCAAGGGATGCCTACTACGAAGCCGAAGCGCCTGCTACGCATGTTGTGGTTTTTCATAATACTCAGCGTCCTGTGGATGTGCCTATCATTGTGTTCAGTCAATTTAATGCTGGCTAGAGGCAACATCATCTTCAGATGGATGGAAACAAGGTAAAGAGTGACCTTACATTTTAGATACGTACTGTCAAGTAACGAATATGTTAAGCAATTTTCAAAAAAAATCCTTTCCCACCTACCGAGCTTAAGTCACCATTTCGACCTGTCATTTTCATTCAAAATGTTGGCAATCACGATGCAATTAAAAATTAACTTTAACATAGTATTTACCTATTCCTTGACTGTATATACATACGTGCGGTCAACCGGGCGTCTGTGGTAACATTTGAACTACGAAAACCACCCTTACTGATACGACATAAAGGTGCTGTCAATGTCACATTGTACCACGAACTGTTGATTTTTAAGTATGGTATACTGATGTTATAATCAATTTATTCCAGTTCGTATGAAGTAAGAATGTTGTTGAAGGTGTTACTTATAATATGCACATTGATTCACGACATGGTGCAGGCGACTATCATCACAAGTTACTGTCTACAAGCGCAGCTGTTGCAGGCTCATCTCATGTTCCTCAAAGAGCGCCTTCTTAACCGAACCATTACTCCGCTTAACTGGATGAGAGTGAGTTTTCCTTTGACTATCTTATTTTGAACATCTTACAAAAAGTTCAAAGAAAAAAAATCTCCTACATTTATACTAATACTCTTTTTCAGGAAATAGCAGAATTCCGTAAGCTGTTAAAATATTTGAATGATGACCTAGCACCCGCAGTTTGTTTGTTCACCATCGTGAACATATCATGGGCGAGTTCTGGTCTTATGTGGCTACTCAACTTAGACAAGGTGGACACTGAAACGGAACCGTTGATTGGTATCAGCATCCTCAATGAGCTTTTGTGGATATCAGCGGTCGTTGTACCATTTGTCCAGGTAATGGCAAAATATATAATTTGACTAAAGAGAACTTTTGAGCATTTGCCGTCATAGAAAAAAATCAAAACCACGTTGGCAAGATATAGATAGAATACCCTAGCCCCCCCAGCATACGAATTACAGATATAAATTTAGAAACTTTACATGAGTGGTCTTATCGCTAAAGCAAGGTTTGCATTTAGTCCACGTTTAACGTTAGTTTTATGATCGCAGGCCGCCCGGCTGTCTCAGGAATGCCGGCGCACGCAGTCGGTGGGTCACGAGCTGTGCGTGCGGCCGTTCCTGCACCAGGACACGCCGCAGGACGACATCACCTCCGTGCTGCTGTACGCGTCCACGCTGCGCCTGCACGCCAAGCTGTTCCACTACCCCATCGCTGGCCGATACCTGTGCCTCGTACTCACCCTTACCGTAATAGTACTCTTCTCACTTGGAATGTGTCACTTATTACAATAATAATTTAATGATACTTAAAATATTAATTTAATTTAATTATTTTTTATGAAGCACCAACTACTTAGCAGATTTACAAGTTGTAAATCCTCTTTGTGTATATAAGTGTAATTTAATCATCTGACATTTAAAGTTATTCAAACATCAAAATCTATACCTATCGTCAGAATCTTGGGATACTGAATAAAATATTGGAAGATATTTTGATGGTTTTTTTATTTTCGTTTCCAACTATTTTGGCACTAACACAGGTAGACTTAATTATTAACATTGTTAAAATAAATCTATTCATTTTATTAACTTCAATTCGAATCAAACCAATATAAATCTTTGTTTTGGTGTTGCTACAAATATGATGTCATACTGACTGACACGGAGTAGTAAACAAATGGAGTGCTTACAATAATGAGCTAAGTCAAGCAGACGCAGATGGGGCGCTACTCTGCGTCGAGCATGGCGAGGCGTGCGACCTGCGCGCCCCACCACGAGTGCACGTCGTGCAGAACGGGCTGGTCGCGCGTGCCACCGCCGCTAACGTGACTCACACGCACTCCACTCTTCGCAGATGCTGTGAAACATACATTATCTTCAATATGAGATAGCATCCCAACTAAACAATCATCCATTGGATATCTTATCAAAGGATCGTTAGGCCGATCGCTGCGTTAAGAAATACATGCGTTCGTCCTCCTAGCGCAGCGGACAGCCTTAGGGCAGTGGATATAACAATATAATATATTATTTGGTGGAAAGTTGAAGTGGGCCCTGGAGAGAAAGTACACTAAGGCCCGTCGTATACACCACGGTTTCTTTACGGTACGGCGCGCTAGCTAAACTGTAGAATAATCGTGTGAGCTTGTATATGACACGGTTATTATACGGCGACGGCGCCATTCCGTAGTGTCGTCAACAAACTTCCATAGTGATCCATACAACACTAATGACCGGGCCTACACACGGCGAATACACTGGTGCTGATTCTGTTGTCACAAAATTTTCTTAATTAGACTAAAAATTACTAAAAGGATAATGCTCAAAAATGTATGGACCAAAAACCCAGAGTCGATTAAAATAATTCATGCACGGTGAGGTAGGGCAATCATAGTACGTCACCTATAAGCTTTTTTTTTCGCTAATACTATCCTCAAGGCACAGATCTCGGAGTTCTAGAATCACATTCACATCTGTGTAAGGGAATCTTTAACATCAACTTCTAACTGTTGTATCGAAATGAAACTTTGCATTTATATGTACTTTGGATAAAAATACTATAATATGGAATCTTGGAGCTGATCTGATGATGGAGCCAGGAGCTGGATAGTAGACGACTTCATTGGCTACTAGTAAACCCCTCGAATTTGGGGTCATATGATTCGTTTTAATGAGTCGAATATATTGCACTTGGTGTCGAGGGTCTGATGTTGGATTTAGGAGGTGGATAGTAGAACTCTTCAGTGGCTACTAGTAAACCCCTCGGAGTTTGGGCTCATATGATTCGTTTTAATGAGTCCAATAGATTGCACTTGATGTTAAGGGTCTGATAATAGAGCCAGGCGGTGGATAGTAGAACTCTTCAGTGGCTACTAGTAAACCCGACTAAGTTGGCTCGATTTTGGAGTCCAGGAGTGTACCTGTAGCTTCTACTTAGTAGTTACTCTATATTCGGTTTATTATACTAACTTAAACATAATATTAGTAAACAAAATAGAACACTCACACTTACAAGAAGTCTTCTTTATGAGGGCAGGGTGAGGATCACTGAGAGTTGGCTGAAGATACTTCTTGATCGGGCTCTCCGGTCTGTAAGTAATTTAATTCAATACATCGGTATGCGGGCATTACTTCTTAAATTATTATTTTTTATATAACTAAGCGCAATAGTTGTTCCTAAGTATTCATTTTACCTCGGAATTGTGACAGATGGTAATCCAGGCCTCTTGAATTGGCTTTTTGTCGACGATCTTTTTGGTTGTGAATCAAACGATGATGATATATCTGTAAAATAAAATTTAAAAAATAACATAAATACAAAACCTGTACTGTATTTTTGAAGGAAACAATTAATTAAAAATCTTACTAGATATAACAGGCTGTGAAGTTGACTCTGTTATTTCCGTGCGTCCTGTGCTAGCGATCACCTGCTGGAAATTCATTTAAAGTTTTGTATTTTACTCTTAGCCGTGCATAAAGCTATCAATATCAAATAAGGTGATTACCTGAGCTTCAGTTTCCAGTTTTTCTTTGTCAACTTTCTCGCTGCTCATGTCAACAGCTTGTTCATTTGTTTTCCGCAATCCAGCGATTAAACTAGTTTGCTGTTTCTGTAACACAAAACTACCTTAAAAACAAGTACCTTATTAAAATTGAAATCAGAATTATCATGATTTGGAACTCTATGGAGTTCCAATTTAATGTTGTAATTGATAAAATTCAAATTCCATTGCAACCAAAAACAATTTAGGATCTTTTCATTACAAATGGTCTCAAAATTGAACTTGGAAAACAGAACGCTATAGTAGTCAGTGTAAATAAATGTAAATATCTATGATTCTAAATTCAAGTACAGTTTCCAATATTTAGGAAAGATATTTCGAATGTTTTTCGTCTTCCTTTAATCACTTGAGGTTCGAGCAGAGGGAGAGGGGGGCCAGAAAGTCACAATTAATCACGATGTGGATAATGTGACAATCACGTGAATTTAATCTTGATAATTATGACGAGTTAATGTGACAATCACGTGTATTATTCGGGCGAAGAAAAAAATCATGTAATGTGTGACGTGAAAAATATTTTTTACTAATAATGAATTGAATGATTCGTTCGCTTAAAACCTTGAGCGAGCTATTTTTTTATTTAAACATAATCTAAAAATACCTGGTCTTTTCAATATTAAAAATACACGTGATGCTGGGAACCTCACGGGGGGTTCTTCATAGGGGGAAGGCGGTATAAAAGTGGCCGAAAAACTATTTGAAGATTATTATTTATGGTTTATTGTAGTACATATATTATTAATTTATTAGCCATATAACTTACGCTACTGTTGGCGCGTATCTTCTTGAGGCAGCCCTCCAACCACGTGCGTATGGTTTGCTTGGCGACTTCCTCCTCGATTAGAAACTCGAACTCTTCCCGCGCCAACAATTCCTCCATTTGCAGTGACTTGCGAATGTCCACCGTTCGGTACGACAGCATACTGTTACCATTCAATTTTTTTTTTATATATTGTATTTTTTTTTTAAATGATAGAATTGCAACATTTTCACGGTTTTAATATCCGCAATCCTGAAAAAGCCTACTATAAAGTATGGCTACGTACTTGATGACGTCATGGAAGGTAACATCTTCGCCATTATGCAGTCGCTCGAGCTCATAGCACATGTACTTAAACAATAGCCTCTCCTTGTGGGTGTCGCATTCTAGGCGACCTTTCAGAAGCCGCAATATGAATTTTACCTGAAATGCGATAAAAATCAAACTTTTATTTAACCTGGTGCAACCCTCTGGGGCCACGTGGTGGATTATTGCCCACTCTCTCTCACCGAAAGTAGGCCTGTGTCCCAGCAGTGGGAACATTATCGGCTGATTATGCTTATGCTTAACCGCACGTCCATGGTAACAATTTGAGATAGACAACGTCTTTATTTCGTAGCAGTAAGAGTGTTTTTTGTGGTTCAAGTTTAACTATAGATGCGCGGTTGACTTTATATTCTTGACATTAATTTAGAACTTACCTTTCTAACCGGTATAACACCTTTTTGATGCACATCCACAACGTTCCATGTATTTTGGAAGTTTCTTATGTCAGCGTAAGACAGAAGAGCGTCTTCTTCGTTTGAGTAGAATAATGAAAAGTTCTCCATGATTATAGCTGCAAAGATACAAAAATTATATGACAGTAGTGATATTATGTACCCATACGAAAGTTTGTTGTATGTTTAGGTTCGTTCTCACAGAGAGGAGGGCTGCGTCCCAGCAGTGGATACATTATAGGCTGATTATGCTTGTTTTACTTAAGTTCGGGCAGCTGAAAATACGGCATTATGAACATTTCAACTTTGTCTGAACCGTCTCCTTAGTTTATCAAGCGGCAATCACTTTAAATTCGGCTGTTGCTAGGTAATTTGATTTCCTCGTTGGTTTAATGGTCGCAAGCACTACTGCCGAGCATGAGGTCCTGGGTTCGATTCCCAGGTCGGGTAAAGTGTAAAGGGTTTTTTCTCAGTAGTAGCCCGGAGTTTGGATTTGTGCCCGGTTGATGGCAATAGGCTCGCCCCCTATTACATAGGACTTTAACATTATTGGCGAAATGTGGGTGTACTATATGTAGGTCCATCTCTGCCCAAGCCTTCAGGGATTACAGGCGTGATGTTATGTTTTTTTCATTTACATAAAAACGTTGCACTAACCCACAAGTAAGTTGAGCACGATGTACGTAATAATGACGTAGAAGGTACAGAAGTAAGCGAGCGAGGCGGTGAAGTTGCCGCAGTCGGTCTCCCAGTAGTTGTCGGCGGGCGTGCAGTAGGGCGGCGCGACCATGCAGTCGTGCATGATCTTGTTCCAATCCTCCCCCGTTACTATGCGGAACAGCATCGCCACGCTGTGGATCGGCGAGTTGAAGTTTGCGCGCCTGAAAATGAGATAAAAGTTGTCGACATAGCTTCCAGAATAAGCAAGCTGAGTGGCAATGGGCCGGCCATATTAGCCGTAGTAGTCAACGTATTCAACGTAAGGTTAGACGCCCTCAGACTAGGTGAAGGGGCGATTATTGCAGGGTGGCTGGTATGCAGCTGGATGACAGTTGCTGAGAATCGTGTTGAATGGCGTGCAATTGAAGACGCCTATGTCCAGCACTGCTGTATACTGATGATGATGATGAAATATGATGATAATCTTTAATTTGAGAGTTTAACTTTTAATACAGCCATTGAAAATTAATAAGACCTTGACCTTTAACATATGTTTTACAAATAAATAATTCTGATTATGTTTAGCAGGGTAATGCTGGATGAAGTTTTGTCCATTACAATTTCACAAATGCGAACGCACCTTAATGGCGTGCTAGCAGCACGCCATAAACGTGCATCCGCATTTGTATCATTATGTTATTTTAGTCGGTACGATTTGATGCATTTTATTAGAAGCTAACATGCAACAACAAGTACCCAAAACGCTGTATGTACGCAAATGATGATCGTTTACCTGCCAATCCCTTCGCCGTATTTGACGTTTCCAAAAACGATGGTACCAGCGAGTGCGTAGAAGAAGACGAGCAGGAACATGCCGAAGATGATGAAGAAGCTCTTGCACACGCTGACGCCGACCGTCAGCATCAGCATCTTGAGCGTGGTGTGCTTGCCGGTGATCGTGAAGAAGCGCAGGATCACCACCATGAAGCCCACGAAGTACGACAGGTCGTTCTACAACATAACACCATTATATAAGAGAAAAACTATATTAGTGTAATTTTTGTGCTGTTTTGACTGTATTGAGAGCATTATTATTTACGATTTTACTCGTACAAATTAAATTAATCCATACTAAAAGAAATTAACTGGCATCATTAAATATCTATACCTAACACGTCTGTGAAGTTTCGCCAGTGAATTTAATTTGACATTGTATAACGCAATCTTGGATTAGGTAAAAATAAATTATTCAAACGTGATAAATAGGCCAACATAGGGTCCACGGCTCGACAAGTATCGTTTATAGGTTCATCTAAACCTCACCTCACTTCAACAGATTTACAAAAAACAATGAGTTACCTTCAAAGTGAAATGCATAAAGATCCAGATGCAGCCAGCGACGGTGACGAGCAGATCGTATCGGTTGCGGCGACTCTGCCAGTAGCCGCGCGGAGTGAACGCAATGGTCTTGAGAAGCACTTCCACCACAAACACGAGAGTTAGCAGAGCCGAGGTGAGGGCCAGTTGCTCCGTGTACGGGGAGTAGCGAGACCACTGGAATGTCGAAGGCGAAACTAAGATACAGACACGTAGAATACTTTGCCGAAAGTTTTATCACTTAGATCAGGGGTTCCCAACCTTTCAACATATGCGGGCCCCTACTACACATAAATATCTCAAGCCACGAATCTGTCCATCCGATTGCTAAGCTCGGAACTCGATCTTTTGCATTACTTACTAAACTTATTAACATTGTTCCATACACAGTACGGACTTATCATGCCTTAAAAACTAACAATCATGTAATTCAATGTATGGTGGAAGGTGACTCACCGTGACAGCTAACAATCCACTGTTTATGAGAACAACGATCGCGATCACTCGTTTGAAGCTCAAGTTTTGCGTGACGTCATAGGCGAAGGCGCGGACTTTGCGCTTGTTCGGGCGAGGAGGCAAGTGAAGCGGCTGAGCGATTTTCAGTCGCTTCTTTAGGTCACACCTGGAAACGAAAACGGTCTGAACTCAATACAGTTTTACAGTAAACTAGCGACTCGTCCTTGCCAAAACACCGGGATTTCCGAAGGTAAGCGATGATTTCCGAAGCGAATACCTTTCTTGGGATCGGTAGTATCAAATACTATCTTACTAAATAGTAAGTAATAGACGGTATCTTACCAACGTCGTTGGTCCACAGTCAACAGCGCAGTGCCTTTGTTCTCCGAGTAGTTAGCAATCACCACACCGACGAACAGGGTGAGTCCAATCATACAGCCAAGAAATATGTAAACGTGTATATAGATCGCGTGTACCTGGCAACACAGATTATGGCATTTATAACAGGAGATACAAAAAGAAACATGAACATGAGACCTGTTTCGAACGTAAGAAGCATACTAACCGGTCCTAATGCTTTGATCAATACATCCCGGACATCCAACCAGCCTTTAAATGACAGTACTTCGAATAATGTCAAGAGTGCGTCACCAATATTATCGAAGTTGAATCGTTTGGGATTCGCCCTGAAACACCAAATATAGTAAGTTAGGGCTAGACTCAAGATAGTTTCATCCTAGGTTTGAAAACCACCGAATAAAATGATTTCATCTCGATTATACAGCAATCGATTTTCCGCCATTTGCATAATTCAGTCATATCATCGACATTCTGGAGAAAGACCTCCAATCATCGCCACGACCAGTGGCGGTACTGCCCTAGAAGCTGAGAAGCCCGGCTTGCCTTCAAACCTGAGCCAATCAATTAAAAAAAAAAAAAAATTATCCTATAAATATAAACTTCCAAGTCAATCCTTCATGTCGCAAGAATTGATAAGAATAATAACATAAAAACTTCGCGCTGCACCAGCCGCGCGTTATAAGTACAAGCTACGTACGTCCGTTGCCAGCTTTACATAATCAAACAATGCACCGTTGCCAAACTGCCACAGTTGCGATCTCGCTCTAACACTATAGCGTTAGCCGAGATCGCATCCATGAATGAAAACGTCAATTCTGTAGTACATTGCATCTTTCTCGCTCACACTCGCTTGCGGCAACGGTGCAAAAGCCAGCTTCTAGACCTCTCACTCTTTCCATACAAAATGCGTAATTTGTTGATACTATTAGAATGTACTTATTTTGCAAAATGTTCTAATATTTAAGCCCGGCTTTTGAGTTTTTATGAATGGAACGAATCGTGTGTTTGAAGTTCGCGCAAATGCACTAGCCGCGATGTTGACCCGCGTAAAGTGAGTTACAAGTCCGCGAAGCGACTCAATTTGTTATTGTTTTGAAATAATATTTTGAGATCAGTATTTTATTTTTCAATTGAGGTAATGAATTACCTAGTTTTATTATTTAAAATGATGTGATAGTTATTGCGGCTATGTCATTCCTTATGCTTAGTAGTGTTTTTATCATCAAAATGTGAATTTGGAAACTGTGTTCGAAAAGGTATGTAAATACATTGAGTTTTCTGACAGTAAGTAACTCTTTGCTTCACCGTAATCAACCCCAAATTACTATAACTCGGAAATATAAACAATTAGGTAGGTATTTTTGTCAGT
Source organism: Lithophane semibrunnea (assembly GCA_947363905.1). Classification (NCBI taxonomy): domain Eukaryota; kingdom Metazoa; phylum Arthropoda; class Insecta; order Lepidoptera; family Noctuidae; genus Lithophane; species Lithophane semibrunnea. Next base: position 9,991,778 of record OX376189.1, read on the forward strand.
CGAAGAATATATTGAAATTGGCATTCGATTGTTTAGTATGTATAAAGTTAAGAGTATGACCAAACTTAGGTAAGTTTGGTCATACTCTTAACTTTATACATACTAAACAATCGAATGCCAATTTCAATATATTCTTGCTGAAAGACATCAAAATTTGTATAGTGTTGTTTGTATGGCAATTGTAGTTTTGGTAAACCACTAAAAAACAAACCACTTATTAGAATACATCTCATCAAGATCACAAAACACAATAATTTTCGTATCGAAGATATTCTTTGAAATAAAGGCGTTTTGAAATAAAGATTAGAGTTGGTTATTGTCATTATGATTAATTATAAAATGTTATATACCCAATGTAATATCTTATTCATTTTCAATCGACTTAAAACTTAAATTTTGTTAAAACAACAAATCGATAATTTGGGGCCACCTAGCGGCTTTTGATAGAATAATTTTTATGTGACAAGCGTTGACAAAGTTAGTATGGTGAAAAGGTCCTGCGAAGCGGTGTGGTTACGCGCATTCGTTAATAGATGGCGCTTACGACAATTCCGTACTGAAGCATGAAATAATATGTAGAACTCTTCTTCATCCGTAAATCGCTCACTTGTCTGTTTTTTTAAATCGTTAAAAATCTGTCGGCTTGCCCTGGTTTTGAACCCTAGGCACGCCACTGGCCACGACGCCCGGTCTTCTGCTTCCCGCGATCTTCACGACGACACGGTCCACCTCGGTGCTACCGACACTGTGTCTGTGGCTGCATCGACTATCCGTTTTACAAGCAATGCCCACACAAGCCCACAGCCACTTTAAGTTCCATCGCCTACGTTCATCGCATTGCGTTGACGGTTATTTTGGTTCTTCATTAATCCAACCACCTTTAAATATCAACATCATGTGTATGTGTTACATACCAGACTCTAGGCACGAGCATGGAAGGGAAGGTCTCGTTGGGGCCGGGCCGGATCTTCATCTTAGTGACGAACACGCGGCGCATGAACACGCCCACACAGTCCTCGCGCTTCGTTATCGTGGGGTCGTTGCACCGCGCCAGTCTGAAATGTGCTCGATTTCAATAAACATCATTCCACCCATTGAACATGCTGTCGAGGCCGGCCTCAGCGACGTGGTATGACTGGTTTACAGGCCAGACTTGGCCAAATATCGCCAAAGGTTTGGAAGAAATAAGGGGTGGCCTTTTCCCAACAGCATTGGTATAAAAAGTAGGTTACCAAAACCTTCTCTAGAAGTTTGGTATTTTACCATGCAATTATTAAACCTGATACGATAAGGGATTATCGCGTTTTCGTGTATGTTACCACTCACCTGCCACCGTATAACTGTACTCCATAGCTCGCAAACACGAACATCAGGAGGATCAAAAGAGTCGATACCTGTAGAAAAGTAAATTGGTCAGTTTAAATCTCAGGTTTCATTTATAGAACGTAAAATCAAATGGAAAATGATAACTTTTTTTTTTTAAAGAAAACCTACATTTTACCACAAGAGTATTTCACCGTTTCACCCAAGGCCGCGAGCGCCACCCCTCCCTCAGTCAGTCAGCTGTTTCGCTATTGAGCACGGTGTCGGATAGAAACTTTTTAAAATCTTTTAATGAAAATAACGTTTTTTGTTGTTGTTACCCGGTCATTTATTTTTATATTTAAGTCAACTACCCATGGTTTGAGTGACAACGGTGTTTACCCTTACACGCTGTATAATAATTATTATTTATTTCAGTATTTTTGACTGACTTAACAGAGATGAAATTATTCTCGCAAGTACAGTACGCACTGTACTTTCGTGGCTATTATTCCGTTAATATAGCACATGGACGGAAAATAATTATTCGTCTTTGAAAAACGTCTTCTATGTAACCTGTTGCGTGTTGTCCTTTTAAAATTCGATTGCCCAGTTTCTGGAATAAAATAATTTATTCCACCAACACACCCTGCAGTTAACGGGCGCTTGACAAATTTGTTACGTTAATTTTGCAACAATTTTTCGTTCGAGAAACTAGCGCTATGTCTTATGCCATATTAACTAGGAATACTGTTAATATGACTTGCACGGTTAGCGGCCTGTTCCTTGTTTACTCACGAGCAATATCTCCTTGAACCCGCGGCACAGTTCGTAGACCACCTTGCGCATGTGCGGCACGAGCGTGAAGATCCGCAGCGGGCGCACGCAGCGCAGGATCATGAGCATCTGCGCGGCCGAGCCGGGCGGCACGCGCAGCGGCATCCAGCACAGGAACGTCAGCGACACCTGCACCGACATCATCATCATTCTCGAGTCCTTATACCGACTATTTGGGCCGACGGAATATGTCCTTTTCTTCTCTATACTTCTCTAAAGTCGTCATCTCGGTAGTCACCCCGTTTCTAGCCATATCATCACACAGTTCATCCATGGTTTCTTTGGTCTTCCCCTACTCTTGTAGCCATCCCCATTCATACTCATAACTATACACGAATATATGACTATCACTCGGTACAAAAACGAACTATAAAAGGTGGTTATTTTGTGCAACAAGATATGGGGTCTCGAGCCCCATAGCTTTTTGCAAAAAAACTGTTTTTAAAAGGGTCGGTCTGTGTGTGTTGCAGGTCGACACATTGACCGACTACTAATTTTACACTTTTGCGTAAAAAAATGTTCAATTGCGTGATAGTGTGAAGAGACTTACAATATAGATAAAAACGTCCAGCACTGCGGCGGCATCTTTCAGATAAGCTTTAGGCGTGAAAAACAGTCCGTCGGCTAAAATTTTCAGCGCTAATTCCAAGCTCATGAACACCACGAACCCGTACTCAGCAATCTAAATCATAAGACATTCAATTATTTGGTAGGATTTTTAACAATAAGTAAGCCATAGTTGTGGATTAATTATTAGTGAATAATTGGTGACTTATTGGGTTACATTCACCTGCAAAACGAAGTTTTCCATCACTCTGTAGGTAGGTGTTTCGAACATCATCGATAAGCACGAGAGTGTAGTGACCATGATCATGACCCAGTCCATGTATGTCACCAGGCCGAGGAAATTACTGAAAACAAAAAACAGGTAATGTTTGTAAAATACTAATGATATTTCAAATAGTAATTAAAATTACAAAAAGAAAACTTTTAAGGCGCGCACAGCCAGAAAAGAAGCTTTAGTCAGAAAGCTAACATTACCTGAGCGAAGTATTGGATTAGGAATGCTCATCTTACTTGTTGGTTTGTCCTTATTTTAAGCGTGCATCGGATCGATGTTATTTTATGTGCCGGAGAGTGAAATGGGCTTTTAATTTTATTCCGAAACAATGCACGGTTTCTGTGGGATCACCATACAGGTAAACCACGACAGAAAAATACTTACTGGAAACTTTTATAATGTACTTTTCTCTCGTTGCCAGTGACAGGGTCTCGCAGCCGGGCGTCATAGCGCGCGTCCACAATGGCGCGACATATCTTCCTGAAGCGGGACTCTCTCGGCACTATCAGCAGGGGAGTGTCGAACAGTGGGTGATTCTCGCGTAAGTCCTCTTCTCGTTGATTCCTAACATACAATTTGATTAAATGTACAGTCAACAAGAAAGTGTAATACTGGCAAAATAATCATCTATCCACTACTGTCCTTATTCTTTTTTATTGTGTGCGTCATAACTATTGAGTTTTATGTATGCTTTCATTAACATTGGGCGACATCTAAACTAATGCAAAAATAAAAGCGCGCTGTTGGGTATTCAACATTTAAAGTAATTAGGTATAAATGAAAATGCACCTCCTCATCTCAGCTTGCTGGCGTTTGGCCTGCAGCAGGCGGATGTCGAGGTAGGGCGGGCGCGCGCGGGACGACGGCACGACGCGCGACGCCGCGCCGATGTCGCCGTTCTCCAGCAGGTGCTCGTACGTCTGCTTCAGCTTGATGGAGCCGCTGCGCACCGATCGCCGGATAGAGCGCGAGCCGAACCTGAGAGCCATATTATTGCTCACTCGTTAATCAGGCCATATCTTTTAAGCCCCACCGTACTATTACTTGAATTCAGAATCTATCTTTATACATGAAAAGTAAATGCTGTTCGTTGGTAAGTGCATCACTTCAGAACGGCTGGACCGATTAGGCAAATATTTATTTTAAAATGTTCGTATTTCGTAATATTCCGAATTTGATTTTTATGGAACGAAAAATTGGAAAAGTTTCTGGGAAAAATTCGGGAAAACTGACTTCCTTTTTGAATGGGTTATATCGTATAATTATTGAAAATTGGACAGGACACTGTTTATCAGGTCAGCTAGTATTAGATCATTTACATTCCTTTGCCACTTACTCAACTATCACTGTAGCGTTATGTAGTCTTAGTTGTATTTTGAGAAGTTTTGGTTACAATGGAATTTGAACTTTGGCTTGGTTTGCATTAAGTTTGTGGTTCCAAAATAGTATCTAAGATTCTGAATTCAAGTTTAATACTGCAACCAAATTAAATACATACTTCTTCTGATCGACCCGCAATTGCTTTGCACTCGATATGGTCCCTTGCGGCTTCAGACCAGACTTGCCTCCAGTCGCTAACATCGCTGAATCTCCCAGCAGGGGTCGGTGATTATTGGAGTCTCTAAAATAGCATCAAAAAATTATGAATCATACATTACAAACTTAAATAAGTATCATTCGTTAATAAAAAGTAAAACAAAAAAAAAGGAAAAAAATCAAATAAACCTTAATCACGCGACTCTTAACTGCGATAAAATCGATACCTGTAAAGGTAAAAAAAAAAATCAAAGCCACGATAACAAATACAAAACATTTCGGACAATTTCCGTTCTGACAGGCGGGCGAGACCCACATTTTAGTACTAAGAACTGGAAAAGGACATAACATAACAACAAAGAAAGTAGCAAAAAGAAAGAATAGCATGAAAAAACATTTACATTGCACTATACCGAAAGGGTCACCCACTCAGTCTAAGCTGGGTGTTAAAAGCCCAGCGCTTAACGCTATTACCGCGAAGAAATGTCATGCAGGCCCACCGATAGTTCGGCAGGGTGTGTTGCACTAACTCAATGATGGAGCTGACGACGTGGCGGCGCAGCGCGGAGCTGGGCCGCTGCGACGGTGGCGCCACCAGCAGCGTCTTCACAAGGCAGCGCTTGCGGTACGGGAAGGCGATCTTGGCCACGCCGATGTACTCGAAGGCGCGCCGCGACACGTCGCCGCCGCTAGCCGCGCCCGGCTCCTCCTCGCCCTCCACCTCGCACACGAACTGACGCATGAACGACTCGCGGACCTGCGTAACACCACAACCACATGTACACAACTACACTACGATATGGTCAAAAATTACAAACTTCCATAAAAAATTTCATTCACAATTTTAAAAGATGAATTTAAAAAATCCTTCCTTTGTGCTTACCTTTGTTACATAATGAACTCTCGTGCAAAATTTCATGCTTCTAGATGTTGTGGTTTAGACTATGCATTTTCTGTCGGTGAGTATTTTATTGAGTAGATCGCACCAATACCTAATGGGTAGTTTTCCAAAGCTTTTTAACAGTGGGAACTGATCGTGGACAAATTTTGAAAAAATTACATGAAAGTGTCTTCGCACTGGGCGTTTTTGTCTGGTTTTATTTTTTGTATGCTTTCATGTAATCATGCGTCTTTGTAGAATATTGCCGTTTTTGTTCTGAATTGATACAAATATACGAACCTTGGGTAGATTGAAATCGCCAGGGACTTTGTGCAGCTTAGTCATTTGCGGGCTATCGGGAAACTTCTCGAATATTCTTAATCTGAATGGCAGACTCTCTTTGATTTCCGCGCTTTGTTGGCGGTACCTGAGCTGTTTCAATTTTTTAATATCCTCATCCAGTTCCAAATTGTCTAAGATTACTGCTACAAAAAGTGACAACACAATCTGGAATACAGTTCCAAATTATGAGAACTTTATAATCAGTGCAATATAAGCATAATTATTGTAAAGATAATTATATATGCTTCCTTACCAGAGTAACGAACAGATGGTACAGTATGAAGTAAATGGCAACAAGGGGCGTCAATGTTTGACTTGTTCTCACCATGGTCTCGTCCATTACCTCTACCCAGGCTTCTTGAGTTAGAATTTGGAACATAGACATGAATGCCTAAAAAATAGGTAATATTATTGTCAAAGATTATTATTTTACTATCGGAATTAAGTAACATTATTTATAAGCATTGTGTAAGTGTGAACTACTAGCTTCTATAGGTCTGTAAGGACTTATTGTATGACAAGCCGTATGTCCGATAAGATTACCCATCGGCAAAACTGACAAAATTCCATACAAACTTTCATCCACTATTTAAGGGGCCACCGAATGATGCTCTCAACTACAATTTGGAGTTCGTGCAAACTTCGTTCGGTGCGCCGCCGTGTATGTGTGCGTGGTGAGATAAGAGATAAGTAGATATTATTATTTGCCATTCATTCTTATCGAGTCGTTCAATCGGCTTTTATATTTATTATTAATAATTAGGTATGTTCATTATTTGCTATATTTTTGTTGACTAATTTGGGGAATCGTTATTGAATGTATAGACTAGTAATGCGTTTTTTGGAAATCTCTTTACCATGTCAATATCTCAAGATATTAGATTACTATCTGCGCCCTTCGATTTCACCCGCGAAAGTCTCGATTCCGTAAGAATATCGTGATAAAAAGTATCCTATGTCCTATTCCAAGTAATGGTCTACCCATGTGCTAAATTTCATCTAAATCGAAAAGAGTAACAAACAAACTCACTTTCGAATAGTTTAGAATTTATAATATTACTAGCTGCCCGCTCCGGCTTCGCACGGGTAGCACTAAGTACCTGCCTACCCTACCTACCTACCCTACCTACCTACCTAGCCTACCTACCACTTAGGGGTATGAAAAATAGATTACGACCGATTCTTAGACCCACCGAATATACATATAAAATTTCATAACAATCGGTCAAGCCGTTTCGGAGGAGTATGGTAACTAACACTGTGACACGAGTTTTTATATATCTACTAGCTGTGCCCCGCGGTTTCACCCGCGTAAGTCTCGATCCCGTGGGAATATCGGGATAAAAACTATCCTATGTGTTAATCCAGGTTATAAACTATCTGTTTGCCTTTCATCCAAATCCATTCAGCCGTTTTTGCGTGATTGAGTAACAAACACACAAACTTTCACATTTATAATATTAGTAGGATTAGTGATATTATGTATATATATACATATCACTAATTCTACTAATATTATAAATGTATATACTAGCATCCGCCCGCGGCGTCATCCGCGTGCCAAAAAGTAGCCTATGTCCTTCCCCAGGATGCCATCTATCTCCTTACCTTTAGACGAAATCCGTTCAGTAGTTTAGGCGTGAAAAGGTAACATACAGATAGGCAGACAGAGTTGCTTTCGAATTTATATTAGTATAACCTCCGCCCGCGGCTCCGCCCGCGTGGTATGTCGATAAAAAGTAACCTATGTCCTTCCCCGGGCGGCCATCCTTGCCAAATTTTATCGTAATCCGTTCAGTCGTTTGGGCGCGAAAAGGTAACATACAGACAGACAGACAGACAGAGTTACTTTCGAGTTTATAATATTATAGTATGGATATAAAGTTAGGATCTCGAGATCTACGCCTCGTAGAGAAAATCTAGTAAGTAGATAGGTACTTACTTCATTCAAATAAGGTACCTACCTAGTACCTATGCATCGTTATCGAGAGTGGCCTTGGAAATCGACAGACGAACGGGCGGCGCTAAAGTTGACCACCCACGGCGCGTAATTATAAATTAATAGGATTAGGATATATTTATTATTATTGTCTTTATTTAAAGCCTGTACAAATTTATTTATTTTCTTTAGGGTGGGTGGCCTCAACTTTAAAAAACTAAGGCTTTTCTTTGTTATTTCAGTAAGTAGGTACTTACTTATTTCTTTTACCTACTAAACTTTAAATATTTTGATTAGGAAACACTGAATACAAGTCAAATAATAAAAGTGTACATTAGCAAAGTATTAGTAAAAGACAAAACTTTTGTTTAGGTTCTTACTTCAGAGATAATGATAATTCATAATTTAAAAAATATAAGTCGAATCGTGATGAAGTCGTGTAGGGTTAATTATCGACTGAACGAATTACTTATTTACAAAAAATACAATTATCAGAATACATAATGTAGTCTCAAAGATCCACACAAAACACGCAGATTTATAGGATTTGGCTTGTTACCTTATGTTATCTGCAGTACTATTACCTAAGATGATAATCCACCGTAATCAAACGGTAAGAAGTTTTATTATACCTACGTGTGTGCGTAGAGACACAGGTGCACTCCTATTCCCTTACTTTCGACATCATTTTATGCGTAAACAAACATGCAAAAAAGTCCAACAGTTAAATAATGACTTGTTTTAAAACAATTAGACTGACTTATTTTACAACAACTCTCACAAATCTATAACAGCCGGTCAGTCAAGTCCATCGGCGCACTGCCTATAACTATTGTTACATACGAATTATCGTTCTACCTGCGAGCCGGGTGCTTGGCACTAAAAGTGTATAAACTTCAACGACTATGAACTTTTCATTTTAGTTTTACCAATGTAATGTATGTATACTATGTAATAGGAATTTCACAAAAAAGTTCGATCAAAAACCATACCGAGGCCGAGGCCATAAAGCCGCACTTGTCCAAACAAATCACCCTACCCCGGGTATGCTGGACAAACATCACTGTCAAGTATTGAGTAGTGTTCTTGATATAATTATGCCGCGCGGCGGTGGCGCACCGCCGCCGCACTGTCGCCGCGCCGCTGCCGGTAGCTTGCACTTTTGCAAGCAGCCGGCGATCAAGTGGAATGGCGCGGCAGCGGGCGGCGCGGTCGCGGCGTGTCTGTGGTGCCGTGTGAACAGTTTAGAGGCGCGGCGGCGGCGCGGTCGCGGCGTCGTGTGGACGGGCACTGGCGGTGACGATGACGCGAGTTCCATGATTTTTGTTCACCCAAAAAGTGTTCAACGCGCCTAAAGAAGTTTTCACTTCAAAAATGTCTTTATTTTCTTAGGCTGAGTTTATAAGTAAACAATTAGTAGCTAAAGAGGTACCTATAACGTTATAATAGGTACCTATATCATTGGGTAATACTTACTGTGAGATAAGTAAGTACATCCCAAATCCCAACGTTCGGAGTCCATGTCTTCAACCAAATCAAAATCGTAAGAAATATTCCAAGTCCGTAAACAAAACAAAACTTCACTGATAAGATAACAAACACCCCGAAAGAATCCCACACAATCCCCGCGTGTAGTAGAGGCACGTTACGCTAATGTGCCTGTCGGAGCGATACAAACAGCTACCACGACCACGCACACATTGACACGCGTGAAGCAAATAGAATTCTATTGAATTTTTATGAGAAATTTGGATGTGTTCCGTAATACCAAAAATGATTAATGAAAACTTAATTTTTTTCCAATTCTTTTTCTATAATTTGTAACTTGATAATATAGGCTGTGCTTCTGCTGAAACAATATTACAAATATTGTTGTTTATAATACAGAAAAAACAGTATGAAAACATGTCATTTACGCTGTAAAAATGTTCGAAATTCAATTCGCTATAACTTTACTTTAGGTAGGTTTTTTGAAAAAAAAAGGATTTAGAAGCCTAGATAAATACTATCTCAATCCGAATAACAACACAATATGGTGGAAATATGCTCAAATTGCAAATGATTTTGGTATTACGTTTGTATGGAGAATTCATCTGTCACCGTGTTCTTAACATCCTTAGGGGTAGTGTGCTTTCGTACTTTCGTGATATAAGGAACTCTTGTGCACAATTTGATGCTTCTAGACCAACAGTTTAGGTTGTGCATTGTCAGTAAGTGTCAGTGAACGAATATAAGATTTAGGAGAGATTTAAGAGTGGATTTCTGGACCGAAAATAAGCAAATTAAAGAAGCCCGTAATTTCTAAATATTACTCACTTCATCAAATGTTTCAAATTTAGTAAATTCGCACAGGAAACAAAACAGTTGCATTGATATAGAAGAGCTGATTATGAGTAAACACATTGTGAATATTATCAGGCTTCCAAGTTTCTTTCCTGGTCCAAAGATTTTGTAGACAAATCCCTCCAATAATGGTGATGCTTTTATCAATCTTACTATTCGAAGAACCTAAAAAAAACCAAATTCATAAATACTGGCACTCTCTTTGCCTTACAAACGTGTTCACTGAACAAAGTGTATTTTCTTACAACAATGTATTTACCTGAAAATATGTAAATCCTGACATGTACAGCTGGGGTATTATATGAATCGTAGTGCCAATAGCTAAAAGTAATTCAAACTTGTGAACAGAGTGCTTGAAATAGCCCTTTAGTCCCAAACACCATATTTTGATTAATGCCTCCAAATCCAAGAAAATGGTAAATGCAATCTGAATGTAAAGAAAATAATTGTTTCATTAAATATACTTAACTTTTGGTTAAAAACATGGCTAAAGAAAACACAATGTCCTACCTCTATGTAATAGTATTTCTCGTAAAAGAATTCTCTAGGATTGTCATCATGTTTGAAGTTCATTGTTGCTGTTATTATTCCATTAGCCAAAACAACCCCCATGACTAGTAGTCGGAAGTATGCGGACCTTAATAATCTATGGAATATTTCTGGTGCACTACCTGGAAGGAAAAAAAAAATGTAAAGATTATCTCATCTATTGTCTTCATCATTTAATCCAGAATTATTTATGTTATTTACCTGAATGTTTATTTTCATCAATAGTAACCAATTTCCATCCATTATCGTCACCAGTGAAAAACTGTGTAGTGCTACCTTTAGTAATAGGGTTCCTCACACCCCACATTTGTTGGAATTGTACCCTTATTTCATTGAATGTTTCAGTGATCACAGCTATGAAAACATTCTTGACCAGCCAGGCCAAAAAGAATATCATTGTGCTGTAAAGATTTAACAAAAATTTGTCATTTTAATTGATAATTAATTGAATGAAGTTAGGCATGCCTTTGATTTTACCTGAAGTATAGAGCTGATCTCCAAGTTGGTAGAGAGTCGATAGCGCGATACATGATGAAGACCCAACCTTCCTGAGATGATGCTTGGTAGACAGTGAACAAGCTTGTTGCTAAACAGAAACAAAACATTTTTAATAACATAAATTGGTTTGATTTAAAGCTCAGTAATGTTGTTGTTTTTCTACTTACTGAACTCTTCAAACCCATTGAATCCCATGATGTATTTGGATAAATTAAGTTTCATACACTTCATTCCAGGAGGACATTGATATCCTGAACCAGGGTCAGGAGAACAAAAAGTGTCAGGAATAGCCAATGAATTTATAGTGATTTCACTGAAAACAGAAAGTTCATTATTTATTTAAATATTTTAATTATTATAGTAAATTATTTAATACACTGGGTTATATTTTACATAAATTAATATATTAACTTTTTAAACAGGCAGCTTTGTTAACAACTAGAGATAGGCAGGTTTGATGTTAGACATTCATCTAGAGCTTTCAAACATATCAATAATGCTCTGAGCTACCATAGAGATCCCCTTTCAAAAACTCAAAACTTCAAAAATAATTAATAAAATACTAACTATGGATTTGTATCATTCCTGACGCAGTGATGTGTTAATTCTCCAAAGAACTGTACTCCTAGCAAGCTGTACAGGGACATGAAGAACAAGAAGAATAGGGTCACATTATAGATCTGTTGACTTGATCTCCTGTAAAACACAACATACATAGTGTGAGCATTATGTGGTGAATTCATAAATAAAATAAATTACATGGATTTTTATTAACCAAATAGTCCCACTGCTGGGCAAAGGTCAATTAGAATTATTATCAAGCTTATTATGACTTTTTTAAATGCAGTGACTTATGCAAAGCAGTAATCTTTTAATTAAATCCACTTACTTGAATATCTGATTGATTCTAGATTTTGGCATAGAGAATTTTAAAAATACTCTCAAAAATCTAATCATTATCAATGGTCTGGGTGCTCTTAATATACTCAGATAACTGTATCTGGGTACTATACCAGTCAACTCAAACATTTGTAAGAGAACAGATACCCAAAGAAAAAATACCATTGAGGCATCAAACTGGCACCAGTGGTCTTTTAGGTAGGCTACATCCCCCTGAAAACATTCACTAGAATAAGTATTTCATTCACTACAAATTCAATGTCAATTCAAATTAATCAATAAAGAATATGCTTAATGAAAACAGCTAAAATCTCAAAGAAAGACATATTATTTCAGTAGTGGTCAACTAATATTAGGGATAGATGAAATACAATTTAAAAATGTACCGAAAAGAAGACAAATAATATATTAACATTGCAAGAATATCTTAGGATAGTCACAAATCTCGAAGAGCATAGACCACTGTATTGGTTCCTTATTTATTTGATAGGACTAATGTTTCAAAGTCCAAAGATATTATTATTTAGGTGCTACAATAGCCTATGTATTAATAGCATATAATTAGTTGACCACAACTTAAATTTGTTTAGAACATACCTTTAGTATCCCTCTAATATGCATTTTAGCAATCATTTCTGCAGTAAATAAGAGTGTGACACTGCAGTCCACAGCAAATGTTATAGTTTGCAGGGATGGGTACTTTTCAAATGATTTTGGAGTATTCAGTGACACAGACATTAAACTTAATAAAGCACATAATCTTAGAATTCTTCTAACCCATAACTGGAATAGAAAATATTATTTATTTTATCTGTTTATTTAATACATCTTTTTAGGCTATCCCTCAAGAGGGTTGTTTGATAGAAGACCTGTACCCTGCTCTGGGCAATGATATTTCAGCACTTACAACTCATGCTGTAAGTGCTGAAGACCACTGGAAAGATCTGCCATGAATTTAGGCCAAAATATTTCAATGTATTAAAAAATAAATTACCTTGTTGACCCATTCAATATCGGCACTTTCATTTAGAGATTCTTCTGGACCGTAGTCTGCTAGTACCGGCTCCCCTTTTAGGCTTTGTTTTCGACCCAACATTTTCATGAACTTAATAATTATTTTATTTGAAATCTTGCGTTGAAAATATCGGCTGTGTAAGCCGAACTTTATAATATACAAAAGCTACAAAATGCAAAGGACTAAGTATTGAATTAACTGTTTAAATCGAAATTACCAGTAACAATACAAATGATTGAAAATTGAATTATTTCATGAAGATTTCGCGAAAATCTTTTTGACATGTTTTCAGTTCCGTAAATATTATTGATTTTCTTAATGTTGAGTAAACTGTCATCGATCGAAATAATTTTGTTTTTTTTAAATTGGGATCATGGTGTTTTGATTTTTTTATTAGATTACACCCGTGGAATGTGGAATGTTGTTGAGGGGCTCGTGGCTATACTATTAACCGTGGATGGCTGACCATCCGTAAAAGGGTGATAAGTGGGTGATAAACGTGCGTACTTAAGATTGATGCGCTAGGGTAGCCCGCGAAATTCAAATTTTCTTACGTTTTTTGCAATTTGCAGGTCAGTATCAGGTTGTATGTTGAGATTTCGGGCCACCCTAGCGCATCCCCCTTAAAGTATGCGATCATAAAGTTCGCGACCTTACTCGGCTCGCCGTCGGTGACAAACGTGAAGCTTTCTCAGAATTTCATTGTCAATGTCAACGCGGCTCGCGGCTCGCTGCTCGCGGCGATGACACACGAGCGAGTAAGTTCACCGAGCCATAAGTACGCGTACTTGCTTGCACGTTTATCGCCCCTTTAGGGATCGTAGCAGGTGGCGTTCTGTAGTTTCTGCCTTGAGTTTACCTATGTACCTACAGTAATCTTTATTATGTTTTTATTTGTAATTTGTGTATGCCCATCGTGGTTCAAGTTACTAGTACTCTAGGGCGGTCCCCCAATCCGACTTTCTGCAGCGGCAAGGCATCGTATACTGCTCCTTAGTTGTACTATCTAGAACAAATCATGGAGCAAATTAAAACAAAAAGTTGCAGAATTGTGTTAAATTATTTAGCAACATGCTAATAAAACGTTCTTGACAGTAGTTCAGCAGTTGCATGCCTTGGCAGTTGGCAGTTGGGTTGGACATGTTGGTATTAGTTACTGTACTTACTGTTATTGTTTGACTGTTACTGTTCGTGTATTTCATGTTTGTGTTTTTTATTAGAATAGAAAACACGCGATAAAAAGCAAAATATTCTGCAAAGTAAACAGATTGGAAACACACATTCAAAATGTTCATATATATGAGCAAGAAGGTAATTATATTATATTGTTGTTATTCGGTGTTTCCATAGAGATTTTGTGTAATGATTCAAATATTTGATTTTGATCCCGTCTCGCGCATATTTAATTACCAGGGCTTCGTAAAATGAAATCTAATAATTTTACATTTTTTTTTTTTTTTTGATTTTCGTTATCTACATAAAGTAGTTTACCAAACCTATTACCAAACTTTCAAATAGTTGTCAACTGTCCAGTATCTTTTTTTTTTTTAACTCGTACACATAATTTTGTTCTACGTATATGAGTGTGAATACCACAGGTGAATACTCTGTGATCTCAGACTATATAAAAAACCAAGGTGTTGCGAACAATACAGTGAAGCATGCCAAAACTACACCTCCCTCCGCTCTGTGCATAAAACACTCATACGCACACATTTACAATCAACCTAACTACACCTCACTATGTGCACACAGTTAAAGCTATTAAACTTATAATAATAATTGTAATTGATGTAACTATATTACCAATTAAATTCAAATATAATACTTTGCATGCTGTTGTACCATGAAGGTTATAATGCACTATGTTCTAGGAGTAGTCTTCTTTTTAGTTGTTGCCTAGCAACTGTTATGTTCTGTTCTGTCATCCTGTTTTTTCAGATGAAGTTAATTTTATTATATTTATAAAATGTAAAGAACTTTATTAAACCACTGTGTTACAACGATATTCTATTTTCATTGAAAGGAAGCTCAGCCAATAGGTTATGGGCCCAGGCGTGGTCTGGTGTAATATCTGAGCCGAAAAGTATCTGATCTCAATTTCAAATATGGAACAAGCTGTTATAAAAAGTGTCGAGAGATTGGTAGGCCAAGCTAATTATGGTACGTGGGCTTTTGCTATGGAAATGTTCCTGACCGATCTCGATCTTTGGGAGTGTGTAAATGAGAAGTTCGTGGCAGACTCGGTGGAGGCTAAAAGGAAGGATGCCAAAGCTAGGAGTAAGATCTGCCTTATGTGCAAGGAAAACATTTATCCCATGATCATGCATCTCAAGACAGCGAGAGATACTTGGCAAGCGTTGCAAAAATCATATGCTGACGGTGGATTACTGCGACGGCTATATCTGTTGCGGAAGTTATTCAACGTCAAATTGACAATGTTTTCATCAATGGAGGAATATCTCAATGACATCCAGGCGACCAGCCAGTCCTTACTTAGCATAAAGGCAGGTCTAGATGATGAATTTGTTGGGATTATTATGTTGGCCGGTTTAACCGATGTGTACAATCCTCTGGTGATGACATTGGAGCATTCAGGCATGAAGATTACGACAGAGTCTGTGCAGGCAGCGCTGCTCAAAGAAAGCTTGAGGAAAAGCAGCACAACGAACACAGCTGAAGATGACACAGCAACGGCACTGATGTCAAAGTCCAAAAAGGGTGTTATATGCCATTTGTGTAAACAGAAAGGGCATTATAAGTGGCAGTGCCAACATCGTAGGACGGGAGACAAGTCTGAAGACAATAAATACACATCTTTCAATAAGAAAAAAAACAGTAAGGAGACCTCGGGTCTAATGGCCGCTCTATCTATGATGGTTGGTGAGGGCCATTGGGTCGTAGATTCCGGAGCTACATCACACATGACGTCTGATGTGCACATTCTTGAAGATAGACAGTACATTTGTTCTAAGCTAGTGACGACCGCGAATAATGATAAAATTGTGTCGAGTGAACAAGGGGATGTGTATGTCATGGGGCGCTCTGTAAGGTTTGAGGATGTACTTATGCTTCCAGGTTTGACGACAAACTTGCTGTCGGTAAGTAAAATGTGTACTAAGGGTTGCACTGTTGTTTTCGATGAGACTTCTTGTAAGGTTTACCAAAAGGATTACAAAGTAAAAGTAATCGGAAAGCCAGTATTGACAGCACCACTAAAACAGGGTTTATATGTTTTAGATAAAGAAGCAGCGATGGTTCTGACGTGTCCTCCAGAAGATTCTTCTCGTGCCTGTTTTGATTTGTGGCACAGAAGACTAGGTCACCTGAGTGGAGCTCTGATGGTGAAGCTGAAAAGTTTGGCAGATGGTCTGACTTTTAAAGAGGTGAACACGGAACCATGTGAAGGGTGCTGTAAAGGGAAGGAGTGCGTCAAAATGTTTCCTAAAGGTAAAAGCAAGAGAGCAAAAGACTTTCTTGAACTCGTGCATTCGGATTTAGCGGGCCCTATGGAGGTAGAATCCTGGGGTGGTAATAGGTATTACCTGATTTTTGTGGATGACTTCAGCCGAAAAACATTTGGCTATTTGTTGAAATCCAAGACCGAAGTTTTCGCTAAATTCATGGAATTCAAGGCACTAGTTGAAAATCAGACGGGAAAGAGGATAAAGAAATTTCGTAGCGATAATGGCACTGAGTATACCAACGGAGAATTTCAAGGTTTCCTGAAGAAACATGGGATCCAACACCAGAGATCAGTACCTTACACTCCTCAACAGAATGGAGTGGCGGAACGAACAATACGCACAATAACTGAGAAGGCTAGATGTATGGTGCATGAGGCTGGTTTGGACAAGAGATTCTGGGGAGAAGCTGTTGGTTGCGCCGTTTACTTGAAGAACCGATCTCCAACAATGGCCCTCAAGGATAAAGTTCCAGAGGAGGTTTTTACAGGAGAAAGAGTCGATCTATCGAATCTGAAAATATTCGGATGTAGAGCTCAGGTTCTGGTAAAGGATCATAGTCGTAAGAAGTTTGATCCAAAGACGGTTCAAATGATAATGACTGGGTATTCGAACAATTCGAAGGCGTACCGATTCATTAATTTGGAGGTCGATCCAACGAGGATTATCATCGCTCGAGATGCTACATTTATGGAAAATGTTCCCGTGACTATTGAAGAGAAACAAGAAGCTGCTGTTCCTGTTTCTAAGAAGGATGCTGTGGTCATAGATTTACAGTATGACATTCCTGAAGTTAGTCGTTCCACTACTCAACCAGAGGTTCCAAGGATTGCTGGTCCTGTTGCAGTGGGGGTTCCGGTGGCTAGTTCGGATCTGAATGAAGAAGAATCTAGAAGTGCATCTAGTACAGCGAGGGCTAGTTCACTGACGAGATCGGATTCTGGAGAGAATTTTTACGACTCTGTCGACATAGAGAATGCTATGACGGAGGATTTGCAAAGTTCAGCTTCTGTCGACTTAGAGCGTCCTGTGGCAGAAGATTTGCAAAGTTCGAGACGTTACCCTGCTCGAAATAGGGTTCCGAAGCGGGAGAAAGACATGGTATATAATTTCCATGTGTCAGATGATCCTGACCCTATTTCAGTTAAAGATGCTATGGAGCGTTCTGACAAGAAGTTTTGGGTAGAAGCGATGAAGGATGAGTTCAATTCCTTGAAGGTGAATGGAACCTGGGAATTAGTTGATCGACCATTAGACGCTAATGTTATCAAAACGAAATGGGTTTTCAAGTTGAAGATTGGAGCTGATGGCAGCAACCAGCGCTACAAGGCCAGGCTGGTTGCTAAGGGTTATTCGCAAAAACCTGGTGAAGATTATTTTGAAACATTTGCACCGGTAGTTAAAATGTCGTCGATACGTCTTCTACTAGCACTGGCAGTTGAGAAGAACCTAAGCGTTCATCATATTGATGTTACCACCGCCTTTCTAAATGGAGACCTGCATGAAAAGATTTATATGGAACAGCCGCAATCTTTTGTTCAAGAGGGGAGTGAAGGCAAGGTTTGCAAATTAAAGAAAGCCATTTATGGCCTCAAACAAGCTGCCAGGTGTTGGAACCAAAAGATTCACGAGCATATATTAAAGATGGGGTTTTCTCGGTCTAAATATGACCAGTGTGTCTACACAAAGAATCATGAAGAAATTTTCACTGTCATAGCTCTGTACGTGGATGATTTTTATATATTCACAAATAAAGCTGTAGAAGCTAGGATGGTGATACATCAGATTGGAAAATCCTTCAAAATAAAGGATTTGGGTGAGGCAAGAGAATGTCTTGGAGTCCGGATCGAGAGGAAGAGTTTAAGTGAAATTCACTTGTCTCAAAAGAAATACATTTCAAAAATCTTAGAGAAATATGGAATGTTGGAGTGCAAACCAGTTGGCACACCAGTTGAGGTGAATCTTCGCTTGAAATCTGGTGGAAAGAATAACAACACGCGGTATCAGGAAATTATCGGTTCACTAATGTACCTGGCATGTTGTACAAGACCTGATATATCATATGCAGTTACGATGCTAAGTCAATTCAATAACTGCAATGATTCTACTCACATGGCGGCACTGAAACGAGTCCTTAGGTATCTAAAGGGGACAGCGGAACTATCGTTGTGTTACAAAAAATCCAATAAGCCTTTGGTCGCGTATGCAGATGCAGATTGGGGAAATGGGCCTGATGGGAAATCTTTCTCTGGTTATACCCTAGTTTTCGGTGGTGCTGCGGTGTCTTGGCAGTCTTTAAAACAGCGTTGTGTTGCGTTAAGTACTGCTGAAGCTGAGTACATCGCAATCTGTGAGGTCGCTAAGGAAGTGATATCAGTCAATGGTTTATATTCTGAACTGACTGGCCGGTCTAACACTTCAGTTACTATTTTTAGTGATAGTCAAAGTGCCAGTAAGCTAGTTTATACTCCTGCTATTGGAAAACGTTCCAAACATATAAATATAAGATATCATTTCGTTAGGGAATTAGCAGAGCAAAGGGTAATTTGTATTGAATATTGTGAGACTGCCCTTATGCCTGCTGATATGATGACAAAGGGAGTTGGTAAGCAGAAACATGTGTTCTGCAGACAGCATAGTGGATTAAGTGGGGGTGTTGTACCATGAAGGTTATAATGCACTATGTTCTAGGAGTAGTCTTCTTTTTAGTTGTTGCCTAGCAACTGTTATGTTCTGTTCTGTCATCCTGTTTTTTCAGATGAAGTTAATTTTATTATATTTATAAAATGTAAAGAACTTTATTAAACCACTGTGTTACAACGATATTCTATTTTCATTGAAAGGAAGCTCAGCCAATACATGCCTTAAGGCAAAATGTATCGGGACAATCTACAAATATTCCAACTTATATGTATACCTACATTACTAGCAAATAAATGATTTCTTTCTTTCTTTTTAAGTTTACGATACCGGTCTCACATCACTGTTGATCTTGATAGACTTGACTTGTCTGGTCTAAGACTGTGATAGCATTGAAACTATGTTGTTTCACATATTAATTTTAAAAAGTAAACTGAAACTGCAATACATACTATTTGCATCCTAAGATATCTTTATTTCATCAACCATTATAAATTATATTCCTTCAAACTAAAAAAACTTTAGGTGTGCTAATATTTTTTTTGTACTACGTAAATGCACAAAATCTATATCTAATTGGTTAATCTTCAGATCAAAGAGAAATTGTTACTCATTTATTTGAACATACATATGCCAGCTAGTGGTGCACAGCTCTGCACTTATGATAGAGTAATACCAAAACCTAGCCAGAAAACATACTTATTAAGATTTGTGGTTCAGGTGGGTCTTAAGTTTTTAATAAACGAAGGGACAGAGAGACTGAGAGACTGTGTGTTATAATATGTTTTTTTTTTTCAGATTGCAATACCCAAGCAATCAAACGTAACTTGCATATCATGGAACCATTCATCTGGGTACATTGCTGTTGGTGGAGAAGAGGGAATGTTAAAAGTTTTAAAATTGGAAGCTGGTAATAATATAAACATTTCTGTTAATTTTAGACACTAGTCTAAATGTATTTAAACAGGTTTACACCATTTTTCCTCTTGAAAAAAAAAAAGACTTCTCTCACAGAAAAATTACTATGATCAAAATCATTAATTTATTTGCGAGTAAACAATAATGACTAAGTAACTCAGGCACAATCACAGTCCAGGATTTTTTTGGTTTAGTCTAAGATGAGGACCACTGGTCAACTTGAATAAAAACATTTTTCAAGTAGCAGTCAAACCAGAAAATCGTTTAGGCTGTCACCAGCTTGGATTATTTTTGGGGGCAGGGTCATGGCCATGGCCTGAGGTAACTGATTATCACCTCTGTGCTGATTAATTCATCTTTATTTATTAAATTACAGGAGGTGGTGGTAATCTTTCAATGAATCTAAGCTTGGAAGGCCACACTGGCCAGTTGTGTGTGGCTATTTGGAATGAAGTCTTTCAGAAGCTGACCACTAGTGATGAGCATGGTGTCATCATAGTTTGGATGCTTTATAAGGTAATTTGTACATTGTAAAGTAGCATCTTTATTAATTATATTTTTTATTTTGATACATTTACGTGAAAAAGCCACTAAGTCAATGTGTCGTCCTATTTATGCCTTGAGTGTGGTGATGGATTTGAAAACTGCCATAATGTGGTGTGTATTATTTTCCAGGGGTCCTGGTACGAAGAAATGATAAATAACAGAAATAAATCAACTGTAAGAAGCATGGCTTGGGGTTCTGATGGTCAAAAAATCTGCATAGCTTATGAGGATGGTGAGACTATTAATTTTATTTTAAACCTGTAAATTGCTAGTGCCAGTAGATTTCTGTTGTTATGGTGGCTGTGATTGGACATGCAAAGCATATTTTACTGAAGGCTGTTGTTGGTCTGTTTTGTTTCCGCGAAATAGGGATCATACTTATAACACGGATCAGCATTTCTGTATGTCTTTATTTTCTGTGACTTAGAGGCATCTTCCGCGTTCATACGCGCCTAAGCGCTTTCTTGCGCTTCTCGCTACAGTGACTTCAAATCCAAGTGACAGAAAGAGATAGAGATACAGGAAAATGATGATAGGTATGCATATAAATTAGATTTCACTATTACTATCAGTTGATTGGTGCTGAGAGTGATGATTGTTAATACAGAGTTTACGAGGGCGTGTCAATCATTGCAATTTAAACCTTATGTCATTGAAATAAAAGACACATGAGCCACGTTCGTGATTTGTAATGTCTATTAAATTATGATATTATTACAGGAGCTGTTATTGTGGGCTCTGTGGATGGGTCTCGAGTGTGGGGCAAAGACATTAAAGGACCAGGGCTTGCTGCAGTTCAATGGTCGCCCGATAATTCACAGCTTCTCTTCGCGCTGACCAATGGCGAACTGCACATATATGATGATCAAGGAAATTTTACAGTATGTACAGTCACGGACTTTAATTGATAAGCCGCCTGGCACTGCTCGTATTTTAGCCGTGTAATGCAAATCGGGTTTATTCGGTTCCCGACACGCAAAGTCATGTCTTCGTATTAGAAGAAGAAAATTATATTTCATATCTTTACCGGTTGGCTAACCCGAGAGCCAAAACTACAAACTTGACAGCAGTATGACTACCCAAAGTCAACCAGGTCTAGCAACAGTAATCTAGCAACGATTGTTTATCGTTGCTAGGTTACTGTTCCGATAGTAACGTTAGTGTACGGAGAAATATTAATAGTAATTTCGATAAGTTCGAAAGTAACGTCTCTGACATCGATATTTCAGCTGTCACTGTCTTCAGTTATGTTTTCAGAATTATCGAGTTAATGAGCTATGATTCAAAGGAGGTCGGTATCAAATAGATTGGATAAACTTAATGCAACATTGTATTTATTTTTATCATTGAGAACTTATTAGTCAACCTCTATGGATAAGACTATTTCCGATTAAAAGTAATTTATTTGTCATCTTGTTTACGAGCGTGCGATTTGAGTTCGTGTTTAATCGTGTAATCTCGTGAATATATGAAACTGCAAAATTGAAAAGTTTGAAGGTGGCTCATCAATTAAAGTCCGTGACTGTACATTGTGCACTCACTGGCAATAAATGTAGCCCTAGCCCTAAACGCGAATTTGTGAACCAACTAAACCTATTCTAGTTTTTTTTTAAATGAAAATCGATGCCAAGTTGGTTGTCGGTTTAAGTGAATAATTTCAAATTTGGTTAAAATGTATGAACGTAACACGAAGCAAAAGAAGTATGTAAGGATCGTAGCAGGTGGCATTCTGTAGTTTCTGCCTACCCCCATAGGAATAACGAGTGAGTTTATGTTATGTTAAGTTGGTTAAAAAATTATGCCAGTGATTTTTTTTAAGTTCCTTGGGAATGTATGTTAGTCCTTAAACCAATAACTAGAGAAGCTACTTGGCACCTATTCTCATGAAAAATCCCATATAATAGATTTAATTTGGTTAAAAATTCGCGCTTTAGGTTTGTGACACTTTTTGTGCCACAGTGTACAAAGTAATGCTTTAAAAAATCACTCTCTCACTGAGAGACAAGGCACAAATACGCCTGCTAGTTCTAGAAGCATGAAATTTTACACAAAGTTCTATATATAGGACGTAGGACGTTTCCTATGGGGGTAGGCAGGAACATAAAACATGATGGGTATCGATATCTAAACATCATAAAACAAAAGAGAAATTAATTTGATGATGTTTTTTTGTGGGGTCATCGACTGCAGTTAGTGTAGCGTAGCCACTTGATTATTATCAGTTTACAAAATCAGTTTTTATTTCTGTACACTTCACAGACGTGTTGGGTATGCAATATGTTATACAGGGTGTTAGGGTAAACACCGTTATCCTTGCAACCAGTGGTTTGGTTTCATTTATAGAACGTAAAATCAATGGAGAATTACAACTTTTTTTTTAATTTTTTTAGTTCTAAATTTTACCACAAGAGACGCAAGTTCGTTGCCCTATGCGCTAGGGTAACGAACTTGCGTCTCAACACGGGCGGGGGGTACGGAATGTGACCTGACCGGCAGCGAGCGCGATCCCTACCTTAGTCAGTCAGCTGTTTCGCTAGCAAGCACGGTGTCAGATAGAAACTTTTTAAAATCTTTTAATGAAAATAACGTTTTTTTTTTGTTGTGTTTGGTCATTTATTTTTATATTTAAGTCAACTACCCATGGTTTGAATGACAAGAGTGTTTACCCTTACATCCTGTATAAACACGATAAAACAGATTTTCTCAAGTAACAACACAACAAACGGTCGAAGATCTCCCAACACGTCTGCAGTTTCGCTATCTATCCGGAAAGCCGGACGGGCGCACGGTTTGTTTTAAAACAAAGTTGTTACTTCTTATTGTCTTTAGTCAGAGCTCGACTTTCCCCGAAGTGAATTCCTGGCTATGGCCTTGATTCTCATTAATAATACCAAAGAATAAGTTTAGTTTTTTCACAAAGGCATTACGATTTAGGCAGGTGTCCGTCACTCGTTCGAGGTCACACACTAATCGCGTTCACCCGGGCGAACAAAAATCCAGTCGGTACTCTTGGGTGTCCGCGTAAGATACATTTTAGCGCGCACAAAACGCCTGTAATGTTTTTGTATGTAAATATAGCGTTAGGTTATAAGAGTGAATTATCTGTCCTAATCTGTGGAGTAGGGTTTGGGCCACATTTACTGCCGCTGAGTGGATATTATGTATGTTAAAACTAGGTACAGTATCCAGGCCTCATAGGTAAAATGACACACAGAGCTTTAGAAAGAGACTATCACACAAGTATGAGTGACAAAGACGACGCTCTACAAAGCCGAAATTTGTCTTAAATAAAGTCATATTTAATTTTGTAATAAGCAATACATTGTAGACATATGGGCTCGATTCGAAGAAGCACTAAAAAGGTACCAACACGATATTTTTTCCGTTTTAGATGCCAGTTACTATTCATGGTGTGTCAGGATCAATGGATATTGTTACAATGGACTGGTATTCCGGAAGTGCTCCAGCCAACAGACCCGTTCTGGCAATATCTTACAGAAGTGGCGTGATATTGTTAATGAAAAGTTGCAATGAGGAAGGTAAATCGATATTTTCGATACTGACCTTACAACAAGTTGTAAATTACAAAGTTGTAAATCAAGGTTGGGTGCAATATCATCATTGATCCTTTATTAGGACCTGCAGGTGCCCCTATACTAACTATTCTCCATCGGTGGGGTGGTTTCTCAACCTATAAGCAACGTAAAAAAAGTAAAATACTCATTGTTTCCTACATTCTATGAAAACCATGTAAGATATTGTAATCAATTTCAGATAGTGTCGTTGTAGAATCAAACATGTTGATTATTGATTGTCGCTGGAATCATAATGGCACCATCTTGGCTGCTGCTGGCTTTACGGCAGACAAGACCAATGTGGTTCAATTTTTCGGCGCGTACGGGGAGGTATGTGCGTATAATATAAAAAAATGAAATTGTCGCCTTGAAGTAAGAAGACTTGAAGATAAGATTTAACTTAAGATAAATGTATTCCTTTGTTCTAGCATATACGCACTTTGCGTGTGCCGGGTGGTAACATGAGGGCATTATCGTGGGAGAAAAGGTCACTCCGACTCGCTATCGCTATCGACTCCTTCATATACTTTGCTAACGTCAAAATGGACCACAAGTACGCTTTTTATGGGAATACATTGGCATTTGTATCGGGCACAGAAACCGTTACCTTCTGGGATACTGTAACACATCAGGTTAATTACTTGGACTTATGTTTTCACAGCATGCTTTTTAAATACTCTATATACAAACAATAATGTTTGTTTTTTATTTATGAATTTAGTCCTGGATAAATCATATACCTGATGTCATTGATATGTGCGCAGTTGACGAATACTGTGTGATAGCTACTTTGGGGCAAGTAATAATATCAAATCAGCAGGGAATTCAGTGTGATGGTGAGAACAATCATATTTTTACTAAATAATATCAACTCTCTGATCAGTAAACTTATTGTCATATCGAAATAAGCATTATAAGCTTGAAACTAAGTTATGTACTCGTGGCGCACGGATCTAGTCTCATCAGCTTTTTTGATTATGTTTATACAATTTTAGCCAAAGCAGTAAGTATTCCGGTGGTTTATGTGACTATCAACAGCAAAGCGATTGTAGTAGCAGCATCTAAGGAATCGTTTATAATATGGAAATTCTCTACGCCAACCAGACCTCGTAAGTATTTGAAATACCTAATCCATTTTCAGAATTATGTGCGAAAAAGAATAGTAAAAACGTGCATAAAAAATCGAAAGTAATCAGTGCCGCACAAGATTAAATTAATCCAATGCTCTGTCATCTTTGAATTGTTCACAATCGAATTGAGAAGAAGTGTCAAATAAAATAAATTGTCTTTGAAAGGAATTAAAATAGTGTCTTGACATGACTCATGTTTCAAACATTACATTATTTAATGCCTTTTAAAGACTGCAAGTTAGTATTGTTGTATTAATTACATATGTCATGCGATATTTCAGGCGCTACAGAACAGTTGCACCAAGCCGATGGGTCACCACTCACGGCCACAGATGCAGGGTTTCAAGACGACACGATATGCTGTGTCGCAAGTTCTGATACCCATTTGTTAATTGGAAGAGATAGTGGCTCCATATTGCTATTTTCTCTTGTGAATTTTAAGAAAATCACTTCAATAAATATGAATTCGCGGCCCTATAGGTTGGGGCTCAACTCTAATTCCAGGTATGTATGTTTTATTATTTAATTAAGAAACACACAGAAATAACCCATGCTGTGTAACTCACTATAGTGACACATTTAAGCTCACTTGCGGCTCATAATTCACCATAACTTAAATTACCTAGTCATAAAAACTTATCACGCTGGTTTGAGAGACACTACGCAATTTATGAAACAATATTATCATTTATTTGTAGCAAGTTCTATGTGATCGACCAACCAGGCTCTCTGTATTTGTTGGAAACCGACATGGCCAACAACATAAGTGTCGGACAAGCGTTACGTAAAGATGTGTGGAGCGCTCTCTGGGCGTCTGACAACCCGCAAATGTTGGCAGTGGCGGAAAAAGCTAGACTCTATGTGATGAGAGATACTGAACCTGAAGAGCCTTTGACCATGCATGGCTATTTGTGTAAGTTTAAGGTACGTGCAATCGTCATCTTTACATTAAGCCAACTGTTGGAAATTTCACTTCCTGTGTAAATGTACATACATCGAAAGGTTTTGAGCTATTTGAATAGACCCATTTTTCAGACCACTGTCCTATGTTGCTCCACATCGTAGAAGGCAGTATCTGCAATAATCTGCATCTTCTTTAGTACATATTATAAATTAAAGTCGCTTTTCGTGTTTGTCTGTATGACCACGTTGTTCTTCTAAGCCACGAAACAGATTTTGATGAGGTTTTCTCCATCGTTAAGAGAATTTATTCCGGAAGGTTTATGTGTACAATGCGTTACTATTAAAGTTACAAAACTCGATGTTTTGTCAAGTCGTAAAAACAATGCGAATCAGGAGCGGGTCGCTAGTTATAAATCCAACTAATATTATAAATGCGAAATGTAAGTTTGTTTGTTTGTTACGCTTTCACGCTAAAACGGCTGAACGGATTTGGATGAAATTTGGCACAGGGGGAGACCATGACCTGGAATAGGACATAGGATACTTTTATCCCGATATTCCCACGGGATCGAGACTCGTGAAACCGCGGGGCGCAGCTAGTAAAATATAAATGTTTCTAGGAATTGGAAATCACATCAGCACTTCTGGACAATGTAGACGATAAATGCACACCTCAACACATTGTAAGAGTAGAGGTTAAGTCTCTGAGAGACACGCGACAGCTCATTGAAAAAGTAGGATTGAAAGAAGCGGAAAACTTTATTAAAGATAACCCACATCCACAACTATGGTATGATTTTTCTTTACTTTACTATGACATAAAGGAATGCTCATAATAATGATACATGTAAGCATCATCAGAATCATGATTTTCGATAGTCAAGTTTTTAGTTACCAATCTCTTAGTTTATGGTTACCCTTTCCAATATTTGTCTGTAGGTAAGATACTTCTTCCAGGTTGTTGCTAGCAGAAGCTGCTTTAAAAAATTTCGAGTCTGAATCCGCACTTGATACTGCTGAGGCTGCGTTTGTGAGACGTAATGATTACGCCGGTATTAAATTTGTTTCCCGTTTGAACGCATTGCATTCAAATGCTCTTAAAAAAGCTGAGATATTAGCTTACTTCAAAGACTTTGATGCAGCTGAAAAGATATATCACAATGAAGATAGACGGTTTGTTATCATAACTACGCAATTATTAATTAAACTAACCAAGGGCGGATCGTGGATTTCTTTCCGGGAGGGGCACTTGGCCATACAGATAAGAAGTGTCTCCCATATCTTGTAGGTTATGCGGTTTTTGGGATTCATTTTTGTTCAATGAAGATAGGCTACTTAGCCTACTTCTTCAGCGTTCATTATTGAAGCAATGTCTTGGTAGATAGCATTCAGGCCAGTCCATTCAGACGATTCGATTTTATTTTACTTAAACCGTTTGGGAGGGGCACGTGCCCATCCCCCCCCCCCCCCCCCCCGATTCGCCCTTGGCACTAAGTGACCGCTATTATATTTTTAAATTATATTTCAGAGACTTGGCTATAGCTCTTCGGAAACGTTTAGGGCACTGGTTCCGCGTAGTAGAGCTATTGAAAATGTCAGCAAGTACAACCGATGCGCAGGTCAAACAGGCGTATAGTAACATTGGCGACTATTACATTGATAGACAAAATTGGTAATACACTTGACTAAATAGATAAGTAGATATATTTTGTTTGTTCAAATCCCGTCAAAGAAAAAAGTTGTCAGACTATTAAAATGCGTATATTTAGGTAATCGAACCCCAAATAATTCCTATTTTGATTTCCTAAAAATACTAAGGGACACTAATATATTAAATGTGCCTCTTTTTGTGAGCCTCAAATAATTCTCAATTTGTTGTCCTAAAAATACTAAATAGCTTAGTTACTGCGACCAATTTTGAGAAAAGGCCAGAGAGTTAAAAAGATGCTCATTTATCGAATAAAGCGTACATCATTAGAAGCCCAAAAAGTTTTTAGGGACTTATTTATTTGAAAAGCGTATGACGTATGGAATTGACATGTCAAAGAATGAAAGGATAATTATGGACTAAATATGATTGTACAGGACAAGTGCACTCGAGTATTACACTATGTCAAATAACACAGAAGGCTTGAAGAAATGTTATATGGCGCTCGAAGATAACGAGTCATTATCAAAATTATATACAAGCTCTCCAAGACTCAAGGTATAAAAATAAAAGTAGAAAATATGTCAATGACCGATCTCAATAAAACTTGTATCAAATTAATAAATAACTCTATTTCTTTTACTGTCATTAGGAGGTTGGCGTAACAAAGCAAAATGCATTAGATGACCTAAATGATAGCATTGGACAAGAGCCATCTATACAAGGTATTGTGCAATTAAAAGAGAGCGGCAGGATGACACAAGCAGCTGAAATGGCGTTTCAGGCAAGTTACGTACAGAACGCGGTTACACGGCCGTTAAGAGGCATCTGATTTATTAGAAAATCTTGAGCTTTTTAGAGCGTCATCTCTGTCGCATAAGTATTAGGTACTTATTAACTACAAGGATCTTTTGGCGCCTGAGTGTCATTGACTGGGGGGTGTTGTTGGTAAACATTTGTGAAATTGTCATGAATTTACAATACAAGATGGCGTCGTCTTGTTTGATTTTGGCCAAGCGCTAACATGTGTGACAGCTTCTACCTTAGGGCGCATTTCTGGCGAGGCGCAGCTCAGCGTGGTTGTCTGCCAAACAAATATCGACGTTGCACTGGTTGCAATAAAGTCGAGAATAAATGAACTTTACTAGCCCGAGGCCTCATCAAACCGGTCAGAGACACACGTCTCATGCCATACTATCGTCCAACAGTCCAACGGTTCGTTCAAACTAGAGATAGTTGTGCATACATGTTTGACGATGTTGGATCGTTTTGGCGCGCGATCGCTCCGATGCCAGTAAATCGTACCCAGATCAAAGGAGTTGACCAACTCACACAAACAGACCCTCCGCACATGGAACGTGCAAATTGATATGTGTGGACAGTCTGTTTTAGTCGATCGTGAGTTGGGACAGAGTGGAGTCGTGTTCGACTGTTGGACGATAGTGTAGTGCCAGCATCAGGTTATTGTCAGATTAATGATCTATTTTCGACTTTATTTTAAGAAACGCAACGTTCATATTGTTTTGGTATTAACAACCACACTGCACTGCGCCTCGCCGGATGTATAAACGTCAGATGTCCTTTTAAAAGGCCGCGAACTGTATACAGTATGTATCAGAAAGGTGTGGTTATAATTAAGGGTGTGGTACAGACCATCAACCTGAAGAACTTTCTCCATAGGAGCAACATCGTAACCGCGAAAACAATATCAGCCTTCCTATTTGGGTCGAGTAGAAATTGAAGTTTTGTATGGGACAGTTGACCACACCTTTCTGATAAATACTGTATATATCGTGTTTAGGGGCGATATTAAACGATATAGACCAAGTGTGTAACCAATTTTATTTTTGTTTCTAGCTAGCTAATGTAGAAGCTTCAAAGAAGGCATCGCCCTTGAAGATCAAGAAGCTCTATATTCTAGCCGGTCACTTGTACAGCCAAAGCAGCGTTGGTTAGTGAGCATTATACCCACTTCTATACATCTATAACCATACATATGTACTGGCGTTGGTTTCGTGGTTGCAAGAGTGACTGCTGAGCCCTGGGTTCGATTCCCAGATCAGGCAAAGTGTTATTGGTTTTTTTTTATTTTGGAATCTCCTCCCCGGTCTTGTCGGATATTCTCCGTTGAGATAAGCCGCCGTGACCGAAATTCGGTCGGTAGCATGTTTGGCATTTATATGAAGTTGAGTGCGGTTGCGCAGAGGGCACGCACGGGCGGCCGGCGGCGCGCTGCTGGCGCGCGGGCGCGGCGGCGCACTGGGCGGCGGCGGGCGCGGCGCGGGCGCGCGCGCGGCCGCCGCGCCCCGACGCCGCGCTGCGCGCCGCCGCCCGCCTCGCGCAGCACCACCACGCGCTCCACGACGCGCAGCAAACGCAGGTCACGGACATGTTACACACACCTAATAATATGCCTGATTTTTTACCCGACTGCCCCAGAAGGAGGGTAATGTTTTCCGAGAGTATGTATGTTTGTATGTATGTATGTCTATTTCTTTAACATACGAGGTGTCTTTAGGTTCGTCTTAATTGTGGGAGTGACATAGGCTATATTTTTCTTATATATTACATCTGCAAAAGGCTATATTTGTCTTATATATTACATCTGCAAATTAAAATAAAGGGAGGGGAATGTTTTTTTTAAATAAACTACGTCAATATTGGTATCAAATAAAAGCTAGTAATGAGTTAATTTAAAATATATATATATATATATGTCGTATATTATGAAAGTTGAGCGACAATAGTCTCTCAATTGACTATTGTAGTACTAAGGAGAGGGTAAACGTCGTGACGCGCTCACTAGAGTGGGGCGTCACGTGGACAGAGTCGTGGTAAGGGAAGTGGCTGAGCGGCGAGTCAGTCTTGACAACGAACGGATGCAGACCTCCACTTCTCCTATGCGAAACTGTCGGTTTGCCCGAACGTGTAAAGTAGTGCGTGAACATTATTAGTAATGTACCTACTGTGATGATTGTTCTGAAAGTGAAATACTAACTGAGTTGCTGTATCATCGTTTTTTATTGTAAACCTGCACTATGGAGTCCATACCACCGAATCGAGATGATGACGGCAACTATCGCTCAGCCATCGCTGACGCCGACATATATATATATATATTAATAAAACTAAAAAGCTTGAAATAAAACAAATTATTCAAAAAAAACCAAAAAACCCGACTGTAAAAACCTATTACCAATAAAAATAGAAAAACAAGCAAGCAAGCAAGTGGGGGTGATGGGCGATTTTATTCACTTTGCGTCCAGCGCTCGGTGCGGTAACACGTCGTGTTCTGGTTTGCAATTGTCAATCGTCATCCTGAGGATGCCTTGTTGAAAGGTGAAACACGTGTCGATTTTTTACAGGGTTTTTATGACTCTTGAAGAATAGTTAAGCGGAGCTAAATATATCTACGTCTATTGTATTTTATAATGGATTTCCGCAAAGTCACGCCTGAATCAATTAACTAGAAAAACAAGCATTGAACTTTGTTTTGTTTTAAGGTATTGCAACTGGGGACAAACCAATAACCTGAAATATGGTGTAACTTTAGTTTGTCCCCACCTGCAATACCTGTTTTTCTCTTCTCGGTTATAGGTTTTTGCAGTCGGGTTTTTTGTTTTTTAAATAATTTGTTCCCGTCTGAGGATTGCACCTTACTTATTGACATGAAATCGACTCGAAACGGTCAGAAACTCTTTTATGTCCACGGAATAAGAGTATCATACTCATGTCCACCGGTGACTGACTTAAGACGATTCAGCGTTAGTGTGGGGATTGTGGAAATTCTAAACGCCGACTTATCACAACGTGTAAAGCCGCCAATACATGTTGGCCAAGCCTCACCCAACGCGAGTGTAGGCAAATTGATACAAGGCGAGTGCTACGGTCTACATGTTGGTCAAGTTCGAAAGAGACCAATACTAACTGCCAATGTTCATGAGTTTTTGTGGAACTATCCACATGTTGTCTGTAATTACCGAGTGCAGGCGAGCGCCTTTGATTTGTGCAGAAAAACCGACACTGATCCGAAGTGAGACAAGTCGTAGCGAGCGATCACGAGTGGTGGCAAGACACACTAAACGAGCCGTAGGTATACACGTTGGCGCTCGCCAGCACTCGGTCAGCCAGGGGAGTATCGACGAGCAATGGCGAGGCTAGACAAATGGACTCTCTATACGTTGGTACTCGGCTTCGCTTGGCGAGCTATGACCAACATTGTATTGCAATTGTATCAAGAGTCGCGCCACGCCAGCTCGAGGATACGCATGTGGTAAGAATTTAAGAAAGAACGCTGCAGGGGCAGCGCGATACGGGCGAGTGATGGCACGTTCCTAAGGACGGTACAATTTGAGGAGGCCCGAGCCAGGAGCAAGTAGAGCAAAATTAAATTACTAATTAGAATACATTATTATTATAAAAATGATGATCTTAAAATGCTTATGTAATTAATACAGGTTTGGTGTACTATAGCATCGATAGCGATTCAAGCCCGAGCGTTTGAATTATGTTCCAAGGCATTGATCAAACTAGAAGCATTGGATGTAAGCAACTTTTATTTATTTATTTTTGATATACTTAATTAGGTTCGCTATCCATTTGCATAAAATTTTAAGACATAATATAACATGGCATACTTTTGTTTATCCTAACAATATTTACGCATAATATTATTTTCGCCTATCAGCAAACGCATAATTATTTTAAGCATAATTTCACCAATCATAATGGTGTATAAGCATAAAATTCAAAAGCATAAATATATTTACGCATAATGACTTTAAAACATAATTTTTAAACGCATAAGAAATACGTATAATAATGGTCTCCAACAAAATTAGACACTACAACATTTTTATTAACAAGTACAATGACCACTTGAGAAATTTCGTGTATGAATAGATACACCTTATATAGCTTCTAGTCGTTTATGGCACTTCGCCGGCCGCTGCCGCGGCACCGCTCGCTCGGCTCGTGCGTAGGGGGTCACAGTTACACCAGCCCAAAGTCGTACAGGCCAATAGGTCTGCTCTCGGTCCTAGGAAAAATCGTCGAGAAGCTCCTAGTAGGCAGACTACAGCACCACTTCCTCCCAACTCTACATCCAAACCATACGAGAGAGCGGATGAGCTGGCCAAGGAGGCAGCTCTTACAAAAGAGACAGCAGACTTTAGCAAGGTCCCCGTATCGTTCGTGAGGAGGAAGATACGGGAGGGGACTATAAAGAAGTGGCAAGCGCGATACGAGTCCTCAAGTACAGGAGCGGTCACAAAAGTGTTCTTCCCAGACGTCTTAGCAGCGAAAAGGACACTCAGAGATGCAGTTCTCACACCGGTCCATGTACAGTCACGGACTTTAATTGATGAGCCACCTTCAAACTTTTCAATTTTGCAGTTTCATACATTCACGAGATTACACGATTACACACGAACTCAAATCGCAAGCTCGTAAACAAGATGACAAATAAATTATGAAAACATAACTGAAGACAGTGACAGTTGAAATATCAAGATGACAAATAAATTACTTTTAATCGGAAATATCCATAGAGGTTGACTAATAAGTGCTCAATGATAAAAATAAATACAATATTGCATTAAGTTTATCCAATCTATTTGATACCGACCTCCTTTGAATCATAGCTCATTAACTCGATAATTATGAAAACATAACTGAAGACAGTGACAGTTGAAATATCAAGATGACAAATAAATTACTTTTAATCTGAAATATACATAGAGGTTGACTAATAAGTTCTCAATGATAAAAATAAATACAATGTTGCATTAAGTTTATCCAATCTATTTGGTACCGACCTCCTTTGAATCATAGCTCATTAACTCAATAATTCTGAAAACTTAACTGAAGACAGTGACAGTTGAAATATCGATGTCAGAGAATTTCTCCGTACGCTAACGTTACTATCGCAACAGTAACCTAGCAACAATTATTTATCGTTGCTAGGTTACTGTTGCTAGACCTGCAATTGGTTGACTTTGAGTAGTCACTCTGCTGTCAAGGTGACTCTCAGGTTAGCCAACCGGTATGAAATATAATTTTCTTCTTCTAATACGAAGACATATGACTTTGCGTGTCGGGAACCGAATAAACCCGATTTGCATTACACGGCTAAAATACGAACAGTGCTAGGTGGCTCATCAATTAAAGTCCGTGACTGTACAAGTCCTAACGGGACACGGAGGATTCTCAGCGTATCTCCACCGTTTCCATCTGAAAGATAGCCCCTCGTGCGTCTGTGACCCGAGTTGCGAAGAAACAGTCTGGCACCTGCTCTTCGAGTGCCCAAGGTTCAGTCACGACAGAATGGAGCTGGAAGTAAAGATCGAAACCCAGCTAAGTCAGTCCACACTCCACACTATCATGGGGAGACCGGCCATCAGAAAACCATTCCTGGCATTCGCGAGCAAAGTTGCCATCATCGCAGCAGAAGCCAACAAAACGGACGCAACCTTGCGAAGTCAACACCGAAACCGACTACCACCTACGACAACACCAACAACCACAACAGTCACCGCACAAACAACAACATCAACACAAAGCACAACACGCACATCACTCATCATAACACAATTCACACACACAAACACCAACCAACGGCCAGTACCAGTGGCACCACCAGCGGTAGCAGCAGCAGCAGCACCAGAGGCCAGCCTACAACCAGCCCCTAGCACCATGCCCATCACCCAATTCCTGGCATGCGGAGGAGACGGAGTTCCAGGCATCAGGCTGCGAGGCGTTGCTCTCTTCATGAACAGGGAAGGAGAGAAGTTGGGCGTGAGCTTCTGCATAGGCTGGAGCCGACCTGCGGCCCGTATACCGATATCGCCAGGCCTTGCCGCCTTGATCAACGGAAGCACCACCAAAGCGAGCATAAAAGGCAGCAAGTTTCGTGCATTGCCTCAAGTGGAAGTAGCCACTCACCGATGCCGTCTATTGCGACACAAAGGGAAGACGATCTCGCACTATTCGAGTGGGGAGAGGAGACTCCATTCGCTCAGGTAAGCTCACTGCTCCAAAAGATCAGGGAGGCAGGAGAAAACACGGCATTCACAGCACGCACCATCAGTGTTGACGCGATGATGATCGATGGGGAGAGAGGAGACGTCGCAGACCGCTTCGGTTGTATAAAAGCCTCAGAACACCGACCACTCAAAGCGGTTCAGAGAGGGCCCAGCAGAAGGCAGCCGCCGAAAGAGCTGCAAAGGAGCAGAGCAAGACCACTAGCCCCGAGGACCGGGCCCGGTCGAGGAGTCGCCTGAAAGCTTTCGGCACTTTCCTCAGCGCACTGCTCCCAAGCACCAGTCACGCATCACCATCCCACAATCAAGAAACAGCAGTGGAAAGGTTCTTCAAAAAGAAGCCCAAAGAACCAGCAATGCAGAGGCCCACGCCAACAAGAGCCGAAAAAGGGCAAGTCAGCCCGCCGACACTCGCAGTGAATGCAGGCACTACGGACCACGTGAAGAGCGCTTTCCTCGAGTACGTAGCAATCGTGAGAGCGACCAGAGAAGTCAATCTCATGAAATGCAGGAAGATCCTGCAGACCTTCCAAAGAGACACAGAAGGACTGCTAAGGGTACTACTCGAAGAAGCAGAGGCAGCAGTGTACGACAACGTCAGATCTCAAGTCATCAAAGGAGAAATGACGGGGTCGTACATGGCAGCCTACAGCGCGAAGAGCGGTTTTGTGGCCCTGAACGAGGAGGAAACGGAGCGCTCAGGCAAAATTAAATTCCAAACACCGAATGACGACCCGATAGTGGTTACCGCCAAATGTACCAAAATCATGCTGGACGATAAGATCCTCGAAATGGCACAGTCCGTCTTGACGACTTCAGACAACCCAGCATCGCAGGAAAGTTGGGCGGTACCCAATATCAGGTGGGTCAATGGAGTCTCGGGTTGCGGCAAGACAACCTGGGTGGTGAAGCACTTCGATGGGGAGAAGGACGTCGTAGCCACCACGACGACCGAAGCTGCCAAAGATCTCAGGGAGAAGCTTGCGCACCGCTTAGGAGACCGAGTAAAGACAAAGGTGCGCACTATGGCCTCAATTTTAGCAAACGGGTTCAAGAAGCAAGAGAAATGCTACCGTCTCACGGTAGACGAGGCTCTTATGAACCACTTTGGGGCCATAGTCATGGCAGTAAGGTTGTCTGGAGCAAGCGAAATTGTCCTCATCGGAGACGTAAACCAGCTTCCATTTTTGGACAGAGAGAACCTATTCGAGTTAAGGTATACCCGTCCGAACTTGGTGGCTGGCATCACCCAGGAGCTTCTTTGCACACACCGCAATCCGATGGATGTAGCGTTTGCACTGAACGAGATATACTCCGGTATATACTCCTCCAAGTCGTCGCCGTCGCGGGTCCACTCCCTGAGGGTGAAAGGTTACACAGGAGCGCAAATACCGAGGACTGCCCAGAATACCCTATTCCTGGTTCATACGCAAGAGGAGAAATCCTCTCTAGTGAGCTAGGGATATGGCTCCGGCGAAGGGTCGCGCACGTTAACCATACACGAGGCTCAGGGTTTGACCTACGACAGCGTAATCATCATCAACACCAAGTCCAGGAGGCTCCAAATCCACGACAGCATCTCCCATGCGGTAGTGGCGGTGTCGAGACATACAGTCAGTTGCGTCTATTACTCCGACGACGCCGACGACGCCACGGGCCGCTTTGCAAAAAGGGCGATGGATGCTCCGACTAAAACGGTCGTCGACTACAACCTGAAGATGGCCATGCAGCATCGAGACACAGCCGTTATGGAAAACCTGCTCAGGCTAGCGAAGTCCCTGGTCTGCAGACCCCCTATTAACACCACCTAACAAGTCCCTATCCAAACTCCAATCCAAATGAAACCCCAACGTAACCCAAAAAAAAAAAAACTGTAAAGCTAAGTGGCAGAGTCAGTCTGTCATACTCACGTAAATGCCCTGCCGATGGTGGCGCTGTACGTTCGGTCGTTCGGTTCCCTAAAATATGGTTGAGCTGAACGGCGCGGATGTGTACGTCAAGTCCGTGAACGGATGCTGTCGGTTAGGGCTGGTCAACTGGCACTGCCTTTTAGTTACTTATATCCTAACTTGTAATATAATACCATCATACCTGTAATATTAAACCAAACAGCATGGAAAAAAAAAAAAAAAAAAACTAATGGATTCACGTAGATTTTAAGATAGCAATAAGTGTCCGATGTAGGAGCACAGTAACAAAAAAAACGAAAAACTGTTAAACAAAACTATTATGTAACCCAAAGCACGGACCTCCATGTCTGTGGATTTATTTGTAAGGCAGGAGTGTGGTTTTAGCCGGTAAGAGTCCGGCACTGCCCAGACTGGTTCGTCTGTGAAGCAGCCTGGGCGTCCATGAGGATTTCCCACTCCTGCCAAAAAAAAAAAAAAACCTAAACCACCTAACATTAATTTTGTAATAACTACGTAAAAACAACTTAACTTTGTGTCCGTTATTCCAATATTTTTTTATGCCTTAACACTATTATGCTAATAGTCATTACGCCTAGTAACATTATGCGAATTCAAATTATGGCAAAACAAATTATGCAACAAAAGAATTATGACAAAAAAAAATTATGGCAAAAAAAATATGGCAAATCATTACTAGACCAACAAAAAAATATGCCAAAATTGTTATGCCAAAGAATATTAGGAAAAAATACATTATGCGAAAAAAAGGGGTCACGGTCGGCAAAATTGAATTGAATGATAAATGAATTTTGTAAATTTCCTATTTAAAAAAAGTGTGGGTTCGAGTGAACCCGCCAGGAACGAAGTTCCTTCTCGTTCGTCTCGTAAAACAATAATTTTTAACGAAATCCATGCGTTCAGTAGGTATTGACGTTATACAACCGGCAGCAAACAATGCTCGTCTGCTTGAATCTCGTTACTCGGACGTACGCACACTCGTATAATAGAAAGAGACAGTACGGGAGAAAGTCTCATGGAGGGGGCATTTCTACCAGTAAACTCCTACCGCAAGCCGCGTTATCGTTCTTCGTTTCAAAATATCGCTAAGTTACAAAATGTCAACTAGATAAGTCTTCGGGTAGGAAGTACGAGGGCGTAAAGTTGAAATTTTAAATCGGCGATTTTTTATCGCGCACTGGATTTTCAACGTAGCGCTGAGAGTTAAAAATGCAACCGTGTTTTTTGATGCGCTGGGATTGGAGTCTGTTGGATTCTCAATGCTCGGCTGAAAACCGAGGGTCGAAAATCCAGTGCGCGGTAAAAAAATCGTCGCGCTAAACAATCGCTCATGCTTACTTGGGCCAGTGGTAATTGTTTTCTGCCTTTGTTTGATGTGCATACTTTGTGTTGTGTGCGAATTACAGTATTTTGATGTGTATGTAATTAAAAGTTACTTAAAATTATTTTTCAGCATGAAACTTTTGAAAATTTAGCTATAGAAATATTTACAAGATATAAACCTAAAGACGCGAAAGGAAACAAGATTGAATGCCCGAACTGCGACTGTAGCATGCCTGAATGGTAAGTAGTAAATTCACGTGGAATCATATGAGCAGTGTATATCATTTATTGCAACCAGCACGCGTAGCATGACCACCATAAAAACGGGTTTTGTCGACGGAAGAATAGACAAAATGACAGATTGTGTGTATTCTTCCTTCGACAAAACCCAGTGGTCATGCTACGCACAGAAACAAGTTTCTACAGGGGGGTTAAGAGCCAGCCTACCTCAGTTTTATAGCTCGCACCATACTACTCGCGGCATGAGTGAGAGCGAGACTGACTGGGGTGCTGGCGATTCCAAGCCTCAAATAGTTTAGGTAATTGCTTTTTACGATAGAAATAATGGTAATTAAAAAAATATATATATATAAGACGTGCTTTATAGTTTTTTAGTAATTCGATTTAGGGGAAACTTTGTTTTTTTTTTCTATTGACAAAATTTTATGTAATCGTGTTTTCGTCAAACATATAGAACCTAGCATCAATCAATCATCAACTATAACACATATTTATTTCGAAATTAATGCTGCAGTCTTTTCGGCATAACGGAGGATCATGCTACGCAATTTGAGGTAGGGTAGGCCCCTAACATGCAGTCAATATTTTTATTTCACAAAAAGTGAAGAGTCTTGAGTAGCGGCAGCGGAGTAATTGCGTAAGACATCATGACATCACACATTAACAATGCCTTTTATTTTGAAAATTCAACAACATTTATTGCGTTATTTTCGTTGTTGAGTAGTGGAATTTTTTATTCATATTAATTATGAAGTAACAATGAATTAGCAATTTTCTTTGCTTTGGATTGTAATAGAAAGTGTGGTACTCATTTGGGATGCTGCCCTGCCCTGCAGGCGTAGCATGACGCTTTCTATTTCTACGAAGAATAGACATAGCTTTTTCTATACAAAGTGACATTTCGTTTCTTTATTTTTGACATCGCACCGTAGAAATCCTTCTACAATCTGTCATTTTGTCTTTCATTTCTAACGATCTTTGTCTCGGTCTTTTTGTCTACACTTCTGTCGACAAAACTGTGCTCATGCTATGCCTGCTGGAACTGATTCCATAATCACTTCGGGGGCAACACTTCACTTTTTCACTTCCAGTGTAGCCGTATGATGCAATAATGGGCCCGTACCATTACGGGCCCATTATTGCATCATGTGGCTTGAAACGCACTAGCCGTTTTCGGTTGTTATTTATCTTGTTTTGGAGCCCAGTCACACAAAGGCACAGCTCATGGACTCGTTGTGCGGGCTGTACCTACACCTACCTTACTACCAACGTATATTTTATATAATTATATGTTTAGTTCAATTGATCAAAATGTTTCTGTTGTTAGGATGTCGACTTGTCCTGGATGCAGCAGCGAGTTCCCCGAGTGTGCGGTGTCGGGCCGTGCGCTAGTAGCGCCACATACGGTGTGGACATGCAACACCTGCGGAGCGCGCGCGCAACAACATGAACTTGTATTGCGGCACTCGTGTCCTATGTGCCATGCACAACTTTCCTAAGATAATCAAGAAAATAAAATAATTCGTTAAGAGAGGACATCAATTGAGTATTAATAGGTATAAAACAGGTCATGAGCAAAATAAGTTACGTCTTTGGGTGCAAAGTTACAAACAAACAGTTATTATTATTATGTTTTACCGATAAGATAACATTCGTTATTACATACCTACCTATTTACGATGAATGAACTTAGGGCTGCCTATTGGGAGCCCTGTTCGTAAATTATGACTTGTGTGGCAATTTTTCATTTTGTGTCGATTGACTTCCAACAAGTTTTGTCCTACCTGCGACTAGGGCTATGCTATAGGGTTTGATGGTAATACCCGGGGAAAAAATTCAAAAACCTCACCGGTATTTCGGTTTTATTTTTTATTGCATTAAAAACACGTCTTACTTTCTCTTTGTCATTATTTTCTTTCACATTATTTAAAAAACAATTTTAATACACTTCGTAATAGTATATTATGCAATTAGTGAATAAAGGACGGATTTAAAGCGAGGGCCATAGATGAATCACGAGCAAGTGAAGGATTCTAACGACTTAATCACGACCGTAGGGAGTGATTCAAGTGTTAGAATCCTGAACGACGCGAGCGGTTCATGGCCCTCCATATAAATCCGTTTTATTCAAGAGTTGCATACTATACTTTATACCATGACTACGAGAAAAAGAACATGCAACTTCGAGTATGTTGTTATGTCAATGTTATGCCTTGTTTTTATAGTACCTACACCGTAGCATAGAATACATACTCCATAAGGTCGATGACTTCCTTTTCTTCGACAACTCATTAAAATAAGTTAGGAAAACAGACTGAAAATGTGGTCAGCTTGATTTTCATTTTTCCATTTACTCAAACAAACAAACAAACTCACACTCAAACTCATCGTAGGCTTTGATGTAAACCAGCCGTGATTTGTTGGTTAGCAAGCTTTCTACTATATCGGCCGCCCTCTCTTTCATAAACTCAGGTGTTAACACATCTTCATCACTTGAAAACATTTTCAATCGATTTATTATTAAGTAACCCTAAACTTTTTGTTCGTACAACTTACAATATTTAAAATAGCGCCCATTTACGACAGCAAAGAACACAAAACAGTCTTTATTCTAATGCTAAACTCCTGTTCGAAAATCAAATCAAATAGGAGTTTGTATATCATTGAGATGGAGTTCGATCAAATTGGTGTTCTAAATTCAAACACCAAAACAGTGATTAAAAGTGCTTTTTATTCACTGTTTTCAGTGAATAAAATAAGCTTTTTAGAGGGGGCATGGTATAAAAACAGTTTTATACACTTCGTTTTTTACCCGACTACGGCGAAGCAAAAAGGAGGGTTATGATTTTGACCGGTATGTATGTTCATCTGTTCCCTCATATCTTCTAAACTACTCATCACAATTTGACAAATGATGTATCGTTGGAAGCGTCTTGATCGTCCGCTGGTTAAAGGCTATGTGGCGTTATTAAATAATTTAATATCGCCATATTAAATTATTTAATAACGCCCTCTAGAGGATATAAAGTAAATAACTTTTTTTTTTAATTATGCTATTGGCTATAAAAAATACCGGCCAAGTGCGAGTCGGACTCGCGCACGAAGGGTTCCGTACCATTATCTATAAAAACGGCAAACAAACCACGTTTGTTGTATGAAAAAAAAACAGAATAAACTAAATAAAGGGGGCTCCCCCTCTATTTATTTTATTGTTTTTTTTGTATTTGTTTATAGCGGCAACAGAAATACATCATCTGTGAAAATTTCAACCGTCTAACTATCACGGTTCATGAGATACAACCTGGTGACGGACGGACGGACAGCGGAGTCTTAGTAATAGGGTCCCGATTTAACCTTTGGGTACGGAACCCTAAAAAGTATACTCATCATTCCGAAAAAAAAACTATAAAAATAGTTATATACCTAACTAAACCCAATTACAAGCAAAAAGTCGACTAAAATGACGTCATAGACAGACTTAATTAAAAATCCGGAGTCAAATCTGTTCGACTTATGCCCTAAGGGGATCAGTTCACACCGAGACGCGTAGCGACGCACACTTTTTTTCAGTTTTTTTTTTAATGAATTTATTTACTAAACAATAAGGTACACGCGCTGCGCAGCGCCGCGCATCTCAGCGTGCATAGACACGTTTTAAACCCTCGCACTGAAATTATACCTTTTCGTGAAGAAAATAAGTTCGATAATTATTAAAAAGTGTGCGCAGAGTCACGTCGCGGTCTGAGCTGACCCATACACGTGATTTGACTGTTTTTTGTAACATTGCTGCGCTAATTGAATAGGTAAGGTAGTGGATTTGCCCTATCCAATTCTACAAATAAGAAGAGGTTGTATTTTAAGAGTAAATTCAATTAATTTGTGTATGAAGATTGTGAAAGAAAAGGCAGTTGATATTATAATTATCTAAACTTTTATTTAATTAAACATGGATGCACAAAGTAAGAACAATTGTTTTCATTATCTTGATCATAATCGCCACGGAAAATAATCGCCTGACTAGATGAATAAAAAGCAACATATTACCAAGTGATTGAAGTTGAGCAAATTAAATTATTTGTACTGTAGGAAATATAACAAAATAAGTAAGTGAAGTTATTTACCAACATAATGAACAATCTCATTTCTTCGCTTCCTTTCGATCTGGTGTAAAAGAGGGATTAAAATAACATTTTATTTTTAGTGCAAACCAAAAGGCCCGTTCTCGTAGGTATTTAAAAAAAACGTTCACAATCAAGTCGCAATCTGTCATCGAATGTTCTTAAAAATTACGGGAATTTCCCCCCTAATATCAAACCATAAAGAAGAGGCATAATTCCGTTTTCATTTCGCTTCGTAAGTGATGTGAAATTTAAAGTAGGTACCTACCTAGTAGTATGTACCTGTGATTATGCAGGTACATACTACTACTTTAATTAGGAATTCAGGCTTCACAGCTCTGACATTTGTTCTTTGTTACAGAATACCATTTAATCAATCTAAACTGAAAGAAATCATCAAATGAAAAAGTGTATCATACAATCACATAGTACTTAATAAAAAACTGAT
The DNA here is from genome assembly GCA_947363905.1 of Lithophane semibrunnea. NCBI lineage: Eukaryota > Metazoa > Arthropoda > Insecta > Lepidoptera > Noctuidae > Lithophane > Lithophane semibrunnea. The sequence goes on from OX376189.1 coordinate 10,034,681, forward strand.
AACATTTGGACTCATTATTAACAAGAACTGAATAATCAATATACCAAAAATAGGTACGTACAGGTTTACAAAGTGAAAGGTGCCAAGGGAACTTTCGTACAACGAGTGTTGCTGAATATTTAAATGATAGGTAGTTGGTATTTGTAGTTCTTATTTTCATACATATCATTTAAATATTCTCAAAAACACTAATAAATATCAATTGGTATTCTAATGTATGTATTGTTTCAATGACAATGTTTGAATGTATGTATGTAGATTATAATATCATTAACACTTTTAGTGCCAAGCACCCGACTCACGAGTGCAACGATAGTTCGTTCGCGCGCCCACAACTCGCATCCGGGTCGTACATATATATAGATATACGCGACGCGCTAATTAACTCGACTGACTAATTGTTATAGATATATGAGACACATTTTATGGCATGCTAATTTGTATGCAGTCTATGTACTTGGCAGTAAAAGTGTAGGTCTGTATTAGGGTTCAAATATATGATTATCCGCAAGTGTTCCAAGAAACAATAGTCATAGTTTTAATTCTAGTACTTTGTTTACATTAAGAATTATATTCATGAATTATGTTATGTATCTTCACAATCTGAAAAAACTTACTCTTTGGTTAAATGAGAAATAACTGCAAAGGAAACCAACGTCTTTACCGCAAATAATACATTCTGGTGAAACCAATCTATTTCTGTTGGCTGGAGCATAAACATTTACGAAAATTCCTCATGACAATGTGCACATTACATTACAAATGTACAAATACATAGCTTTTTCTTACTAGTGGGTTTCATTGTTTTCTACATATAACATAAAATTTCAGTTTTTACATATATTTCACCCTATTAATCTTAATAACCTCAGTCCCTTTTATAAACAATATGCAAAAAATTGCAACAAAAATATTACTGCACAAAGTTACTATTGGGCAGGTCCATTTTTGAGAACTGCAATGTATTGTCAATTATCTGAAACAGTTCAGGAGGCTGTGGAATCCGTCCTGTCTCTAGTTTTGACCATAATGGAATGTTGTTGAGAGATATTTCAAATGCTCCGGATGATACTAGCTGGCCTTCAATCATATTAGCTAAGAAGAACATCATCATGCATGCATATAGTTTATTCTCAATACACCAGCTCCACCAAGCAGGCTGCGGTTTGTTCAGCCAGGCAAATATGTTGACCCCACTTAGTATGCACATGATCAGTATCATCTTGCCAAAACCCTGCAACATAAAATCATACTGAAAAAATCTTTGAATAGGTATAACTTTAGTAGCCATACAACACCATAATTTTATGGTTTAATGTGATTCTGTGATCCCTAAAATATAGATTATATGAACAAAGTGAGTTATTGAAAAATTATCACTGCTTTGGATGGCACAATCTCCAACATGAAAATCCTGACTATGCTGGTTTTTATATCTGACTATAGCTACTGAAAAATGTGTTAATTTGAAGAACTCAATACGAAAGTATAGGGAATACCTATAAACTAGCGGCCTGCCCCTGCTGCCGATGTCGATGGTAGAGTAACCTGAAGAGTAATTCAGCAAGCATATTCAGCACAAAAACTGAATATGCTTGCTAAAAACACTGGGCTACCACAAGCTATACCTAAGATTAACATGAATGTATTAAAAACACAAACCTTTAAGAATAATAACTAAATGATGGTGAAATGAAAACCACTTTAAAATTAATTGTATATTTTAAAAGAATTAAGGACACAGACACAAAAAGCGACTGATTCATTCTATTTATAGATTCTTAGTAAATGAGTGGTTTAATACCTAATAAATGTACCTTATTCGTATTTTTCATCATTATTATTATTATTATTTGTCTTTGACATTTCTCGGGACCCTAGGGTCCCAGACCTTTGGAAGGCGTACGAGGGGCTGAAGCCAACTCGCAGAGGCCCCTTAGACAATTTTAAATGGAATGAGGCACCAACCGACAATTATATTATTATTCCTTTATTTCATTTTAAATACATAATCTTTACATTTTTAAATATTTTTATAACAAACAAAAAAAAAAAAAAAAACATTTAAATATATAAAAACTAGTAGCCCATCGGCATCAGGTTCAGGATCCAGGCTGCCGGTGGTCAGGGCTCTAGGGAGAGGAACCTCCTCACAATGCGTGCCGTGTCCAGAAGTACTGCTTTCTGAATCAAGCCCTTGACCCAGCCGCGCAATGAGAGCCTCCTGAGATGTTGGTCGAGGCTCTTCGCTATTAGGCCATCGACCGTAACGATTATCGGTACAATGATTGCAGAGTCCACATCCCACATGTCGACAACCTCGTGTGCTAAGTCGAGATACTTGATTTTTTTATCTTTCTCAGCTTTCACGAGATTCTCGTCATGAGGGACTGAGACATCAACAATCATTGCACGGCGCTCTCGTCGATCTACCACCACAATATCAGGCTTATTGGCTACAATAGTCCTGTCAGTGATGATAGATCGATCCCAGTACAATGTGGCGTGACCATTTTCGAGAACTGGGTCGGGCACATACCTGTAGTATGGTACTTCATACTCTACAAGGTTGTACTGCAAGGCAAGTTGCTGGTGGATAATCCTAGCTACTAGATTATGTCTGTGCAAGTACTCGCCATTAGAAAGACGAGAACAACCGGAAAAAATATGTCGGATTGATTCACCGGGACAGTGGCATGCCCGACAGATGTCAACCGTACCGTCCTTGACAATGTATTTCCGGTAATTATTCGTCATGATGACTTCATCCATAATCGCACAGACAAAACCTTCGGTTTCCCCGAAGAGGTCACCGAAACGTAGCCAGGATACAGACGCCAGAAACTCTACTTCAGGCCCATGGAGGACCCGGAAAAAGCGTCCGTGTAGCTCTTTGCCTTGCCATACTTCCTTACGATCGTTAGTATCAAGTACTGTAGGTTTGCGCCAGTTCTCTTTCGCCAAGGAGAGCGGGTTAAGGCCCTTGTCCACTGCGACCACATCTCGGTGCATCCCCACGTCAGTTTGAAGGAAATATTCCCGGAGACTGCAAATCTCGCGGTTGTGGGGGGTTTTGGCATTTAAGAAACCTCGTCCCCCACACTTCCGCGGGATGTACAGTCTCATCACTGATGACCGTGGGTGATGCATCCGATTTGCTGTCAGCAGCCTTCCTATCCAGGGCGTCAAGTTCCGTCTGCGTCCATTTGAGTATGCCGAAAGAATACATCAAAACCGACGACCCAGCCGTTGAAGGCTCGCACCTTGTTTCCGCCTGATAAAAGACTATTTAACACTTTATTCAGGCGGCCAAAGAAGCGCTCCCTCAACGATTGTTTCATGTCGGCAACATTGATGCCTAATGCTTCCGACATACCCAAATACTTGTACGTTTCGGTTGAGGAGAGGGATCTAAGGTGTATGGAGTCCGAGAGTTGGATACCCACGGATTCCACAATCCCCCCCTCGCTTTACATGCATGACTGCACATTTGTCCACACCAAATTCCATTCTGATGGTGCTACTAAATGTTTCTGTTACCTTCAGTAGCTCCATCAGTCGCAAATTGTTGGGGGCGAAGAGTTTCAGGTCATCCATGTAAAGGAGGTGAGATATCGCCTGACCATCTCTTCTCAACCGGTAGCCTAGTCGTGAATCCTCCAGCAGTGTGCTTAGAGGATTCAAGGCTAAGCAAAACCAAAGCAGACTCAAACTATCGCCCTGAAATATTCCCCGCTCAATCCTGATCGGTTCATCGTTCCCCCGTATCTGTCGACATCCTGGATAGAGAAGGGCTGTTCTCCATTGCCCCATACACGACATCAAGAAGGTGCATAGAGTTGCGTCTATTTTGTACAACTCCAACACCCTAATGAGCCATGTATGTGGCACCGAATCATAGGCCTTCTTATAATCTATCCAACATGTCGACAAATCCTTCCGGGATCTATGAACCTGTTGGCTTATGGCCATGTCTATAAGGAGCAGCTCCTTAGTACCGCGGGACCCATTCTTACATCCATTCTGAGACACAGACATAATTGAGTTGCTGTAAATATGTTGTGCAATTTTTGCTCTAACAATGGATGTAAGAACTTTATAGACCGTCGGTAAACATGTAATTGGTCTATAGTTTTTAGGTTTTTTTTTATATTATTATTATTATTTATAAAATACGAAAAATATGTATCGAATAAATAAAAAAAACAAATTACATTTACTTACAATCAATCTGGAAAGATACATGTTTAAGCCTGGAGGATCATAGTTTGCTCCAATGACAGATATTTCTGGATATTTTTGCTGTATTATTCCTGCATAGTCTTCAAACACTTTTCTGTATCCGCAAGAATAACTGCAAACGTGTAAATTGTTCATATAATTATTATAAGCTTACCTAGGAACATACAGATACGATAATACGGTAATAAATAGTTCCTGATAACCTCACCAGTAATAAATGTTCATAATGTGACCTACACCTTGTCCAATTTTAGTAATGCTTTCGGCTTCATTTTCACTTGCTTGCGCATAGTTATCGCTAGATAAAATAATACAGGTAATGACTATTGTAAGAAAACTTAATGAAATACAGAAATTACTTGACAAAGACATTATCACCGAAGCTACCACTTTACGGTAAATGCAACTACTTTTTTATATTACTATTACACAGCAATTAAAACACATTTAACACGGTGTAAATTAATAGTAAGAAGGCTAATATTTAAGATATTATTTTACAAATCAAATAACACTTGTCACTGACTCAGACTGACCCTCAGCCATAGATTTGATAGATTTGCTCACACTCACAGACTACCTAGAGCGAGCTAGAGATACTACGCTCGCGATTCAAAAAGCGCTAGATTAGAAACACATTGGTTTATCTTATTCCACATCTTTTAATAAGAAATCGAAAAAAAATTATCTTCTGCAGAACTTGAAACACGGCCAATCACAATCTGAATCAGTATGGGCGAGTAAGCTCGACAAGTATTATTTTACAAGCATGAAAGTATCATCAAAATTATAGAAAGAGACAACTACCTACTGGCCGCCCATTCTCTTCTCTTTGTCTCTCATGTAATTTTCGGTCTTATTCATCGTATTCACTGCACCACTGAATACGGTAATACCACCCTGTCCATTCTATATGTCTATGATTTAACCCGCAGCCATACCTCGTTTGTCAAAATACAACGAGTAGTTTTACGTGTTATGAGGGAACAGATGAACATACATACATACCTGCATATCACCTGTGCAATTTAAACAATCAATACAATCAGCTTTGCCGTGGTCGGGTAATATTACAGAAAGGTTATTAAGTACCTACCCATGGGCGTACCCAGCTTCTGGCCTAAGGGGGGGGCAAGTCAGATTTTTTAGGTCGGATCGTCCGAGGCTTTTTTGCCATACACACTACAGAAACACACCTACATGAAACAAAACATTAGGTACCTATATGTAGTGTAGTGTGCCATCATCGCGCGCGGAGCATTTTGCCAGTGTCTACTGCGCGGTTTATTTAAAAGTTAGAGCATAAGGCCCCGTTTAAACTTTGATTAGTAACTAAGCGAGTTCATACATGTCCTGCGAGATTTCCAGGGGAGGGCAGCTGCCCCCCCTGTCCCCCCCTGGATGCGCCCATGTACACCTAACTAAGAAAAAGAGACAAGCAATGTGGCTTCCGCACTGAGTTCAGGTGTGCAACCTAGCCAACTTGCGGAGTGCGTAGGAATAACCTATTCTTCTTATTTTGGCATTGAATCTACGTTTTTCAGAACAGCAATATTGGCATTTATTAGCCAATGATAGTGCAGCCAATGATACCACCCTGGACTCTATGGACTCGATAAAGAATTATAGCACTTACTAATTCCATGTCATGAGTCCTCGTGAGTCAGTCAGGGACAGCCTGACAGCCATAGAGTATAGTAATCTCTCTGTCAACGATACGGATGCAGAAATTCCATTGAATTATAAATCATATGGACTTGAAATGTTTGACAATAGAAAAAACAGTTATACAAATATGAGGCATATCGACGCCAAAATCATAAAAATATTGCCATCTCTTTTTAACTTTCATTTTTGCGTAAGTGAAAAAGGACAATAGTGTTTTTGACAGTTACTTTATTGGCAACCCTACATTTCTACAGTCATTGAATACCTATTTGCGGCCGAGTCGCCATTTTATCCTCTCGCTGTTTGGTACCAAACTTGCGTACGTCAACTGTCAAATGCTCTTGAGCTGTGGTTATAATTGTAAATTTTGGAGTAATTTGCAGTGATAATGCGTTTAAACTCTTTCCTCTAGTAGAAATCGTCAATAGCAAGATGCCCAATTGCAATATAATCGGATGTGGCATCAAAAGAAGCGGAAATCTCCCGAACATAACTTTTCACCAGTACGTACATAATTTCAGCTGAAATATCATAAGATTTATATGATGAACAAAAGATTCTGCATTTGTTGAAGAGCTTTAACAGTAAAGCATTCTTATTTTCCCTTTTGCCTTTATTTTTAATAGTTTTTCAACATAAATGATTTTCTTGTTATTGAAGGGATAGAGTAGTGCATTTAGACATTTTTATATTTATCGATAATGCTATTTTATGATTCTTTATTGGTTTTATGTTTTATTTTCAAGGCTGCCTGATGAACGAAAAAGAAAATTTGGCTGGAAACAATCAGTGTTGAAAATTTAAAGATGTCAACAAAAACAATTCACATATTTTGTTCTCTTCACTTTGAAGAATCATGTTTTGGACACTGAATAAAGTAACATTACGTGACGATGCTTTACTATCACGAACCTTATTGGTAAGTAACATTGCATGTTATAAATTTTTCCAACATGATTGTGTAGTGGCTGATAAATGATGGTGATGTCCTCAATTGCAACAGTTGTCTAATGTACACAAAGAGTGATGTAAAGAAAGTGTTGGATGAATTAATATTAATTAAAAATCCTATTAATAAAATCAAGAAACATCAAGAATACTCATCATTTTATTGCTTGTTTACAGCCTAAGATTCGAACAAATATGTCTGGCATTTTAATTGAGGATGATCAAAATCAGACAAACTCACAATCAATATCTGGATGTGGTGCTCCTAATACGGTAATTGATTTTTGTAATTATAAACAGTAGGATCATTACTGTTTTGAAAAGTCATAAAATTTTTAAGTATTTACTATTCAATTTTTATTAATATTGTTTGTGTGCCTACCACTCAAAATCAACCTGGAGAAATTTCAAAGAGGAGTGGCATAGATTTAGCCCCTAGCACATCCGCTACACTAGATTTAGTCTCCGTTGCGCTACATTTAGCTGCTAGCACCTACGTTGCGCCAGATTTAGCTGCTAGCACCTCCGCTACGCCAGATTTACCGGTATGACCAGTTCCGTTTTTTTTTAAATCTAATTGATAACATCTCATTGATTGAATTGAGACTGGCTGGGAGATATCTCTCGCTTCTTGTCTTCAATATCTATTAAAGCTTAATTTTATTTGATTTCAGGTACACACATTTAAAATGATAAAGAAATTAAAGGACAAATGTCAAAAACAGTCAGATAAAGAGACGGAGAAATTTAGAAGACAGACGAAAGAAATTGCTCATTTTAGTAATATTATCAAAGATTTTAAAGGATATAATAATATTTATTAATTAAAAGTGTAATAGAGGTATACATGAATTTGAGATACAAATATTATGGGAAGAAATCTACTGAGAGAATATCCCATAGAAATTACCCTAACTAAATTGTATTGTTCAGAAATGAATAATATTGATTTCTTTAATATAACTTTATTATAATTATTGTTGATTTTTAATTATATAATTAACCCTCGATCATTTTCGTTTTAGAAACTTAGCATCAAAAATATGAATTATGGTGAATAAAACCATTAAAAAAAAAGTTTTTCACTGGTTATCCGTGAAATTCAAATTTTCATACATTTTTTGCAAATTGCAGCTCTGTATTAGGTCGATTGTACTATTATAACGGATTTCACTCCATTGTGTATACAATGGAGTGAAATCCGTTATAGAATACTACGCATATCTGTCCTCCAGTTCTACGGTTTAGCCTTGAAAGAAGGACGATCCAACAAACAACTTAACGGCGCGGTACTCTATCGGTTAAATGAAAGACTCATGCATGTTAAAGAACTTGGGGTAATTTTACCCGTGCATATTGTACCGTGACATTATGAAAACATTTCACAATCTTTTATCGATGTTATTTTAAAGAAGTATCGATAAGGGCTACTCTAGTAACCGCCATTTTATCCTCTCAGTAGAGCGTAGGTATACACGTTTTTCTTGTAGGTATGCCAAGTCCATAGGATTTATTAGACCTCCGTGAATTTAGCCGAACGATTTCATTATTATGAACTTTTGTTAATGCTAATCGTTAGAGAGGGTTAGAGAGAAAAGAAAAATCGTTAGAGAGTAATTAGTTTTTATGTAAAAACGATTTTAATTTTTCGTGTGATGTTGGCCCCCCTTCCCGCAAAAATGGACGTAGATGTAATTTTTTTATTTTTATAATTTGAGAATCGTTAGAGAGAGATAGAGTTAAAAAAAATCATTAGAGAGTTAATATTTTAATTGATATTAAATTATTTCTGAGAACGCGTTTTAGATTAAACAGACTCGCTCTTATTATGGGCAACATTTTCAGCCGAACGGTACTTTTACTGTACTTAGAAGTTAGTGAAGATACCAGGCATTTCGTCATCACATGAGACAGCTTTGATCAGAGGACTCACACCACTATAGTTATAGAGTGTATTACATTATTGTCTGGTATCTTAGATGGGCCGGCATCAAAATTGTATATCACCTGCTCGGTTTCTCGACAGTATTTTAATAAGAAAACTAAAAAAAAAAGTTTTATTTCATAAAAAATCTGTAACACTTGCATTCAAAGCATATTATTCAGTTTTTAAATATCATAATTGTCGAAAGGCTTTTCATCCCCTTCGATCTCGATTCTAAGTCATAAAACAGGAATTCTCCATCATAAAGTAAAAAAATATTCTTGATCAGTAGGTACTATTATCATTTAACTCCTGCTAAGCCTGTGGACTATGCTGAAATGAAATGAAATGAAATGAAATGAAATTGTTTATTCTGTAAATAGGATATCGCAATCACTTTTACACGTCATATTATTAAAAAAATAAAATAAGCTAGATGAGGTCGGCGTTTCCTATCTGACTACTCTGAGAAGAAAGGCCGAAACAAACTCAGAGGTCGCAGTCTCTTTTAAGGTCCAGACATAATCTTGGTCAAGCCATATGAGGACCATGTAGATTAATGTCTGAAATGGTCTTTTGAGGAAAGAACCACACAGATTTGAGTGGACCTGTCCAGTCAGTGCAAGCATTTGTCAGTAACCGAGGAGCTCAACTCAGAGCTGAAGGAGCTCAACGACTCGACGAACAATACCAAAAAAAGGACATTTGGGTAGGCCGCAGAAAGTACTCAAGAAACATGCACTTATAGATTCTTAGTAGCTATAATCTAAAGAGAGGTCTAAAAGAATTATGCTACACATTTTTGACTGAAAATATCCCATTTCATCTTATTTCAGAATATGGTACATAGAGTAAATAACTTGATTAGAATTTTTGTTTGCACTGTCATATTCTTTACAACAAAATATTGATTGACTGTAATGACAGTACCACTACCATGTGTCAATTTTGAAAAGTTTGTTATTTTCTGGGGTGTGTTCACTTTATTACCCTAGATAATTAGAAAAGTTTGTTCGTTTTAGGAGTAAATTAACACTAAACTAATTATTTCTTAAGAAATAAGCAGTACCTTTGTACTCATATTTTAACTATGTCGTATCTATTTTGTATTTTACTGTGTGTACATAAGATTACAATAAATAAAAAATATTAAAAAACGATTTTTCTCAAAATTGGTAATCCTTAAAAATGCATGATACAGTTAGAGCTACTACTTTTTGGGATGTCTATCCAAATATATTTAACTTATCCTGGTAAGAATTATTGAATAATAAAAAACCATTTTTGGACATATCCTTTCGAATCGATGTGACCTATGGAAGATGCTCACATCCATTCATCAACTTGAAAAGAGCTGATAATCTTCAAACGGCTGAACCGATTTTCTTGAATCATAGCTAAGAACACTATCAAGTCACCTTTCAATTAAAATAAAAAATATCAGAATCGGTTCAGCCGTTTGGCAGCTAAGATGTCACATAAAGACACACACGTTAAACTTATAACACCCCTCTTTTTCCGTCGGTGGGTTAAAAACGATCCGACCAGCTCCCGACAAGCACCCACTTTTGTGTGTTTTGAGCATAAATGATGCACTATAAGTACCGAATCAAATTGAAACTACCAACAATATTTCGTATTCTTATCAGGTATCACTGTGAAATGATCGTTGATCAAATACACAACTTTACCACTCATAACTTTATCGTTCCTCTGCATCATGTCATGTATCAGTAGTACCTAATACTCACGGTACTACTCGCACTCACGGTGCACAGTGAGAAATGTAAGTGTGACTGCTTCATTCAATGCAATCATTCTCGCGGTAAATCTCTTTGATCTGCCTAAAATGCCGCCACCAGAGTTATCTATCACCCAACGTCAAACGCCAAAGTCAATGCTGTTGACAAATTCTCGAGGTAAGTCGTGGTGTAGTACACCAACGGTTAACGTCTATCGCGATAATCCGTTGGTGTGGCCCCAGCATATAAGAGATTTGTAATATTTAAAAATCATTTTAAAAAAACTTTGTATCTCCGGCAGGGGGAGTGGGGGGATCTAGGTGTCCTATCGAGGCGGCACGTTTCTAAATTTTAACCTGCTCAGGTCCTAGGGTAAAACGCGTTCTCAGAAATAATTTAATATCAATTAAAATCTGGGCGCTCCTTGCGGTGTTCCACATCGTTGTCAATGCGGTGAAGGAGTCGATTGCCTCGGACACCACGGCCTATCCTGCAGCAAGAGCGCTGGTCGGATGGCGTCGGGAATCCCAGGCGGATTCCCGGCCACCATAGGCGCGGGCTTGCGGACGGCGAGCAATGGGTAGCTCGCCGTCCGATTAGGACCAGGCCCGGGTCGATGGCGCGTCGTGTTCCACGAGCGCCTCAAAGAGATGTCAGCACAATTGGCGGGGTCCGCTAGGACCGATGCCTGCCAGGGTTGCGGGTTAGTCCGAAAGGGATACCGGGACCTTGGCGACTGCAGGCAACTGAAGGAACACGGGAGGGTTTTAGTCAGTAAAAGTTTGACAGCCCTTCCGCTCCGCCCAGAGCGGGAGAAGTCATTGGATGACTTCCCACAAACAAAAAAAAAAAAAAAGGGGGAGTGGGTGGATCTACCAACCCTTCCCCCCTCTTATTCCTCCCCTATCCCCTATCGAGGAGGCACGTTTCTAAATTTTACCTGCTCAGGTCCTAGGGTAAAACACGTTCTCAGAAATAATTTAATTTTAATTAAAAGATTAACACTAATGATTTTATTAATTCTCTATCTCTCTCTAACGATTCTCAAACTATAAAAAAAAAGTTACGTCTACGTCCATTTTTGCGGGAATGGGGGCCAATGTCACAAAAGTAATTAAAATCGTTGATAAATAAAACTAATTACTCTCTAACGATTTTTCTTTTCTCTCTAACTCTCTCTTACGATTCTCTATCGATTAGCATTAACAAAAGTTGAGAATAATTATATCGGGGGCAAAATTCACAGAGGTGGGCTAACGTCACGCTCTTAGAAATGATTTAATATCAAATAAAATATTAACTCTCTAACGATTTTGTGTAACTCTCAATCTCTCTTTAAAGATTCGCAAACGATTAAAAAAAAAAAAATACGTCTAAGTCCATTTTTGCGGGAAGGGGCCACCATCGGGGCCAACATCACACGAAAAATTAAAATTGTTTTTACATACAAACTAATTACTCTCTAACGATTTTTCTTTTCTCTCTAACCCTCTCTAACGATTCTCTAACGATTAGCACTAACAAAAGTTCATAATAATGAAATCGTGCGGCTAACTTCACCGAGGTTTTCTAAGAGCGTGACGTTAGCCTACCTCTGTGAATTTTGCCCCCGATATAATTATTCTCAACTTTTGTTAATGCTAATCGTTAGAGGATCGTTAGAGAGAGTTAGAGAGATAAGAAAAATCGTTAGAGAGTAATTAGTTTTATTTATCAACGATTTTAATTACTTTTGTGAAATTGGCCCCCATTCCCGCAAAAATTGACGTAGATGTAATTTTTTTATTTTTATAATTTGAGAGTCGTTAGAGAGAGACAGAGAGTTAAAAAAAATCATTAGAGAGTTAATATTTTAATTGATATTAAATTATTTCTGAGAACGCGTTTTAGATTAAACAGGCTCGCTCTTATTATGGGCAACATATTCAGCCGAACGGTACTTTTACTGTATCTAGAAGTTAGTGAAGATACAGATCGTTAGTTCTCTAAGTAGTCTGTGATACAGATGCATTTCGTCATCACATGAGACAGCTTTGATCAGAGGACTCACACCACTATAGTTATAGAGTGTATTACATTATTGTCTGGTATCTTCGATGCGCCGGCATCAAAATTATATATCTCCACCTGCTCAGTTTCTCGACAGTATTTTAATAAGAGAAGACATTGAAAATGAAGAAAATCAATAAATCATTATTTAAAACTAAAAAAAAAAGTTTTATTTCATAAAAAATCTGTAAGACTTGCATTCAAAACATATTATTCAGTTTTTAAATATCATAGTTTTCGAAAAGCTTTTCATCCACTTCCGATTTCGATTCTAAGTCATAAAACAGGAATTCTCCATCGTAATTAAAAAAATGTTCTTGATCAGTAGTTAGGTACTATTATCATTTTACTCCTGCTAAGCCTGTGGATTATGCTGAAACATGCACTTCTTGCACTTATAGATTCTTATTAGCTATAATCTAAAGAGAGGTCTAAAAGAATTATGCCACACATTTTTGACTGAAAATATCCCATTTCATCTTATTTCAGAATATGGTACATAAAGTAAATAACTTGATTAGAATTTTTGTTTGCATTGTCATATTCTGTGGTCATATTCTTTACAACAAAAATTTTTTTTTTTCTTTCTTTATGGCAATTGAAAAAGAATGATTGATTGACTGTAATGACAGTACCATGCGTCAATTTTGAAAAGTTTGTTATTTTCTGGGGTGTGTTCACTTTATTAGCCTAGATAATTAGAAAAGTTTGTTCGTTTTAGGAGTAAATTAGCACTAAATTAATTATTCGTATCGTATCTATTTTGTATTTTACTGTGTGTACATAAGATAAGAATAAATAAATAAATTTAAAAAACGATTTTTCTCAAAATTGGTAATCCTTAAAAATGCATGATACAGTTAGAGCTACTACTTTTTGGGATGTCTATCCAAATATATTTAACTTATCCTGGTTAGAATTTACCCAAAAAAAACATTTTTGGACATGTCCTTTTGAATCGATGTGACCTATGGAAGATGCTCACATCCATTCATCAACTTGAAAAGAGCTGATAATCTTCAAACGGCTGAACCGATTTTCTTGAATCATAGCTAAGAACACTCTATCAAGTCACCTTTCAAACAAAATAAAAAATAACAGAATCGGTTCAGCCGTTTGGCAGCTACGATGTAACATACAGACACACACGTTAAACTTATAACACCCCTCTTTTTCCGTCTGTGGGTTAAAAACGACCCGACCAGCACCCACCTTTTGTGTGTTTTGAGCATAAATGATGCACTATAAGTACCGAATCAAATTGAAACTACCAACAATATTTCGTATTCTTATCAGGTATCACTGTTAAATGATCGTTGATCAAATACACAACTTTACCACTCATAACTATAACGTTCCTCTGCATCATGTCATGTATCAGTAGTACCTACTACTCACGGTACTACTCGCGCTCACGGTGCAAAGTGAGAAATGTAAATGTAAATGTGTGGCCGCTTCATTCAATGCAATAATTCTCGCGGTAAATCTCTTTGATCTGCCTAAAATGCTGCCACCAGAGTTATCAATCACCCAACGTCAAACGCCAATGTAAATGCCGTTGACAAACTCTTGAGGTAAGTCGTGGTGAAGTACACCCACGGTTAACGTCTACCGCGATAATCCGTTGGTGTGGCCCCAGCATATAAGAGATTTGTCATATTTAAAAATCATTTTAAAAAAACTTTGTACCTCCGGCAGGGGGGAGTGGAGGGATCTACTAACCCTTCCCCCCTCTCCTCCCTTCCCTATCCTAAATCGAGGCGGCACGTTTCTAAATTTTAACCTGCTCAGGTCCTAGGGTAAAACGCGTTCTCAGAAATAATTTAATTTTAATTAAAATATTAACACTCTAATGATTTTTTTAACTCTCTATCTCTCTCTAACGATGCTCAAACTATAAAAAAAAAAATTACGTCTTCGTCCATTTTTGCGGGAATGGGGGCCAATGTCACAAAAGTAATTAAAATCGTTGATAAATAAAACTAATTACTCTCTAATGATTTTTCTTTTCTATCTAACTCTCTCTAACGATTAGCATTAACAAAAGTTGAGAATAATTATATCGGGGGCAAAATTCACAGAGGTGGGCTAACGTCACGCCCTTAGAAATTATTTAATATCAAATAAAATATTAACTCTCTAACGATTTTGTGTAACTCTCAATCTCTCTCTAACGATTCGCAAACGATTAAAAAAATTAAAATTACGTCTAAGTCCATTTTTGCGGGAAGGGGGGCCAACTTCACACGAAAAATTAAAATTGTTTTTACATAAAAACTAATTACTCTCTAACGATTTTTCTTTTCTCTCTAACCCTCTCTAACGATTCTCTAACGATTAGCACTAACAAAAGTTCATAATAATGAAATCGTGCGGCTAACTTCACCGAGGTCTTGGCATACCTACAAGAAAAACGTGTATACCTACGCTCTACTGAGAGGATAAAATGGCGGTTACTAGAGCAGCCCTTATCGATACTTCTTTAAAATAACATCGATAAAAGATTGTGAAATGTTTTCATAATGTCACGGTACAATATGTACGGGTAAAAATACCCCAATTTCTTTAACATGCATGAGTCTTTCATTTAACCGATAGAGTACCGCGCCGTTAAGTTGTTTGTTGGATCGTCCTTCTTTCAAGGCTAAACCGTAGAACTGGAGGACAGATATACGCTGCTTTATATCGACGTAGTATTCTATAACGGATTTCACTCCATTGTGTATACAATGGAGTGAAATCCGTTATAATAGTACAATCGACCTAATACAGAGCTGCAATTTGCAAAAAATGTATGAAAATTTGAATTTCACGGATAACCAGTGAAAAACTTTTTTTTTAATGGTTTTATTCACCATAATTCATATTTTTGATGCTAAGTTTCTAAAACGAAAATGATCGAGGGTTAATATTTAATTAAAAATCAACAATAATTATAATAAAGTTATATTAAAGAAATCAATTTTATTCATTTCTGAACAATACAATTTAGTTTGGGTAATTTCTATGGGATATTCTCTCAGTAGATTTCTTCCCATAATATTTGTATCTCAAATTCATATATACCTCTATTACACTTTTTATTAATAAATATTATTATATCCTTTAAAATCTTTGATAATATTACTAAAATGAGCAATTTCTTTCGTCTGTCTTCTAACTTTCTCCGTCTCTTTATCTTCTTGGACTGTTTTTGACATTTGTCCTTTAATTTCTTTATCATTTTAAATATGTGTACCTGAAATCAAATAAAATTAAGCTTTAATAGATATTGAAGACAAGAAGCGAGAGATAACTCCCAGCCAGTCTCAATTCAATCAATGAGATGTTATCAATTAGATAAAAAAAAACGGAACTGGTCATACCGGTAAATCTGGCGTAGCGGAGGTGCTAGCAGCTAAATCTGGCGCAACGTAGGTGCTAGCAGCTAAATGTAGCGCAACGGAGACTAAATCTAGTGTAGCGGATGTGCTAGGGGCTAAATCTATGCCACTCCTCTTTGAAATTTCTCCAGGTTGATTTTGAGTGGTAGGCACACAAACAGCTTGGACCTGAAAACCACTCTTTATCATTAACATAAATATTAATAAAAATTGAATAGTAAATACTTAAAAATTTTATGACTTTTCAAAACAGTAATGATCCTACTGTTTATAATTACAAAAATCAATTACCGTATTAGGAGCACCACTACCAGATATTCCACATCCAAATATTGATTGTGAGTTTGTCTGATTTTGATCATTCTCAATTAAAATTCCAGACATATTTGTTCGAATCTTACGCTGTAAACAAGCAATAAAATGATGAGTATTCTTGATGTTTCTTGATTTTATTAATAGGATTTTTAATTAATATTAATTCTTCCAACACATTCTTTACATCACTCTTTGTGTACATTAGACAATTGTTGCAATTGAGGACATCACCATCATTTATCAGCCACTACACAATCATGTTGGAAAATTTTATAACATGCAATGTTACTTACCAATAAGGTTCGTGAAGGTAAAGCATCGTCACGTAATATTACTTTATTCAGTGTCCAAAACATGATTCTTCAAAGTGAAGAGAACAAAATATGTGAATTGTTTTTGTTGACATCTTTAAATTTGCAACACTGATTGTTTCCAGCCAAATTTTCTTTTTCGTTCATCAGGCAGCCTTGAAAATAAAACATAAAACCAACAAAGAATCATATTAAACTTATAACACCCCTCTTTTTCCGTCGGGGGTTAAAAATAGCATTATCGATAAATATAAAAATGTCTAAATGCACTACTCTATCCCTTCAATAACAAGAAAATCATTTCATGTTGAAAAACTATAAAAATAAAGGCAAAAGGGAAAATAAGAATGCTCTACTGTTAAAGCTCTTCAACAAATGCAGAATCTTTTGTTTATCATATAAATCTTAAGATATTTCAGCTGAAATTATGTACGTACTGGTGCAAAGTTATGTTCGGGAGATTTCCGCTTCTTTTGATGCCACATCCGATTATATTGCAATTGGGCATCTTGCTATTGACGATTTCTACTAGAGGACCGAGTTTAAACGCATTATCACTGCAAATTACTCCAAAATTTACAATTATAACCACAGCTCAAGAGCATTTGACAGTTGACGTACGCAAGTTTGGTACCAAACAGCGAGAGGATAAAATAGCGACTCGGCCGCAATAGAGAATATGCATGTGATTCAAATATGGGTCAAATATTTTTTTCTATAAACTATGTTACTTCAGAATTAAGCCTCCATCAATATTTTTGAATAAAATTTCTTTTTGAGCGAGAAATTAATTTTTAAAAAGTCCCAAAAAACTGTGGGTAATTCAAATACTTGAAAAGGCTAAGAGCGGATGTGACGTAACAATCCGGGCTAACAATCAAAATGTCAATGTCAAGTCAATCAACAAGTGTCAAGTCAATGTCAAACGCTCATAGAAAAAGGAGTGTTTGACGTTGACTTGACAGTTGCTTGTCTGTTTTCACGAACTGTGACGTCACCACACCAAGCGCGCCAAATGGAGGGCGTTTAAATAGCCCGGATCGGTTGGATATTTTTAAACATTTTTTTAACTACTTTAAATTGCTTTTTTGCCGTCAAATTTTTTTTAACTTTTATTTGACGATGTAAACTATCGAATAAAAATATTAAAAAAATACATGCATATTCCCTATTAGGTATTCAATGACTCTAGAAATGTAGGGTTGCCAATAAAGTAACTGTCAAAAACACTATTGTCCTTTTTCACTTACGCAAAATTATGAAAGTTAAAAAGAGATGGCAATATTTTTATGATTTTGGCGTCGATATGCCTCATATTTGTATAACTGTTTTTTCTATAGTCTAAAATTTCCATATGATTTAAAGTCGATGGTGGTGACAGCACTCAAGTCACTCAACACTCAACCGCAAGTGATGACAAACAAAATTGTTAACCTTAGCTATCGCAAGTTTCAAATATTACATCTATGAATAAACATATGAGTTTATTTATTGCATCAGAATCTGAATGTTCATGTTGCGGTCTGCAGAGCCAGTAGCGAAAAGTATCACACAGCGTACCTGTTAAGAGTTATTGCCGGGTAGACTAGTACAAATCTGAATGTTACATTGATAATTATCCCACTGTGCATTACATAAAGAACTAAACAATAATGTCCCATCATCACTGCCATGGTCATGATCATGATCATAGCAACAGCGACGAACTCGGCATACAGTATAACCTATATGAAAAAATTGATAAAGAAAATTTACAATGTCTAAACGAAAGTATTGAAGGCTCTGGGAAAACTGTCTTCAAATCTTGGGACAAACGACTTGATAGAACTCATGTGAGTGTAAATTAATTCATTTATTTGTTTGTGTGTTATAGTACTAGTCTGTTAAAGGTCAGTCGTAAGGGATGGCCTCTTCTCACACAGAGAAACCGCTCTACTGTTGATTGGCCTTTTAAAGGCCGATAACAATTAAAATTCTATTGTGTGTCGTTAGTGATAGTTGGAGGTCTAAGAGTATTCCTGGGGGCCCTACATGCTGGGGCCTGGGGGAGTGACATGTCTAAAGCTAACTCCATACAATTTGATCTTTCCGTTGCCGTTAACGCTTACAGAAAAGGGATTTTGTCTATAGCCTCTGATCTGGTTTTTGAACCATAGGCAAAATCTGTATGAGGTCATCTAAAGATCGAATCTTACAGTACTCTCATCCTATGTCTTTATCTAGCAATGTTGAACATTGGTTTCAGAAGAATAGAGGTTGAATGGTCTCAATAATTCAATCATTTTTTTCACAAATAACTTCCATTTTACTTTCAGTTTGTAGAAAGTGATGCTGATGAAGAGTTATTATTCAATATACCGTTCACAGGGAATGTGAAACTGAAGGGAATAAAAATTTCTGCTGAAGATTCTGATTCTCATCCTGCAAAATTAAGATTGTGAGTATAAAATCATTGGAGATACAGTAAATTTAGTTCTAGGAAGCTTTACATGCTATAATTATAAATAAGTATAATTACATTAAAAATAATTATATTATAGGTTTAAAAATAGACCCAATATGACATTTGATGATGTATCAATGGAACCTGACCAAATATTTGAACTTCAAAAGGATAGTCAAGGTGTTTTGGAATATTCTCCTAAGTAAGTTTTATATTTATTATTTACCAGCTTTTGCCCGCGGCTTTGCCCGTTTGTAGGTCGTAATTTATCCCAACATACGTACGAACCATACGTATGAACGTACTATGGGATTAAAAGTATCCTATGTCCTGTTCCAGGTCATGTTCTACCCATGTGTCAAATTTCATCCAAATCCGTTCAGCTGTTTGAGTGTGAAAGCGTAACAAACAAATAAACTAACTTTCGCATTTATATTACTATGTTATGATAAGGATTTAAAGATCACCAAAAAAAATCCAATCGGCATGACTAAAATGATTTTGTGTTTTTTTTTTCATGATTTATGTTTAGCTAGATTTAATAGATTTTATTGTTAATTTTTCAGGATTGTAACATTTTCATCAGTTTATCATTTAACAATGCATTTCCCTGCCAATTTTGGTGCAGAAAAAACAATAATTTATTATATTGGATTAAAAGGTGAGTTTAGTCCTGGCCATAGACATGGGGTAACTATCTGCACATATGAAGTGAGGCCAAATATTGAAGACCATAAACTGAAAAATGTAGATTCTGTATCTAAACAAATTGAATGACAATTGTATACATGACCAATTAAAAGAATAAATAAGGCTACAGAATAATATAAAAAACCTGCAAGATTGTATGACTAGGTACTTTACATTGAAGTGTAAATAATGTTATTCTCACATAATATCCACATTATATTATGTTTTTGTAAAAACTTGTGTTCGTTTTATTTAATTTTAGGCTTTTGTCTTACAAAGACAATGTCATCAGCTTCACCGTACCTGTCCGATGAAACGGGGCGGAATGGGAAATTCTTAGTATTGGGGCATGTAAGCTTGTTCGGGGTTTACTTCCACTATACCTATATCCGCCGCCATGCAGCGTTGCTATGTTCCAGTTTGAGGAACTCGTATGGGTGAGGATGTGATCACAGGCACATGAGGTATTTCAGGTTTGTCTCTATGGATATATCTTTTTGAACTTTATGGCCTAAAGCAACATATGAATAATACAACCTTTCATCAGTATGTTGCAAAATATTCTAAAACTTTTAAAAATGTGTGCAAATTAGCTAAAGCTCTTTACATTAGCAATAAAATAAAATCAGCTGATGACAAAATAAAAACTACCTGGCAAATAATAAATAATGAAACAGGTAGGAAAAAACAGCGTAGTACTGAATTTAATTTAGAGACTGCACATGGCCCAATCAACTCAAATGTAGAAATAGCTCAGGAATTTGAAAACTTTTTTGGAAATATTCCAGTTAAAACTACTGAAGCTCTAAATTCCTCACCCGCGCTTTCTGCTGCCTTACTTAGAAAGAATGTAAAGGCATGCCCTTTGGAGTTTAGGTTTCAGCATACAAACCCCCAAGCGGTTATAAAAGCTTTTAAAGATCTTAAAATTAAATCAACAGAAGATCTATGGGGAATGTCTGTAAAAGTCTGTAGATCTATCATCGAAACCATTGCGCCCTATTTAGCTTTCATATTTAACACCAGTGTAGACCAAGGAGTCTTTCCGGATCTCATGAAACACAGTAAAGTAGTTCCTTTGTTCAAATCCGGTGATAGTAAGGAACCCAACAATTATAGGCCTGTGTCAATTCTGCCAGTTCTCAGTAAGGTGTTTGAAAAGTTGATGCTCAATCAAATGTTACGTCACTTTAATAAAAATTCCATCTTTCATGAACATCAGTACGGTTTCACCAAAGGGCGTTGTACCACTGACGCCGGTGTCACCCTCATAAAGAACATTTTTAACGCCTGGGAGGAAGCACAAGATGCCATTGGAATCTTTTGCGACCTCTCGAAGGCGTTCGATTGCGTCGACCATGATACACTTCTGTTGAAACTAGAGCACTATGGGGTTAGGAATACAGCTCTTGATTTACTAAGATCATATCTGAAAGAAAGAAAAGTTAAAGTTCAAGTAAACGGCGTAAACTCATTGGGGTCTGAAATGGCAATGGGCGTTCCTCAAGGCTCGATATTAGGTCCATTCCTCTTTTTAGTTTATATTAATGATTTACCCCAATTACTTCTAAATCAACCGAAGATGGTGTTATTTGCAGATGACACATCATTGATTTTTAAAATAAATCGACGTTCACAAAATTTTGACGACGTGAATAGCTCTATTCTTCAGGTACAAGATTGGTTTACGGTAAATAATTTGGTACTTAATGAAAAAAAAACCAAATGTATTCGATTTAAATTACCTAATGTTAGAAGTAGCGAATGTGACATCATATTGAATGGAGAAAAACTGGAGTTTATTAATCAAACAGTTTTCTTGGGAATCACGCTAGACGAGAAATTACAATGGGGACCTCATATAAAATCTCTTGCGGGGCGGTTAAGCTCGGCCGCTTATGCTGTTAGAAAGATAAGACAGTTAACAGATGTAGAAACCGCGCGTTTGGTCTATTTCAGTTACTTCCACAGCATTATGTCGTATGGCATTTTACTGTGGGGTCGGGCTGCTGATATTGAATCCATTTTTATTTTGCAAAAAAGAGCTGTCAGAGCCATTTATAATCTATGTCACCGCGAATCTCTCAGGGAACTATTTAAAAAGATTAATATCATGACGGTACCTTGCCAATTCATTTATGAGAATATTATGTATGTAAGAAAAAATTTAAATCTTTTTAATAAAATAAGTGATAGACATAATTTTAATACTAGAAATAAAGATAAAATAGATCAACCATTTTTCAGATTAGCTAAAGTACAAACATCTTTTATGGGGTACTGCGTTAAATGCTATAACAAAATACCTTGTGATATATTGCAATTAAATGAAAGAAAATTTAAAACTCATATAAAAAGTACACTTTGTAAACAAGCTTATTACAAATTAGAGGATTATATCCAAGATAAGAATGCTTGGAAACATGCTGGTCTTGCTCCATAGGACGATTTAGTGTCTGGACAAAATCAAACTGATAGCTAATTTTTTTATTTATTATTTGTATGTACTACTTGTAACAATGTTAGGACTATTGTAATATCGTATACTTTTACAATCTTTGTGAATATGTGAGCACCATGTATCTGGTAATTAATTTATTCATTATTGCTCCATTTATAATTCTTTCTACCTTTTGTGGTACAGTAATCTTATTATAGATGCATCGTCTTCACATATAATTATATAATTAATGTATACAAAATATTGTAAAACATTTTTAAAAGAGTAACGGTGGAGTTTCTTGCCCATTCTTCTCCATACGAAAACTACCTTTTGGAAGGGGCAACTAGAATCAATTCTATTTCTTTGTTTGACGTTCAAAGGTGCCATATTATGTGCCTATTTGAAATAAATTATTTGACTTGATTTGACTTGACTTGACTCTCAGTGATGGAAATGCATCTCTGATGCCACTGGTTCGGCCTAGACTTACCATCAGCATCATTCATAAAAATTAAAAAAAAAACGTCTGCAGTTGGGGGACTCCCTTCAGGAACGAATTTCCTTCTCAGCATGATTTAAAACAAAAGAACTTTTATAACTTGAGATCTTGAAACTGACTTTTTCATTTTTTTGGCTAGGTTGTACTCATCATTATGAACAACTTTCATTATGGGACCAAACTGAAATCGCGAAAACAAAATCAGCTGTTCCCTACATTTATGTTCCCATAGCTCGTCAAAATGTATGGAACAGCAGATTTTTTTTTCATGATTTCAGTGTTAGTCCCATAATATATATATATATATAAACCATTTATTGCAGGCGACCCAGGCCCATAGAAAAATACCTTAACCTAAACATACATATTCTATAAACAAAACTTGTGTTAATAAATAAGGCTTAGACTATGTTAGTAGTACTTCACTCTGCAGTAGTGAGTCTTTGTGCTGTCCTGAGGAACTTGTCCGCGGAAGCGACCGACGGAACACCACGTCTTGCGGCCAAAAGTCTTCTTCCATGACGAGGGGCAGATAACAGTCCGGCACGCGCACGACGAACGCCTTGAAGTTGACGTTCCGGCGCGATTCAAGTAACTGCATCCTCGGCGCGTATCTCGTCTTTTTGCGCACGTACTCCTTGATGTCCTCCGCCTTAGTGGTGTAGTGCAGGCGGGAGATGTACACCGGTGTGTTCGGCTTTGCGGCACGTAGGTTCACTTCGGGGCCTGTAGGAGCTTTGCCGCAGCGATTCTTGTTTGCTCGCGATCGGTGCTTCTTCCTTTGCACCGTCACGAAACCGTTATCATTAACAGCCCTACTCGGCGCCTTTTCTGGCACGGGCTTGATCCTTGAAGCGCCAGGGGCACTTGCGGTGACGCTAGCGAAATCCTTTTGTACGGGTTTCGCCAGAGCTGCAGACACTGGCAGCGGGATGAGTAGGACATTGAGATTTAGAGGATTAAGAGGAGGGCCATGAATAAAATTTCACCCTGTAGACTTTTCACCCACAGACGCGTTTCTTATACAGAGCCATCTATTAAAGTTTTTAGAAGCACGATATAGGTACGATAAAAATTGCTCTGTATTAAAAACGCGTTTAAATTCAGTTTATCTTTCTGGAAAGAAAGAGAGAAAGTCGCATGGAGCCCCTTAGGCTTCTTGTACATAACGCCGCCGCCGGACCGCATGTTTGAAACTTATAAACTCAAACTCAAAGCATTTATTTCAATTAAACCATTTACAGGCACTTTTGAATTGTCAAGGAGTCGGTCAGTCAGAAATATGAAACTAGTTGCCCATTCCAAAGCGTAGTAGGTACCTATGGAGAAGAACGGGTAAGAAACTCCACGGACACTCTTTTAAATCAAAATATTGTCACAATATATACGAATGTATATCGCCAATGCGCCATTGCGCCGCACCGCCGCGCCGCTCCAGAGCCAGGCAATGGTGAGTGAGGTCAATTTAAAATGTCCGTCGTCATAAATGATTCTTCTTTTATTATTTGACTTTGCAGTTTGAATTTGAAAATGCCCTTGACTGCAGAGCTTGATACAAGGTAATATTCCAAGGTTTGAGCAAATTTTGGGTATTTGACCTTGACTTTTGGGGTGTTACCTTGACCTTGAAGATGTCATTGACCTCATTATTGCTGAGAAAATAATAATCTGAATACTTAATTAACGAGCACTCATTTTACTTTTCGGCGCTTGGTAGGTACTTAACAGGTACGACAGGTACTTGGTGTGACAGTAAAACATAAAGAGTACCTACTAAAAATAAAATTGATCGGATAATTCATCCTACAATGTCAGTACCTACAAAAAATACTCGGTAAAAAGTTCGGCAGTTCATAGGTTATTTTGGAACTGTGGCCAACTACACGCGACCCGAATTGTTCGTAAAATCGTAACTAAGCACCCCGATCAAATTGGTTAGATTAGGTTAGAACTGTCACAACCCGCGCGCGAGCCGAGCGAGCGCTACTTCCAAGTTAGATTTCTCAGACTAATTCCGATTTTATAACTGTTCACATGTAGGTAACTGACCGTTAAGCCATTTTAAGGCTCAACGTTTCAGCGTTCATATTGCCATCTACAAAAACGAGTTTAGTTCGTCTGTTCTTCCATCATCCACCATCACAGTGCAATTCCTGGATGCATCTCAGCCGTTCAGCATTTCCGGGACGACGATACCTACACTCTTACCCTTCTCGTAATTATCAAGCCTAAACCCAAACACTGTGACTCATCGCAAAATATTTTTTTATCCCATTGGTCCTGAGTCCATGTCAAGTGTTCCCATCATTCCCATTCATTTCAACGGGCGCGATTCCCATGGCGTATAAGTAGGCACCTAATTGGGCGTCGTGGTCTAGGCCACGCACAGTCATGCAGTATATTTCTTACGGTTTGGTGGCTAACAACACCGCATGAGTATTGTAGCTTTAAACCTATCTCCCGGGCGGTTAAGATTGGCTGACCTCTTGTAGTTAGTTGTAAGTATCGGTCGGTCCTGTCGAGCAGTTTTAGGTACTCCTTCCACGCCCTGGGTGCTGCTTAGCAGGATCCCGTGTATTAACGTAACGCTGCCAAAGACGACAAATCACACTCCTATTGACACCAAAATGCCGTGATACCTGGGACTGATTTCTTCCCGCCTGTAGCATTCCTATTGCTCTCTCTATTTCATCAGCAGTCAAATTAATGGCGGTGCTCCATTTTTGCTCCATGACAAAAAAATTACTCACCACTCAATTTTTTCAATAACTACCTATATCTAAAAATGATAAAAGGGAGATAAATTAGCTGGCTAATTGGACGCGGCTTTAACCACATGGCTGCGACATATCTATCCTACCTTAGTAAATATTAGACCTATTGTTAGATGTAACATATAAACATCCGTACCTACCGTGTTTCTGGCAAATAAATTACTTGGACTTTAATAAAAGACAATTATTTGTAGAAATAAAATACCGGGTACTTATTTTAAATTGTTTATTACTCTATTCGCAACTAGGTCGATAATATTATATTTACAACACTATTAATAAAGTGCTTTATTTATCGGACTAAGTCCTGGCACAGTTTTACAATCTTGTGGTCCTGGTAAACATTTAATGTTAGACTTGAATTTCCAGGATATAATGATCATGGCGTTATTTGAATATATATTACATACAGTATTATGTAGGTAGTAGGTACCCACGTATTTGCCAGTGATTTTTACTAGGTCGACTTCAATTTATTATAAAAATATCGTTCTATTAAAACATTCAAAAAGCTTGTCTTCTAATTTCTTTCTGTATAATTAGTTATAAAATTATCATAAAATATATTATAATGTTATATAGTAGGTAAAAATTTGATTGAAAATTGGTTGCATGACAATTGATTTGTGATAGTAGATTGCATGTATACAATTATGAACAAAATTAATTAAATTAAATACTAGTTATGTAGTAGCATAGTTATACATAGATACTTATTTAATTTTGGCAGTGATATATTATTCTATCCGTATTCTCTTCCTTCTTTTAATTATTTTACCTATAGAATCATCACAATATTTTAGTACTAGAAATAACGTTTCAAGTGAATCTCAGAAAGATTGGTAAGTCTCTTCATTGTCGGCGTCTTCCTCGCACCCCACGGCGATAATATGGCCGGCGTGGGTTGTACGGACGATACGGGCGACGAATAGCTGCGTTTGGTACTGAGTTCAAGTCGCCTACCGGCACCGTAGGCACCCGTACCGAGCTCTTGTGCGGCACCGGCCATTCTCTTATGCAAACAGCACATCTGTATAACAAAAAGCTCGTAGGTAAGTATCAACAAAACATGCACATGCTTGTGTGCTGTCCATCTAGTAACTCGTGAAACTACCCACATTTTGCCAGAATTTATGCGCATCAGTTGGTGAGGCTATCAATTTTGTGGGTACAGGAAATTACATAAGCAGGTCCTAGGCTCTACTTTTACCCTAGTACTTAGGTAGGTACATAAAAGTAAGTAGATAAATGAAGAATCGAATCTTAGCGTAATAGGTAGGTACTTACAAAAATGTAATTATACTTAGCTTACCTGCTAACTTTAGACACTTGGTCGGCCTTTAAGGTTTGCTGTTCTGGTTTCTCGAACATTCTATAATCATCTATTATTGAGAGCCAGTAGGAAATGGCCGTTGCAAAGAAGTTGCAGCGACCGAGTCCGTTGCATTCGATGAAAGGACGCGAGCGGAACTGTCTCATGCACGATCCGGGAGAAATGAGGCTTTGTCCTGTTGCATGGCGCGCTCCAGCTGTGTGCTGTAAATGATTAGACAAGTTAATGCCACACCTTTTTTAACTTATACTTACTTAATTAATTAGCTAAAACAAACAATAATTCAGTGCAATAGGTAATTGAGTAATTAATCATTCTTACCATTAGGAAACTGTAACCTTGCCACAACTCCCTCCAGCCATTGGGACATTCAGGTACTAAATTGCTTTGGCTATGGATGGCGATAGTTCGTGTGGGTGCTTCGCATACCTGGCATCTGAAATTTTTTTCGAAATGAAGAGTATGTAACTTTCTGTGTGCACAAAACAAAGTCGTTTAGATCTTCTAAACTACCTAAACTGTGACCGAGCATTTATTCCGGAAGGTTAATGTGTAAGCTGTTGGTCCTCTTATAAAAAATCTCGTAGCTTTGACATTTTGCCATAAATTAGGTCATAATTAGGCTTTTTCTACGATATAGTTATGGCTTAAGGCCTAAATCTAGATCAATCGAGGTACCTACTAAGAGAACGCAAACGTAGACCTCTTAATTAAATTAGTCAGCTCATGCAGCTGCAGTTATAGAAAAGCGTTACCTGGATATATAATTTCCAACATCTTTAGCTTGTATGGGTGTCATAGACATAGGCATAGGTTCTGGAGTTGATAACCAGAAACTGTAATCTTCACGCTGAGCGAAGTTGCAGATTTCGTTGAAGTTACAGAACATATAAGGCATAGTCGAAAATTTGCGCAAGCAGCTCCCGGAAGCACCTTGAAGAAATAAAAATTGCTTTATTGTAAGTAGTAGGTACTAGTCGTAGGTATTTACTCAATCAATCTGCCCAGCCTTTTCCCAACTACTTATGTTGGGGCCGTGGAAGCCGAGTCCAACATAGTTGGATCTAACCGGATGCAGCTGAATACAAGTATATTTTACATGGAGCGACTGCTTCAGACCTCCACAACTCAGTTACTGAGTAACACGATAACCCTGAGTAAGTAACAGGGTCCGATTTCGGGTTTTTGACGTTAAAAATTTGTGAATTATTATACAGTATGTTAACTAACAAAGAGCGATCCCGTTAACCCGCAATAGTACAGCGACCATACATGCTATATTATTATATATTAAAATACTACCATAAAAAAATGTATACTTAGTAAAGCATTCACATTTTTTTTTAATTGATACTGAAAAGAAACACTCTGTAGTAGGTACACGCACACTTGACACAATTGTCTTTCCACATTGAAATACAAGTCTGCGTGTATAGAGTGTTTCTTTTACGTATCAATTTAATATTTTTGTGAATATGTTAACTAACAAAGGTTAACATACTGTATAATATTATTTAACATGACTCATGAAGTCGAAGTACCTACATACCTATGTTTATTTATAATTTACGAGAGGTGAAAGCGGCGATCAAAGTGCGCTAAAAGACAATCCCGCTCTACCCTGATCGAGGGCTAAGCCTGGTGCTGTCACTTAGACAGCATATCAGTTAACTAACTTTCACATTCGCAAGAAGCAGAATTACCTCAAGAGTTCATTTATTGGATTAGTTTTTTCATCCATTTATGTATTTTTATCTCTCTTGACGTTGTATATTTTGTGTCGTAGGATGCACCTATGTGTTTTATTTATTCTTGTATTTTATTTATAATAATTCTCAAGGTTATTTTAAATTATTAGCTCCTAGCCACTATGTTTTGTCTCTATACATCACCCTAACTTATAAGGTAGACTGATAGAAAGTCTCCCCTTGTATACTTGTGTATATATTTTTAATTAATAAATAACTTACCTAGGTCTTGTCCATGTGCTTTTCCGTCTGCAATAATATGAATAAGAGAATATCCGCTCCAAAGGGGTGAGGTTCCCGACGGACACTGTGGAATCATTCTTTCTTGTGAGTGAACAGTAAAATAAAAGCCTCTAGATTTGGGTACTGGCTGCACAGCAGGAGGGCCAGCATCTCCCATAGCTCCACGATATCCTTCATAGCCCTGTAATCCTTTTATGCCCTTCAATCCTTCTCGTCCCATTAGTCCTGGAGCTCCAATCTCGCCGGAGAAACCATCATCTCCTTTCATTCCTTTCTGTCCTGGTACACCATTAATTCCAATTTCACTTGGTTTACCATCACGTCCCGGCCGCCCATCATATCCACGCGGGCCCATGTCGCCAGTGGTACCAGGTATAATTTCTTCATTAGCTAATAAATCTCCTGTATCACCTTTTATACCTTTAAGGCCAGGTGGTCCATATGGCCCTTCCTCGCCTTCATCACCCCTCAATCCCTTAAATCCTTGTGCACCCTCTTGTCCCAAACGCCCAGGTGTACCAGAATCACCTTCATCTCCTTTTTGACCTCTGGCGCCAGTGAACCCTTGATAACCTTGGTCTCCCTGTGCACCTTTGGGGTTGTACGAGTCACCTGTTTCTCCGGTATCCCCCTGAAAACCTTTTATGCCAGTGTTTCCAACTAGTCCTGGATTTCCTGGTCGTCCAGAAATACCCCGTGGCCCTGGTGATCCATCCATTCCGATCATACCCTTTGGTCCTTCGAATATAAGACCCGGGGGACCACGTAACCCATCAGGACCATTGATACCATATTCGCCAGGTTTACCCTTCTGACCCCTATTACCGGGCCATCCGGGAAGACCATCAAAACCAGGTTTTCCCCTTTCTCCCCGTGGGGCATTTTCTCCATTTATACCAGGAAGACCGGGTGGTCCTTGATCACCAATTGAACCGCGGTATCCTATTAAACCTACATCACCTCTTTCTCCTTGGAGGCCTTCATCTCCTCGTTCACCCTTGATACCTTCGAGTCCATAAAATCCTGCATCACCGATATCTCCTGGAAGGCCAGAAAGACCTTCCATACCCATGTCACCCATATCACCGTTGGTAGGGGAAACGTACGTAGTAATTCCAATATCACCTCGCTCTCCTTTAAATCCAGTGTTGCCTATGCGTCCATTTGGACCTATGAAGCCAACTTCACCAGGAAGTCCAGTAGAGCCTATGCGTCCAGGTCTACCATCGAAACCCCGGTTGCCTTTTTGACCAGGCAACCCAACAGCTCCTTGTATCCCTTGTTGACCTTTGCTTCCAACTTCTCCTACCCGTCCTGGACGACCAGGTGCTCCAAGGAAACCACTGTCACCTACTTCACCACGTTCTCCAATGAGACCGAAATCACCGATTTCTCCTTTTCTTCCCTGATTTCCAAATGCTCCTGGATACCCTGTATTTCCTTTATCACCTTTTAATCCAGGTGAGCCTGCAATACTTAGACCTGGCGATCCTGAGTCACCTGTTGCACCTTTAAAACCTTTTAAACCAGGTCTTCCATTAGGTCCATCATAACCAGGTGAACCTTCGTCACCTTTCAGGCCTCTTGCGGCATCATCACCTCTAATACCCTTTAAACCAGGAAAACCCCATTCTCCTCTCGATCCCTTGAAACCAGGACTGCCGTCATTGCCAGGGAAACCTGGAAGACCGACTTCACCAATAATACCTTTAAGACCAGAAGGTCCTGCTAGTCCAGGTTGACCAGGTTCTCCCTTAAATCCTAAGGAGCCTGGGTCTCCCCGATCTCCCGGAGTACCTGGATTTCCGACAATTCCCGCTCTGCCCGGGAATCCATTTACACCCATTACCCCATTTTCCCCCTGCATGCCCCGAATGCCACTGGGTCCTATGTTTCCCTTTATTCCTTTAGGACCGTTATCGCCCTTTATTCCATCAGAGCCTTGTAAACCTGGTTCTCCAATCAAACCTAAGCGTCCAGGCCACCCAGGCTGACCAGCTAAGCCTGGGGCACCTCGTATTTCTATTCCTGGTATTCCTTTTCTTCCCTGTTGACAAAAAATAACAAATATTTTATTTTTGTGGACAAAATCTATTGTGCAACGCAACGGCAATGCATTGTATATCTATGCGTAAAAGAAAGAACAACATACATAATTATCACGTTTTATAAAGTGAGTGAGTGGAAATTGGGACCTGAAAGTTGATGTTAGCCGAGGAAATTTTGAACAATTACAATAAAAGGTGTCGGTGTCGGTAGATATTTCAAATCACAACTAGTAAAATGTATGGTTGCTAGACATTGAAGTTATTTTATATATACAATACATATTTACCTGAGGCCCTTGTGGTCCATCGAGACCCATATCTCCTGCTGGGCCCTGCTGTCCTTTATTTCCCATAGATCCAGTTCTTCCTGCCATGCCCGGATAACCTGCATCACCATCTTCTCCTCGTTCACCGGCCAGACCATCGAATCCTCTTTCGCCCGCTAGGATGGCCAAACCAGGATTGCCACGACTTCCTTTCTTTCCTTTATACCCCACATCACCCACAGGCCCCAGTTGTCCTTGACTGCCAGGAATACCGTAAGGCCCTATACTACCTTTTCTTCCGACAAAGCCTTTATAGCCTTTCAAACCCTGTATAGACCTGCCAGGTGGGCCTTGATCGCCATATGAACCCGGGGTACCGTCGAATCCCATTTCTCCTCTTTCTCCTTTCATTCCAAAGATACCTGCAAAAGTTTCAATGTTCGTAAGACTCGCACAGCCCAAACCTACATAGTATATAACTACCAACTTGTATTTTTGACAGTAGATGAATGCAGTTATTGCAATTTGAAATTCACATTTTTAGTACATAAATTACCCCAATTTCTTTATAAATAAGCTTCTGCAGAGGTCATATGTTATGACTTGTAGACACCTGCTAGGCGAGGGCCACCCGCGCCCCGTGTAATCTGGTAAAACTTCCATTGGAAAAAATGAGGCGAATTCAAATTCATGAGGAGTTATTATCAATTCCAATGAAACCCTGTTTCTCTCTTCACGCCACTTTGCATAGTTACGTACTTAAATGACCGAAAATAGGGCTGTCTTTAACCTATGGGAAGCGCTGGGCTCAAAAGAAAAAAAAATATATAGCACGCTTCCGAGACGTTAAGGTTTCCGTTGACCGTCATACAGAAATAGAAGTAACTTTGACTCAAAACTCAGGAAAACTATACATTTCAAAGAATGTGGAATGCATGAGGGGGAGCACTGAGCACACCGAACTCAAAAATCACCTCGTCTGGCTTAGATTAGGTTTTCTTTTGATCAGCCTTAAAGAAATTGGAGGTGCCTAAATTCTTTCTCGACTTACGCAGAAAAATTTGAGAACTAAGTAAGTAAATATAGGATGTATTAGAGAGCGAAGCGAGTTCGAAATCTTAGCACCCCGCCTGGAATAGGTAAGTTAGGTCCCCTTTTGACAGCTTCTATCTACGACTCTGGCAGGAACTATACCTATAGGGGATCCAATGAATTGCGGGGCCCTGGGCCCGTGCCTAGAGTGAATGGAAAAGACGGCTCTCTGAAAATACTCTATCAGTGAATGCTGAAGTGGCAGGAATTCATTCAATTCCAGAGTCAATTAATAGAGTATTTTACCGTATTCTATTGCTTTTGTAGATTATAAAGTTGCCTAAGCGAATAATAGGCATAATTTTGATAAAAATAAGGTACGAGTTTATGAATTTTTCGATAATCGACCCTTGACTGGGTGAAGAGATGTACCTAAGTAGGTAATAAAAATTTTAGGGGAGGATTTTAATGCTTGCTTCGACTACGGTAACTCACAAATTGGTATTTTTTTTTCTTCTATTGCTGACAAAAAGTTGAAAGATGGTTGGCCCAAAATTCAGCTAGTTAATTAAATGGAAACGTATCAAACGATTTTTCAAAATTCAACCCCTGTCGGAGTTAGGTACAAAAAGGGAAAACAGTTTGTATAAAAAATCACATACTTGGCAAAAATACTTAGGTAAGTATGTAAATAACACCTAGATCCTACAATTATTAATTTTTCAAAACTATTTCGAAGGGGAATGAACGAATTCCACGCGGGCGAAGTGATATTCATAGAAACAAAAATGTAAATCAATTTGAACCTCGTGAAAGCTGAGAAATATGAACAAGCAAGTAATTCGTGTATTTCGACTTGGCTCGCGAGGTTGTCGACATGTGGGATGTGGACTCAGCGATTATTGTGCCGCTAGTCGTATCAGCCTATGGTTTAATTGCCAAGAGCCTTGATCAACGCCTATGGAGGCTCTCGTTGGGCAGCTGGATTAAGGGCATGATTCAGAAAGCGGATCGCATTATTAGAAGGTTCCTCTCTCTGGAGCCTTGACCGCCGCTTGGACCTTGTTCCCGATACTGGTGTGCTACTATTTTTTAAAATGTTTTTGTAGTTTTTTTATTTCAATATTTAAAAATATAATTTTCAAGTGAATAATGAAATATAAGAAATAATAATTCATACCTTTAAGTCCGGGTACTCCGGGGAAACCTTTGGGGCCTTTGGCATTTATTCCGTGCGCAAGCGATTCTCCGGCTTCACCAGGGAGACCAGGCTCTCCGGGTTCACCAATTTCACCTCTGGAATGTTTTTAGTACGTTATTAACACAACACAAGCAAGTCAAGTAACCAATCTTTTTACCTATACATATTATTTTCTTTTTTTCTTATATAAAAATTAATTGCTGTTCGTTAGTCTCGCTAAAACTCGAGAACAGCTGGACTGATTTGGATAATTCTTTTTTTGTTGTGTTCGTTATTCTTAGGACAAGGTTTAAACGTAAAGTAGGTGTAGGTAGGGTAGGTAGGTAGGTACGTAGGTGGGTATGTAGGTAGGATAGGTAGGTAGGTAATATAGGTAGTTACTTAGTGCTACCCGTGGGAAGATGGGCCGGGCATTTAGTTATAAATTCTCTTGGTCACGCCCATAATTTGAGAACGACTGTACCGATTTCATTCATCTTTTTATTTAAGTTTTCTAAAACTTTGTAGAGGGTTCTTACGCAAAGAGAAATTAAGCACATTGCGCAGAAAATCGTCATATGCTTCGAGCTATTCTAATGCACAGACAAGAAAATTACAAAAAAAAACAACCGACTTCCAAAAAAAACACTAGAAAAATGAAAAATAACTTTAATTTCGGAAGTCGGTGTCTTTGCTTTTCAATTTTCGTTTTTTGATATCGTCGTCTAAGTGGGAAAAATACGTAATATTGAAGCTTACTCAAAAACTACTCAAGCAAAGTTAATACAATTTATATGGTACCACTCTATGCTCCATGGATGTGCGCCGTATTGTATATCAAATAGCGAACCATAAATTACACAAAATATGAGGCAGACACTATTAATTATTGTTTCATTGTTGAACACAATGAAACATTTCTTATTCATTTCTGATAATAATGATTACGCATTATATTAAAAAACTATAAATGATTTCCGACACCCAATAAAATTAATTACCTATACATGAAAAATTTTGACTTCTATCTGTAAAAACAAAAGGTGTAAGTATGAGACTTTGAATTTATACAGGGTGTTAGTGTGTTTACACTAAGTGGTTTCACAGTGGTTCCACTGGTTTCATTTATAGAACGTAAAACCAATGGAAAAATACAATTTTTTTTTTTAAAGAAAATCTACGTTTTTCCACAAGAATATTTCACCCTACACGCAAGGGCAACGAACTTGCGTCTCAACACGGTGGCAGGCGGTTGGCGGGGGCGGGCGGGGCGCGCGAGACATTACATGACCGGCCGTCAGCTGTTTCGCAGCTCTCTCGAACGCGTATCCATGAGTATCGGGACAGTGACGGATATTTACTTTTTAAAATCTTTTTATGAAAATAAGGTTTTATATTTGTTGTTACTGGGTCATTTATTTTTATATTTAAGTCAACTACCCATGGTTTGAGTGATAACGGTGTTTACCCTTGCATACTGTAGTGTTTCATTATTCGACAAAATATGAACCTATGAATTGTCTAAAGAAAATCCAACCTAAGTATCCGGTTGGGTGTAAAATTTTTGAGTTCGCTCATGCAGCCTAGGTAGGTTGCATAAATCGACAAAGTAACTCTTATTTCTGTATAATGTTCAAAAGAAAACCTAACCTAACCGAGGTGCTAAAATTTTCGAGCTCGCTTCGCTCCGCTCGCCTTTGCGTCCTGGGCTTTGGTTCACTAGCTAATGCAAGTCGATCCGGGAGTGTTACTTTTTGCATTGCAATAATAAAACAAAACTTTTACCTATTCATTCCTAAATAAGAAGGCGGCGAATTTTGGGTGACACCGGGTGGCGGAACCCACGCTACGCCGTCACGGATTTTAACTGTAGGTACCTATTTATCGACTCTCAAACCAACGAGAGAGTTTCGTGCGGTAGCCAGGTAAAATGATGATCCGAATTCGACATTATATTTTTTCATTGAAAAGGATAGTCTTCAAGCTGAGCACCGGCAAACCTATTTTGGTTTTACTTATATTACCTACGGTCGATTTTTTATGGGAAGCAGTATTTTGCTATAACTCTATAAACAATCATGAAGGGGCCGCGCGAACTTTAAATCAATACCTAGTTATTTGAGTAAAAATAATAATTACTTAAGTCCAGATTCTCCTGTTTGTCCAACTAGGAACTGAATCGGCATAGAGGCTGGCCTGCCCGGCCATCCCGGCTGTCCGTCTCGTCCTCTCGTGCCATTTCGACCCGGCCTGCCAGGGTATCCATCGTCACCCATTTGTCCCTTAATTCCCTTAAAACCAGAGTCACCAGTAAACCCTGGCCAGCCTGCATCACCCGGAAGGCCAGGCAAACCAATGAAACCTGAAATAAAACAAATTAAACATAAAATAAATCTACACAAATTTTACTTTTTTTTTTCTAATTACCTACTTTTGTGGTGAACCACTTTTCACCCTTATTATTATTAGTAATAAGGTTGAAAAGTGGTTCACCGCCGATGTCTGCGATGCATGTAATACAACTTGAGTAACTGATCTAAAGTCGGACATAAGCTGACAGTCACACCCTGAGAGGGCAAAAATACCTATACCTTACTGTTACGTGACTGAAGGCCTGGCTTTTTTTAAAATTAGTGATGCGAGGATCGGTCCAAGTCAAATACGAGAAAACCCCAACTTTAACATATTTGAGTAATTGGGTACTACTGTTTACTACTTACGAGGTAGGAGCTAACATAACAACAGTTCAATTAACTATATTCATCCCTACATAGCATCGATAATTCAGATAATAATTTCCAGGATAGTATTTACATAATTAACTAACAATCATAAAATAATCAAGTTAACAAGTATATACAAAAGGGAGGGGAAATAATCATAAAGCATAAAACAAATAAATATACTTAATGGATTTGGAATATATTTTTATAATTCATTAAAATATATTCCAAATCCAATTAAGTATCATTTTATTTATCATACCTCTTTCGCCTGGGGCTCCCTTATCGGCGATGATCATAGCTTCTGGTGGGAGTATGACTCTTCCTTTTAGCCCCTTTGGCCCTTGTGGTCCTGTTCCGCCTGCTGTGCCCTTGATGCCTTTTGGCCCTCTTCCTCCATCTATCCCATCTCTACCAGGAAAGCCTTGATCTCCTTTACTTCCCTGTTCACCTACAGGTCCTGGGTTGCCCTTACTACCAGGATAACCGTCATCTCCTCTCTGTCCTTTTGGTCCATCTGAGCCTAAGATAACAAATATAAAATGTAAGTTTTTAAACATCTTAACGGTGACTACTAACACCTGCCTAAGTGCCTATCTAAACCAATAATATAAAGAGAGAGACAGTGAATTTAGTAAGTTTGTGTTTATGTAAGGGTAAGGGGGTAAGGGGAATCTCCAGAACCACAGCTCCTATTTGAAAATTCTTTCACCACTTGAAAGGTACTTACATTATTCCAGATGGACATATATTAGGCTATATATTATTATGTGAATATATCCAAAAAGAAGTAAGTACATAATAATACAAATGAAATACTATCGTGAATTCATGTAAGCTTAGTAGGTACCAGGTACTTTTTGTTAGGTTATTGCTTGTGCACAACGAGTCCTAAACAGAATACCGTCTTCACATGTAAATTGAACCCGAGCGAAGCCGGGGTGGGTCGCTAGTTATATGTATAATAAAAACCACAACATTAAAAAAAACACTTTTTATTTGTATTTTGTGATTCTTGAACTGCTGTCAAATAAATGTTATTCTTACAGATGACAAAGAAGTTCTGCTGGATTGTGATTCTTCTACCAGCCTCTAAACGTTAACAAAGCTGCACCCTAATTGCGTAATACACGACTAATTGCGTAATACAATCTGAATCGGTTTGAAACAAATTTCTAAAACATTGCTTCATAATAAATAAAAAAAACTCTGCTCTACAACGTAAATAACTCAATGAATGTTGTTGAACTGTCAAAATGAAATAGATTAGTCATAATCGGTTACGAAAATAAGTTACGCAATTAAATAGCAGGACCTAATGTGAGCTTTAAATAACGTAAACCCTAAAAAAGCCCCTGTCTACGATTTGATGACTGCGGGATGATTCTGTAACAACTTTCAGATTCTGAGATTCTTCTGTTAATGATTTTTAAACCAAGAAAACTTCCTGAAGCCCCGAAATCATAAATAAAAGTTTGCTTCAATAATTTAAGAAACGGTTACTGTCTCTATGATCCTAAATTCCTAACTTATATTATAAATGCGAAAGTGAGTTTGTTTGTTTAGTTTGCGCAGCTATTATTTTATAAAAATTACTTAAGGTCCTATGAATATAGACACAGATTTTAAGAATTTGAGAAAAATAAAAGATTATTTATTACCTGATTTGCAAAACGGGCAATCATCTCCACGTTCTCCTTTCGGGCCGAGGAATCCTGGACGGCCGTGTGCACCAGGGTCACCGACGTATCCTGGAGATCCCGGTGGCCCTTCTTCCCCTGGAGGGCCAACTCCATGAACGCCAGTTCCTGGATATCCTTGTGGTCCCATATCGCCAGAATAACCTCGATCGCCTCGTTGGCCAGGTATCCCATCCATACCAGGTACACCTTCTTCACCATCTGGACCAATAACCTTTGTACCTTTGAATCCTTTAGGACCGGTAACTCCAGGTAATCCTTGAAATCCTGTAGCTCCTCTAAATCCGGGGAATCCTTTAAATCCGTCATTTCCACGTTCTCCTTTAATAGATGTGCCTGGAATTCCTTGCCTGCCTTGAAATCCTTTGATGCCCGGGAATCCAGGTGGTCCCACAATACCAGGTAAACCTCGTTGCCCATTATAGCCGGGAGCTCCCATTGGGCCTAACGGGCCCTCAGGGCCTTGAGGACCTTGAGGCCCTATTGATGGTGGTAAATCTAGCCTTTCATCATAAATTCCGGGGTCTCCAATAAATCCTTGCAGTCCAGGATTGCCCGACATTCCATCTTCACCTCTTTCACCTTTCCATCCATCTGCTCCGTCTGGACCTGCATAACCGGGGGCACCTTTGTCTCCTTTTGGACCTGGACTGCCGTCTTGACCTTGGTGACCTATCTTTCCTCTTGGACCATCGAGACCTTGATCTCCTTTGTAACCTTGTGCACCGTCAGGACCGTAAAGTCCCTAGTGAAAAAATACATTTTTGTTTATGGATGTAGGTAACTAAAAGATTTTAAGGTGGATCCGCAGTGGTATCCCGTGAAATTCAAACTTTCTTACATTTTTTGCAATTTGCAGGTCAGTGTCAGGTTGAATCTTGATCAAAATATGATTTGCTACCATAACACATATGTATTTAAAGAATTATAATTATTAGAATCATTAATACATCTCTCTATTTGTTCTCAAATGTCATGATTTCATGAAAGTCATTCAATGGAACAAATCTATTATCATTATCAGTAAGAAAAAACGTAAAAAAAAAAAATGAAATTCGCGGGCAACCACTGCGGATCCTCCTACACGGAATTTGGCACATGACTGAACCCTGAGATGAGATTTAATCGAAACTTTTTAAATGCCACATTTTGAAAATGTAAGACGAATATCACCCGAACTGGAAAGTGTCGGACTATTGTATATTGTTTACATTGATTTTATTTAAAAAATATATTTATGTAGATATGTACAGACGCCAGCACATCAAGCTACCCGAAACTGTCAAACTTTCCCAATTAACCTTGAACCTAATGCTTTAGCGATAAGGTTTAAAATTTACTAAAGAAATTTGACAGGTTGTAGTAGCTTGATGTGCTGGCGACTGTACGTGTGACGTGCATGAGTTACTACAGTAAATAAATGGTTTATTTGCAGATAATTTGGATGTTTAAGTAAGTTCAATAAATTGAGGCCTACCCTACCTTAAATTATATGGCGTATAAATATGAGAGAGATATGAGTGGGGTGTTGGCGACTCTCAAGCCTCGAATAGTTTAGGTAATTGCTTTTTACTGTGAAATTATAATTATTTCTGGGTACATAAGGTGTCCTTATAATATTGTAACATTGTTTTTGAAAATATTATATAAAGAATAAGAACCTATTCCTGTAAGTGTAATAGTGTATGCAGTTTTTATATAAACTGTTAAACCAGGGTTCTATAAAACACAAATAAAATTTATCTAACACTTAAATAAAAAATAATCCCATATCATATTATCTAGATACCTAATATTATTTTTTGCCAAGTACTACTTATGGAATACTGATTAAATTCCCACATTTCATCAGTATTCCATAAGAA
This sequence comes from Lithophane semibrunnea, assembly GCA_947363905.1. NCBI lineage: Eukaryota > Metazoa > Arthropoda > Insecta > Lepidoptera > Noctuidae > Lithophane > Lithophane semibrunnea. The sequence goes on from OX376189.1 coordinate 10,074,250, forward strand.
GTTATTTTTTTATTTGCCGCGCTTTTTCGTGTCAACTTTTATGAGCCAGAGTTCTAGTACACAATTATGTTAAAACTACGAATCAAAAGTTTAAAATTAAAAGTACATTTAGTATTATATGTTCACTTACTGTTTGACCCCTTGAGCCGAGCATTCCTTTGAGGCCTTTTACGCCCCGTTGCCCCTTCAATCCTTTTTCACCTATGTTTCCTTTAGATAAGACTGTAATATTCTCGTGAAAATCATCCACCACCACAATGGTCGCTGGTCTCCCTGGTTCACCAATTGGTCCTTGGTCTCCTTTAATTCCGGGTGGTCCTACGGTGTCCTCACCGTCATCCCCTCTGTATCCTGGTTCTCCGGGACGACCAATTGGACCCTAAAAAAAGCATATTGTACTGTGTGTGTTTTGTGAAGTATGTGATAGTATCTAGTTGTATTCAGTAATCGATCTTAAACTTTAGAATAATGATGTTATAATTATAAATTTATTTTCCTAGTTTGTGGATAATAATGTAAACAATGAAAGGTTAATCGAGTCTAAAATTCATTTTAAGTATAACGATTTCAATTCTATTTTATTATTTTATGAACATGTACCTACTACTCCGCCCGCGACTTCGTTAGCGTGGATTTCGTGTTTTCCCCCACAAATTTTAACACGAGTAGTTTTCGAAAATCAATCATAACGATCTTAATTATTTGTTAAGATAAGTATTTGGGCCAAGTTTAAGGATCAAAGAAATAAAAAAAAATCACATCAACTTTATACCCCCATTGCACCACCACGGATGTAATTGGCACGAATACTTGCCTAAGTGAGTAAAAGAGGAGTTTGAAGTTTTAAGCCAAGGAATAAGAAGAATCTTATTCCTATTATTTTTCCTATTATGAAGAATCATACAAAAAATATTTCCCTTTTTTACCTTCTTAAAGGTTTAATTTCCAAAGGTTTTATTTAAGTATGTTTCGATTTTCAGTTTCTTTTTTTGTCGGTTTTTTTTTTGTTAACAAGTATTTTTTAATTATGCTATCAGACAGTAAAAGCAGTAACTATTTCTTCTGGTTGACTGTCGTAGTTTGAACAGGATCAGGACAATCAGCAGGATCGGACGAATGTTGCAAATTAGCCGTAGTAGGTATACCTATCACCCAATTCAAGGAATGCACCCAATCAATCACCCTGTATATGTATCTTACTACTATAATCTTTTAGTAATTACTCAACAAAAAATAAATGTGAAGCTTTTTCTCACCGGATCACCATCTGGCCCGTTAATTCCATCGTCACCTTTAGGACCTCTATATCCAGTGGGTCCAGGTGCTCCTGGTGGACCTCTTTCACCGATGTCACCTTTCACACCTCTTGAATTTGCTCCCCCCTCACCAGCCATGCCTCGAGAACCCTTTTCTCCTGCGGGTCCTGGTGACCCTCTTCCGCCAGGAAAGCCTTTCAATCCGGGTGGTCCCATAATACCGTCAACGCCGCTACAGCCGTCTAAACCTGGTAACCCAATGACACCTTCCAATCCATATGGGCCCTAGGCAGGGAAAAGGGTTTAAGATGGAGTCGGATATTTAGAAAATCATAAAAATGTTTTAATGTGGAAGACTGTTGCACTTATTCTAATAAATTCTTACTTGCGGCCCTGTGTCTCCTCTTGGTCCGTAAGGTCCATCAATACCCTAAAAAAAAAGGCAATTAATATTACTTAATTAAAATATATGTGGAATAGAAATCAGACAACCTGTTATTTGGCATACTTACGTGTGTTCCCTTATCACCAAAGTCGCCTCTGTCACCGAAGTCTCCTGACACGCCCGGCCGGCCTGGGCGGCCGACGGGTCCGTCTTCACCATAGTCACCTTGAAAGCCTGGAACACCGGGAGGTCCTATGCTCCCTTGATCGCCTTTTATGCCAGCACAGTCGCATACTGTTTGATTGCACACCACCTGAACGTAGACATCGTTTGTGATTATTTACTTCTAAGACCACATAGGTACTTCATCATCTCAGTACATACACACCTACTATCAAATAATGACATAAGGTACCTACTTATATTTACTTAGAAATGATTGGTCTTGGAAGAATATCGAGCATCGATGAATGTGTCACGGTACACTAATACACTATCATGTTAGACAGATCGACGACCTACAGAACCCAGCTGGGTTTGACTCAAGCCGCCGAGCCGCTAGGTACACAACTAGTGCAACCATTGTTCTAATGGGTAATAAGAAACACTTCTGCCCCGGATAAGCTATAAAAATAAGTTACGACAAAATCCATGAGCCAACGATCGATGTTTTTCTTTACTTTGCCAAATGCTATAGACAAGCACTGTGCACAGTGCGCATAGCACTAACTAATGGTTGCATTTTTATCGATATTTTCTCGGGCAATGACTACGTGAATAACAACATCATCAATATACTTAGACGAACTGGATTATAAGCCTGTTATTGAAGCTAACTCAAAATCTAGTACCTATAATCAAAGTTAATACAATTTTTATGAAACCGCACGGGCGTAATTTGGCCCCGTAATCACTGTGAAATCGGTGTACGTACCTACAAGAGAAATAAAGCAGTCTTTTATTGCACCGCTTTTAGTTTCTCAATGCACAGTATTGACTTTTCATTATGCACTAGAGCTGGAAAGTACGTTACAGATAACTATATAGTTTGTAAGACGTACAATTTGTTTTTTTAATTTCTACTTATAGCCTTCATCCTTTGTTGCCTACTTGTTAATATGTACCATATAAACTGTAAGTAATAATAAATAAAATAGCCAAGAGCCTCGACCAGCACGTGAGGAGGCTCTCGGTGGCAGCTGGATCAAGGGCTTGATCTAGAAAGCGGTACATCTGGACACGCCGCGTATCGTTAGGAGGTTCCTCTCTCAGGAACCCTGACTAACCGGTAGATTGGACCCTGTTCCCGATACCGGTGGGCTACAATTTTTTATATTTATAATAAAAATAATTAAAAAAATATATGTACAAAAATTAAATAATGAAATAAAATATCACAAATAAACATTGCGAAAACTTTGCGAAAACACAACCCGCGCGCGAAAATAGCAGCTCTAACAAAATCAGTGGGACAAACGGGAATAAATTATTAAATTCCCGTTCGTGCCACTAGTGGGACGATGGCAGTGGGACGAACGGGAATGCACGAAATTAAACTATAGATTAACAAATATTTTATAATTCGATTATTTTCGATAAATGACGGTTTCAAGTATAATAAAAAATAAAAGTAATTTTTTAGGGTTCCGTAGCCAAATGGTAAAAACGGAACCATTATAATTTCGTCATGTACGTTTTTCGGTGTGTCAGTCTATCCGGATGTTACCACAGCCATTTTACTCGGAGACTATTTGTACTGCATATTTCGATGAAAATAGGAAATAAGGTGTAGGTCAAAATTAAATAATAAAAACTAGTTTATCATTAGATCATAATTAAAATGATCTTTCATTTTAATTATGATCATGTTGTGTGTGTGTTTATAGAAATACAATATTTTAACTGTAAAATCACGGCGAAATTGGCAAAATTTCGAATACAGCCTCGTAAATTATTTGATTAAAATAAAAAATAAAAAATTGTCTCAATTTTATGAAAAGTATTACGCATTAATTAAAAGTACTGTGTTATAGAGTAAGTAAGTACAAAGAACGTGCCTTATCGTCGGGACCTCTGACATACATTCGACGCAGAGCAAGTGTAAGAACATTGCACTTCCTACTTTATAATAGAGCATGAAAACGAGTTTCTTATTATAATCTGAGTCATTAATCTATTTCAGCAGGTATCTCATCACAATTCTGTATGTCTAAGTATATAGGTACTAAGTTACCTACTTACTAAGTTATTTACTTAATATGTAAAAGAAAAAGCTTAAGACCGGTATTCAAATGTATATTTTGTTTAAATATATATAAAAATAACCATCGATCGATCCATCAGGTTAAGCTACGATTGCCGGGGTTGGTCCGTGGATGGGTGACCATCTTTACATATCGAGACTCCTCCGTGACTAAGAAAGCACGATAAACCGTTGGTTCCGGCTGCTATTTGTGTATCTTTGACAGTGGTTACGGTACGTCAGAAGCCCGAAAGTCTGACAACCATTCTTGCCAAGGTCGTTTATCGTATTACCCAGTTACTGGGTTGTGGAGGTCAGATAGGCAGTAGCTCCATACTGGTAGGTATTCAGCTGCATCCGGTTAGACTGGAAGCCGACCCCAACATAGACGTCAAAAGGCTAGGCAGATTATTATGATATACTATAACGTAGGTATCTATTGTTCACGAGTCGAAATGGATTTAGCAGTGTGGTTTATGGTTGAAGATGATGTCAGCGTTCTGCATTACATCATCTTTTGAACAAACCAGACGTTAAGCACAGTTTCTTCATTCTAGTTTTATTGCAGTCAAATGGAATTGTATCCTTTAACAACATGTGTAGGTATCTGTTTAAGTCATTCAGTCAGTGAAAAAGTAATAATTTTGTCCATAGTTAAACTAACGGGAATTGTTGGAAGCGTGTGGTGTCTATGTACCTAATTAGGTAAATAGATACCAATTTAATAGCCATTAATTTTAATAACTATCTTCCTATACTTACATATTCCTCACCGAAGCAATATTCGTTCGAAGAGTGTTGTTATAGGAAGTATGTACCTACCTAGGTACCTACTGCACGTTATCGGAAAATAAAATCTATGGGTAAGTAGGTACGGTTATCTTCCCTAGATTAGCACAATAGGTAGGTAGGTACTCGAAGAATTCTGGGTATGATAGACTTTTGGTGGTGGTCTAGGACTCCCTAGATTAGCACAATAGGTGTCTACTCGTGTGTTTAAGAGTACATATCTTTATCTAGCTAGTCAGATAGATTTAATAAAATAAAAACTTGATAACTAGACAATAATTAACTCCAGTGCCAGTGTTTGACTAGTGACATAGACATAGAAACTATACAACGCGGTCTCAGTTTATTAAAGTCACAATTTCAAACGTATCAAATAACAACATTGCTAAATTTGCATGACGACGCAATGCAATAGAGCTCAGTGTCATACTACTTTTAAATTAGCAGTTTATTGCGACAACTGTTAGATCTAATTTTTGAGCCAGAGAATTGAATGATCTGTGGTTACAATTTACATTGTTTCAATTAAGTAGTTATATGTTCATCACAGTCATCTAAGTAAAGTTCATGCAATGACCTAAATGTGTCGATTAGTCTGAGAAGTCTCTACAGTTAGTATGCATTCGCCTTTAAAGTAGTATCGGCACTGCATTTATTTATTATTTCAACTATGTAGGTAGGTACGCCCACAGAAATACCAGTTGATATTGGTACATACAGATGGAGATTCAAAGCTACTTTTCTTCTTTCTTATGAAAAGGTAATACTCACTACTGTGGGAACTACATCATACCTACATACAAAAATCAAGTAATAAAAACTAAAACCCAACTACGACTTAAAAGGTATAAACAAGACACCACAGACAGACAAATTAAAAATCCGGAGTCACACGTGTTAGGGCATAAATCGAACAGATTACGTGTGACTCCGGACTTTAATTTGTCTGTCTGTGGTGTCTTGTTTATACCTTTTAAGTCGTAGTTGGGTTTTAGTTTTTATTACTTACTTGATTTTTTTTTAAATTCTTTTGGGGTTATAATATATATATATTTGAAATGTGCTCATTAAGCCCTTTCATTTGATACCCAACATGGTACGATTAAACCATATTTTATTTTAAGTTTCTCACTTTATGTCCTCTAGAGGGCGCCATTTTTAATTTAATGTGACTTCACATAGCCTATACCCAGCGGACAATCACGACGCTTCTAACGATAAGTACCTCATTTGTCAAATTGTGATAAGTGGTTTGGAAGATAGGAGGGAACAGATGAACATACATACATACATACATACCTGAGGTCTACGGAATCCTTCATTGTTCGTGTTCCGACAACCACTTGGCCGGTTTTTGATGTGATCACCATTTTTGGTCCAAACCGAGCATTTTAACATGGAATAGGTACACACGGCTACACATCAAGCTATACATTTCCAGTATAAGCTGACCTCGCATTGTACGGAAATCCTATACAATCCTATAATTTTTTTGAAGGATGCTAATGATGCTACTTATTTTTCCATTGATTGTGATGGCTTATTGATTTTGCGCCTCAGAAAGTATAGCAAGTGTGATGGAAAGTCGGTTTTCATCTCCGTCTACGTGACCGCTTAGTTCTTCTAAACTGCAAGTCAACTAACTAACTCCGGAATTCGAAAGTGTCCGAAACGAATGTGATTTATCAACTTAATCATTTTTGAAAGAGTTTTTGTCAACCTTCATGCAGGCTACATGCACACCAAAGCAAAGCTTGCAATTCTATTAGCTTTTAATTTTTGGTAGCAAAATCCTGCACCGAAATAAAAGTGGGTCTTGACAATTTACAATTACGAAGAGAACACAATACATTTAACAATGTAAATATTAGGTTGCGTTTCATAATATGCAACTGTGCAGATTAGGCTGAGGGCCGGAGTAATGTGTTGCTTTGCTTCAATGTTCGGTGTTGCTATAGGTAGTGTAGTGTAGCTTCCGGACGAAGTGCGTAGGCGGCATGCGTTCCGTCCTCGTCCGCCGTACCGTATGCGCACGCGCCTGCTCCAACGTCAACCAGTGTTGGAATAGGTATAAGCAGTGCATGGCTTTGAGAGCTTTTACGAGTCACGAAGAAGCTACGTCGGAAGCACTAACAGCTGTTTCATTACCTACTTGTTGAGAGGCTACCTAATACTTTGCAAGTTTGAACAGGGTATGAGCTTTATCGGATTATCATATTATTATGACTCGTCAAATAACCGGGAGAGTTCAGAGGGATTGGAGGATGAAGAAGAAAGAAGGTCTGAGTCTTATAAGCAGTTGATGCCTAAATAATTGGGCTATTCTCTGATACCGAGAGTTATTGACTCATTGATGAGGTAGGCGTAAGTACCAATTTTTTAACTATTTGATCCGAATGCATATTAGCTGGTCCGGGTCATGTAATATCCTTATTTTTCATCCTCTAAGTAAACATTTCAGCTGGGAACTAGGGTTCGTAGTTGTAGACATCAATATTATCAACAAGGCATTTGTTTCCATTATCAAAACGAGAGACTAGGTTTACTTCCAACTCGATTAACTATCCTTGTTTTCATTAGCCATTAATAACATGACAACATAATATTATGGCAGCACGCGATTATAGAACGGGTGAGTCATTGGTTGCAATTCAAGGAACAGGCTGGATAAACAATCATTGCAGTGTCCAACGCGATAACGACCATTCGCACATCCCGCAGCCCCCGCCGCCGTCCCGCTGCCTCTCACACCCTGCTTCCACGTGTATGAGCCAGCACATGCTACACTGTAATATTAATTAATACCAGTGTTATTTACTGCATACTATTTTGATGTCCCAAGTATTTTTACAAACTAAGTGTGATTCGCTATGATTTATATTGCAGTTATATGTATAGGTAGAGCAGATCTTAGCGGCAGATGGGCTTTTGCTACGAAGCTAAGAAAAGACACAAGTAAGTACTTACTGATTTGCATACCGCCCTACTGGATTTTCGCAGAATGTTGTCGAATTAAATGTAGAATATATTGTTAGTTATAAATCAAATAGCCGCGTGGTCACTACTGAAAATAGATTACCTACCCTACCTCATTACTTCGAGTTCCCAAGACTTCGCGAAATCGCGACTGTCACAGCAGGCGAAATCGTAATTCATCCTACATACCTAGCTGTACTTTATGATTTTGTAGAAATTGCCATGCTGATATGATATAGGTAATACTCACAATATACCTAATACACGAGCAAAACATTTTTGTAGATCGAACAAGTGTTCATGAGCATGACGTGTTTGTAATAACAATGTGTAGGTGTAGGTTAGTACCTATTTATAGACAAGCTATTAATTATTATTATTGAAACTATGTCAAAAGTAAAAAAAACGGAGCATACAGTGGAGATTTACGAGCATTTACCGGAATCTGGTGACCCCGTCGGCTCATAAACGCGTTCCCGATATACGCTGCCCCGACTCCCGAGCATGCGACGCGCGACACGCTTGCGTGCCACAGCTTCGTATACTTAGATATCTTTGGTTTGCTATAAGCTATAACCAATACATGTTTTAAGCAGTAAATGATTTTGTATAGAGAATTCCAATGACAATTATTGACAAACGGACACGGAAACAGGAAACAGCATACGGACGGACAGATACAGTGCATCTTATGTACCTTATAGCGTTTGTCTGACATTGACCGGGAGGTGCAGTTGGTAATAATAGGTACCAGTCTATTACTGTCCCGCTGCAGGGCAAAGGCCTCTTCTCATACAGAGAAGGCACGAGCGTTTTGTTGATTTCAGACTGGTACTATAAGTCCAGGTTTCCTCACGATATTTTCCTTCACCGATGTCAGTATTGTCCAAGATAAACTCAGAAACTACGTATGAATTGTAAAAGTCACATTGGTAGGTACTTGCCCGGATTTGAACCCATAACCTCGCGCACGAGAGGCGAAGCCTTAAACCACTGGGCCATCACGACTAACCGCAGTTGCTAGTTGGTAAAAATTTGGTAAAATTGTTTTGTGAAATAAAACATGGGATGGCGTAGGTAGTTAGTAGATTCTTGTACAACTTCAACTTGAAGTTGCTACTTATGGATTAAATGATATTAAGGAAAAGGACAAAAAGGTGAGAGAAAAAATCGAAAAGTATTAAAGCCCAATATTGGAAATACTTATACACTCTGTTTCGGCAGTCCCTAACCTGAAAACCTAATCGTTTGTAACAAGTCGAGCGCGCTAACCGGAGCTTTTGCAGTGCGATGCTAAGCTTTACGACAATACAGCAATAAGCATGACGCGATGCTTTGAACTACTTTGACGCAGCCGGCCTGGATTGTATTTCAGTTTTCATTATGGTTTCAGTTATGCAGTAAACAATGATTACGTTAAAGAATTAAATGTTTTTTCAACACACCTGCTCGAAAAGTAGCTCTTATTGCACCACCGTTTTTAAGCTCACAATGCAAAGGTAGGTACACTACCTACCTATTTAACACATGTGCGTTTTACTTTGCATTCCCGCACTAGTGGGAGAAAGTACGCCACGATTACTAGTCAGAAATTTTTAAGTTTTTTTTATTTCTGGGCAAAGAGCCTTAATGCTTTTTATGCCTAGAAATATTGTAAATATACTTCACAACAACTACTTATAGTTATTAGCACATCGACGTTTTTCCCATTTTACAGAAACGAGGATCAAAGATTTTACAAAAAATGGGCTCATTTTACATTTTAGCCTTGCCCGCGATAAAATTTTCTTACATTTTCTGCAATTTGCAGGTCAATAACATGTCGACCATAGTTTTCGCAACCGTAACAAATATGTAAATTAAATACGTTACGAACATATACAATACATACACACATAATGTATGTACAGTCACGGACTTTAATTGATGAGCCACCTGGTACTGTTCACATTTTAGCCGTGTAATGCAAATCGGGTTTATTCGGTTTCCGACACGCAAAGTCATATGTCTTCGTATTAGAAGAAGAAAATTATATTTCATATCTTTACCGGTTGGCTAACCTGAGAGCAGAACTACAAACTTGACAGCAGTGACTACTCAAAGTCAACCAATTGCAGGTCTAGCAACGATAAACAATTGTTGCTAGGTTACTGCTGCATAGTAACGTTAGCGTACGGAGAAATTCTCTGACATCGATATTTCAACTGTCACTGTCTTCAGTTAAGTTTTCAGAATTATTGAGTTAATGAGCTATGATTCAAAGGAGGTCGGTATCAAATAGATTGGATAAACTTAATGCAACATTGTATTTATTTTTATCATTGAGAACTTATTAGTCAACCTCTATGGATATTTCCGATTAAAAGTTGAGTTCGTGTTTAATCGTGTAATCTCGTGAATGTATGAAAGTAAACAAGATGACAAATAAATTACTTTTAATCGGAAATATCCATACAGGTTAAAACTAATAAAGTCAACCTCTATGGATATTTCCGATTAAAAGTAATTTATTTGTCATCTTGTTTACGAGCGTGCGATTTGAGTTCGTGTTTAATCGTGTAATCTCGTGAATGTATGAATCTGCAGAATTGAAAAGTTTGAAGGTGGCTCATCAATTAAAGTCCGTGACTGTACATGTGATAATCAGTAAAACCATCAATAGATACCTACAACAACTCTAGTTAGAATTGTTTTATTTTAGCAACCCTTTGCAAAAAAAACGGGCACCTTAACATTCATTGGCTTTTGTATGGATAATATTAATATTTTTACTATGTCATTAGCATAAATGACTAGTAATTTGTTATAATCAATAAGAATATAGTTTTTTGGCTACACCCCTCTTCCAGCAGCGCTACAATTTTACTAGCTCTTATTGCTTTTTCTGCCATTACAATCGACACAAACATATCACTTTTAAGTCACAAAGAGGCTGGATTATGCGACAAACATAAATTATTTTACTAAAAATAACGAGAAGTTAGTTTTAGTTGCCAGGATAATCTTCTAACCGCAAACCTGCAAAATGTTAGTAAAAGTCACAAACGGAAAACGGGATTATTATTGTTTTGAAACAAAAGTTTCGAATTTGGAATTAACTTTTTTTCTTACCCAGACTCTTTATTAAGTGCCAATAACATAGTTTGGCTATTAAAACCTCTTTACAACAAAATGATTACCAATAATGTACAAAAATCAAAACCGCCCGTTTTTTTTGCAAAGGGGTGTATGTATTTATAATAGCCTTCATAGACTAGGTATTTATGATTAAACTGCAATTAGCAATCAGTTTGTAATATTAAGCGTTATTACAGTTTATTTCATTAATTGTTATGGTATAATGTTGGATTACCTTTAATCAGAGGATCAGTAAACTCTGTTGTTACTGCTTAAGATGATCTTCTCATAGGTACTTTTAATCATTACCTACCTAAATCATTGAGTCCTAGCAGTTTTCAACTGGCATCGTACTGTCAGCGACCTGCGCTAAATATAAACTTGGAAATAGCTGCACATTCAACTAGCTTTTGTTACAGTACTGAAACTATTGACCTATTTCACTTTACTGGAAGTAAGCAATAACTTTCAGTGCAACGCTCGCACCATAAAACCGACTCGTGAGTAATCAAAGCGCGGGCGTAATGCAGACTGGAAATTAGTAACTCTTTGTCTTATGCTCAGCTGCTGGTAGCAATGTTGGTATTCGGGAAATAATTTTTAATTAGTTGCAGGTACAAAAGGTACTTATTACCTAAAAAATATTTTGAAGGAAATCCTATTCATCCATAGGCTTTTCGCTTATGTAGGTACATACATACATTGCTAAGCACATTAACCGAGAAGCTTATCCTCGAAATCGTATTAAATCGCCGGTGTACTGCGATACCTTTCAAAGATTTCGAACTATGCACAGTTACCGATGATGAGGGCTTATGTGGCAGAAGTCGAGCAACCTTAGCAAGTCACACTAGCCTTGCTATGCAAGAAGCTAGGATTTAACGAGTAAGATGTAGAGCAGATGCCAAAATTTGATATCAAGTAAAACAAACTTGACCGCTCGTTATTATAATTTTTCTATTTTGCAAGCTACTTGATGAATATTTTTAAGCTTGTGTGACTGTGGCCTTCCTGCTTTCAATAAAAAATAAAAAGTTTTTATTGTTTCTCATACAATTGTTCTACAGCACAGAATTGAGGCAGCCCCGGTAAGTTATAACTTATAAGGATACTTGTGATGGGGTTACCTCGCAACTTCCCTTGGGCTACTAACTACACTGTTGAGACATAATTAACCTATATCAACCTTTTTCTGATTTAGCAGTGTATAACTATGGTGTAACAGAATTATAGGCACTTAGGTATATTTTCAGGACGGTTAACATTTTACATCACACACAGCTTGAAAAAAAAAAACGAACATTCTAACATCTTGGCTGACGTATATAAGATATAAACATCATCCTGTTTACAACCGTTCGGAAAATGGGTTAGTTTGTTGGTACCCTCTGATGGACTCTTGCACCGCGCGTCAAAGCAAATAGCGAGCGCTTCCTCGGCTTCCTGTTACACACTTCCGTCCCTTTTCAAGAAATCACTCCCACAGTCACTTCCATAGATCGCAGGAAGGCGAGAGCATATAATATTTGCAGGAAAGCGAGAGGAAAGGTGTTACACACAAAAAAAAACGACTGTAGGTAACTAAAAAGTTCTCTTTTCAAGCAGTCTGATGCAGTTGGTGGCATTGAATTAAAATACGTGACACGAACTATATCACACTGCTTGAAAAATGAGCTTGTTTTGAACTTTTTAATTGCAGTCAGATTTTTGATTGTTTCATTTTTTTTTAGTTTACGCTTAGATCTTCCGAGTCAATCGATTGACATGTCTATTACATGGTAATTGCATTTAATGTGGTCTTTCCGAGCTTGTCAAAACTCAAAACGCGTTGTGGGTGTTCGTAATCTACAATAGCCACATAGAGTTCCGGAATTTGCGGACGATCTAAAAAGACCACAATTCGTTGTGGATGTTTTTTTTCGCTGTTTGTTTCGTCCTTTGAGGCCACAAGTCGTCATTACATTACTCACTACATATACTATAGTTTGAGGATTAAAGACAGAATAAACAAGATAATACTAAGAACTATACTATACTGTAAGTACAATGTACATCTTAATTGTGATATATGATATACCTAAGATATGTAATAAAATGAACCTATTTAGCAGATAGCAATGACTAGTGTTTTAATTCTCTTTCGTAGATAGGTTCAGGAAACAAATTAAAAGGGGCACATAGCACTAGCAGGTAAGGTATTTACTGTAGGTATGTTTATTGAAAAACCTAGGTATAAATAGGTTCCAATACATATACTTATATTTAATCATCTTTATTATTGTCACAACCAAGGACGCTTAACTCCGGCCGATGAGAGAATGCGAAACGAAAGTTTAGTGCTTAGGGAGTATATAAAAGAATAGGGGTCTTAACCCTTAGGTACCGTCGCTTACGGTCTTAGATAAAAACTTAGAAACTTGTTCAACGTGTGTCTAACTAATGCCATTCTTACGTCAAACTCCTTATATAAATGTCGTGTTTAAAAGGTGTTTAGGCTAAACAACAGATAAACACGGTTTTGTGGTAATAAGGTGAATGTTTTGCGAATTTAAATAAAAACGTTCCTAATCTTGTCCAACTGACAGGTGGCAGAGACGCGTTCTCTCGGTGGCTGGAATATAAATAATAGGAAGTGTGACACCTAATGTGTTTCTTTAGAAAGAAGATGAAGATGAAGATGTGCCCAACGCGAATCCGTAGCGGCAGCATAAAACACGTATCCAATTAAGTAGGTGCATATAAATGCATCGTAGCGATATATCGTCAGAATATAAAAATGAGGAATATGGAATACTTCCCTTCGGGTTCAACGTTCTGTACCAGTCTACGTCACGGTGATAAAAGAGTAACTCATGAATGAGCTCGTGCATTGACAGGGCGACTCACCCCGGAATAGTGAATAGTACCTACCTATAACTAAACGTGGACCGACCGACGACGCGGCGACGCTGCTGACTTTATCAAAACAAAATGTTACATTTATAGGTATTATTATGTAACCAAGAGCTGAAGAGCCCCACCTTCCATAGGGTTGATAACTGACCTTTCTAGTAGGAGGTCATTGTTAAAACTCCGAGTGGAATTACGTAATTTTGTTTGTCTTCTTTATTCCTGAATTGTTTATAAAATATTACCTAATATTTAGGTGGTAATTAGTTGTGCTATTCTGTAAAAAATCTCCTCGTGAAAACTTAGGTGAAGTGAGCTTGAAGTGAACTGTCACTGCCTTAGTATTAATGACAGCTCACTTCACCTAAGTTTTCACGGTGAGATGGTTACAGAGTAGCAATGTAGGTATTAATACTAGGTACTAGGTACCTACTTTAAAAACCATGAATGATCCAGAATTTTAATTAACTAGCCAATAAAATTGGCACTCCGCCGCCGCCGTACGGGAGTAGGTATTTAAAGGTCTTGCTTTATCTGTTGTCAAGTTTATCATCGCGACACACAAAACCTTATATACCTACCTACTTATTATCATTTACAGATACCAATTCGTGGGAGTTATGTTATTATTTCGGCAATAATTGCAAAAATTGTGTTTTATACATACATAACGACAAGTTGATAGCAGCAGTTTCCTGTCAGTTTGATAACAGATGCTGCTGTTTGTGGCGCGGCCTCGTTTTTAAAGCTTTGTCAATGGAAGCTGATTTTGACCCAATTTATAACCGTTTAATTGATAGACCGCGGCACAGATCTAAAATTTGCGTATGTTGCTGCCGTGATTCCCGGAATTAATGCTTCCTAACAGGATATGAGCCATAGATAATGTAAAACGGACATTATCAGCTATGAACATGGTCAAGTTAGATACCTACAAGTTCACTGTGGATCTCTATTATTTATATATTTGAATCAGTAAGTTTGGGAAAATTCATAAAATAATATAATATGTAAGTACTTTACTTATGTAGAGTAATTAGTGTTATTCTTATTCAAAACAGTCAGAGTGAAATTTAATTGATTTATTCTTATTTGGGGTTAAGTATCTATAATTATTTAATTAAAAGCAATACATTTTCAGAAAGTACCTAAGTACTCCTTCAGATCTTTCATTAGACGCCAATCACGATATACTTAAATTCCAACGATACCTCGTGTATCAAAATACTACTAGTGGTTTAGGAGTTATGAGGGTGCAGATGAACAATCATCCTTTGGCTTTGCCGTAGTCGGTTAAAAAGCGCCCTCAACGTTGTTGTTGTGTATATAACGCTTTCTGCTTGGATTACCTACTTACTTACTTAACTATAATTTGGATAGACACAGTACCTAACTAGGTCGAATCTTTATAATGAGTAGGATTTCATATAATAGTCATGCGTCAATCATCCGTCAGTTTATCGGAGGGTTATAACCTTAAAAATCAAAATTAGTTTAATTATTTGGTGATAAGATAATACAGTGCTTCTTAAAACATGAATGTATTCAAATAATGGAACGTTTTATGTACCTACCTAGAGGATTATGTTCAATGATCTGTGAAGATTATTAAAACTACGTACCTACCTATAGTTCAAAAAGGTAAAATAAACTAACAGATATTGATAACAGATGTACTTAAGAGGAGTTGATGAAGATACTTTAACATTATAAACAAGCACGGAAAAAAGATTTTAAGTAATTAAATAGCATTTTTTAGGTCACGAGGCTATGAAATGATAAACGATGTTGTTGCCAGTTGATATAACGTACCAAATAAAAACTTATATGATAATAGTGCAAAGGTTACCGTAACATCTGATTATTGGAGTAAAGTTATTTTAAATTATATATTTGTGTTAAGCAATATTCAATTCACAAAATTTTATAAAAACTTTGGTGTGGATAGGTAATAAATAACAAGCAAGAAGTAGGCTCTCACTATAACGAGTATAAAAAGACAGTCGTCTTCGAGAAAATGCGTTTTTGACATCTGTCAGTTTCACACTAATAACGACTTATGAGTTTCGCGAATGTGATCCATATTACTAGAAATTGTCCAACTGGACTGTACGAACTAGTACGAAGTCGACAGTCACTTGTTCTTCGCGTCATTGTGATATTTTTTTTTGTACTCGACCATACTTGGCAACCTTACGGGGATATTGAAGTTTCTAACTTTACAACGATTTTAACGAAAGCATAAGTTTTAAATTTTACCTAAAGTACCTAACTCTAAATACCCTGCACCCCTGTACGGTTGCAAGCTTCCCATAAAAGCACAATGTTTTGATTTGCATTCGTGTCATTGCGAGCTACCGTAAACAGCGATCTTTCGCCCCAAAAATAAAAATCGTTTCCCGGCAATTATTTTAGTGCAATGATACTTATTTTGATGTAGGTAAAATTCGGCTCGCTATGCATGTAAACAAAATAAACCTTAAAAACCTATGAAAACAGAAAGAAACTGCATCGCACCGCTTTTTAAGTTGCATTGCACAATTTGTGAACAAGCGCACTTTTTACCTTGCATTCCCGCGTGCTATTCTAGTGCGGGAAAGTACGCCACAGAATACTACATAAATATAGGTATAAGGTCCCCACCTATGAAATCAGCGTTTTGTATGGGGAATTTTAAAAAAGTTGCATTTTTCATACTAACATTTTCTTAATTTGAATGAATTAAGGTAATAAATTATAGAAGAACCGATCAAGTTGTAGGGCGAAGGTGAAGAAGAGTAAATCCTAGGATTATTTTTATAGTTGTTTTTGCTACGTAGCGTAGGGTCTACGCAGGGTCTACGCCCTAGTCTACGAAGCATCTACGCTAGCCTATACGTCAGCGCAGCGACAGTGATGTTTCATGTCGTGACCCACCATGAATTCAGAATATTTAGGTATAGCTTTTGGTTCAGATTGATCGAAATGGTTTATTTGCCGATATGTGATGAAGCAATCACTAGCCACACTGAGCGGCCTAGGTTTGTTGCCACATATCTACACCATGAGGAGGATAAGATCGTGAAGAAAGTAAGTATGTATTTATGTGCCCATGATGACCAAGGTCACTTGAGTCGCTAAACAATAGCCGTTTTAGCGTGAAAACGTAACATTTTGTTTTAATTAGGATATTAGTTAGAATAATACATAGTAGGGAATATTAGGAAATCTGTAGTCATCGTGCTCTCCAACGTTAAGACTAATATGATTATAGATTTACTTCAGCAATCAAATATTTTAAGTAGGTAATTAAATAGCAATAATATTGTTTTGATTTGCGTTTATTTACACCGTATTGTGTCATTGATACCTCCATGAAAAGTGAGAAGTTACAAAGGTACCTACTAGTTGGAATCTAATTCTTTAGTTGATTAAGATGCTGTGATTTAATAACATACTGAGAGTTGCACCAACTTTTAGGTAGTGTGTGTTATAACTACTTAATGAACGATAGAAATAATCAATGGATAGGTTACTCAAAGACTCATGGTTCGTGTAAAACAAAATATTAAAAAAAATACAAAATAGTATCTGAATACAATATGAAATATATACTCAAATAAATAAAATATCATCCAGGGCAGGAGCTAGGAGCCACTGAACTTGGAAAAGTGTGATTGGACTTATCACGTGTAGGTAAATTGCATTGTTAGTTAAAATTTAGTTATGATCCAAAAATGCTAAAAATTTTATACCTATGATAAAATGTGCTCCCAATATAAAATAATAACTATGGATTTATCGAATAACCAATTAAAATAATTTATCAATTGTTGAATATTTCAATTGACCTCTCATGAATGAAGTACCTAAGTAAATATTAATAGAATTACATCATTTCTGATGTTTTAATTTGAAATTACTGTTGTCATATTGTGTAAGTATTTGAACTTGCATGTAAAGTTGCAGCGTAGGAAACTATCAAAAGGTCTCCCTCTGTTTCTTGATTTACCGGCAACTAAGTGCTTCATAATACAAACTGTACAGTCGGTAACTTAAATGGAAACAAAAACATTAAGGGGCTGGCAATGCACGGAGGCTGTTAAGTACTGCAGGAATGGTTTAAACACTTATTGTTGTATTTATATTATTATTATTGGTCAATATTAATTTCAAAACTTGAATATTCAATAAAGCCACATAGGTCAAGTAAGCACGGACTTTTATGCGTGTTATCCTACAGTGACAGTAATTATTATTTAAAGTTTATAATTAGGCATCAAGTGATGACATCAATGTTTTGAATATACGATAGCCTCTGTGTAGGAGAAGACATTTTATCACTAAAGTTTAATTTAACAAACCGTTATTTTTTGTTCGGAAGCGGATAATCGAGTTTGAGGTCAGATGGTAACTCTGTCTAACTGTGTCATTCTCTATCGGTCGAGTTCCTTCACAAAGAGCTATTTCTGCTATATGATAGCTCTACCTACTACTGACCAGTACCCAAGTAGGGTGTTCCCCAGGGATCGATCATTGACCCTACCTACTCTTGACCAGGACAACTTTTTTGTTTTGTTATTCTCTTTGCTCTCGATAACAGCCTAAGAAACTTAAACCTAGCTAATCAAATGGCGCTCAAGTCAATCACCAATATTGTTTAAAACTTGCAACGTAATAATTACTTAAATACAGGATGTAAGGGTAAACACTCTTGTCATTCAAACCATGGGTAGTTGACTTAAATATAAAAATAAATGATCGAACTCAACAAAAAAAAAAAACGTTATTTTCATTACAAGATTTTAAAAAGTTTCTATTTGACACCGTGATTGCTAGCGAAACAGCTGACTGACTAAGGAAGGGACCGCGCTCGCTGCCGGTCAGGTCACATCCCGTACACCCCGCCCGTGTTGAGACGCAACTTCGTTGCTCTAGCGCATAGGGCAACGAACTTGCTGCTCTAGTGGTAAAATTAGATCTAAAAAAAATAAAGAAAAAGTTGTAATTTTCCATTGATTTTACGTTCTAGAAATGAAACCAAACCACTGGTTGCAAGGATAACGGTGTTTACCCTAACACCCTGTATAAGGAAGGGTCGATCATGTGGAAAGGTGCTCCAAAGCGATACATAACGCTTCCATTCAATGACTCAATATATCAATGATAAGGATTGTACTTTGATATGATAACTCCTTAAACGATGTTACTTTTTAGATTACTTGGGCCCAGAGACGGCCACGTTAATCTTTGCATCAGTGATGGTTTTAAGACAACGATAAACTCATCACACTATCAATCCTACCTATTGGTTATTTGACTGGTAGATTCTTCTTTATAATATTAAATTTGACATGGGATGAGAAAAGATTTTTCAACACCCTTGTTCGTAAAGTGTGGCCGACCTGCTGCCTGCGGCCTGCTGCGACCTGCGGCTGGTCTGGTCTTAAACATAACTGGCGAAATGTGGGTGAATTATAGGTTTACCTCTGCCTAACCGTTCGGGGATGATG
The DNA here is from genome assembly GCA_947363905.1 of Lithophane semibrunnea. NCBI lineage: Eukaryota > Metazoa > Arthropoda > Insecta > Lepidoptera > Noctuidae > Lithophane > Lithophane semibrunnea. Next base: position 10,093,396 of record OX376189.1, read on the forward strand.
CCGCCGTGAGGTTATATATGTTGCTCGTAAAGTGGCTCTTATTGCACCGATTTTAAGTTTACAATGCAGTGTTTAAAACACATGTGCTTTTTACTTTGCATTCCCACTCTAGTGCGGGAAAGTATAGATATACTAGTCAGAGATGAGCGCTTTTAAGGGTTCCGTAGCCAAAACAGCAAAAACAGAACCCATATAATTTCGTCTGCCCGTCTGTCCGGATGTGACTTAGTCTTTTTACTAGGAGACTATTAGCACAATGTCAATGAAAATTGGAATGTAGGTGTTGCACTGCTAAACTATGTTGTTGTGAAATAACGAAATTCATGGAGGTAGGTAACTGAGGGATGAATAAATAATCAAAGCGCACAAGCATGTGGGGTATTATTGGATCTCATAATTTAAAAGTTTACGTTTAAAGGGATATTTTCGGCTACAACCGCAGCAATAACTTTGTTTTTTCATAGTCTTTTTTGAGAAATATTATGAATTAAAAGCGTATTTTTGCGGTCGGTAAATTCAATACCGTACCGTGCAAGCGTATACAACATTTATCTCGACTACGGAACCCTTCACTGTGCGTGGTCTGACACGCACTTGGCTGGTTTTTATTTTTATTTCTGCGTTTTGACCGTTCCTTTTTCTGTCAGCGAATTTGAGATTTTATATATTTTTTTTGGTATAGTAAATGACGTCCAAATTGATTAGACGCCCATAGCCAACGGGTTCTATCATCATAATCATCTGCCCAGCCTTTTCCCAACTATGTTGGGGTCGCGTTGCAGTTTAATACCAGTATATATTTAGTAATACCTACTAACGGGTTAGAGCCCATTACTACTAAACTTAACTACATATGTTCTAACATACTTAGTTCAACCTATAGATACATACCATAGGACAGTAGTATGTAGGCATACTATACTACTATTTACCTTAATTATTAGTGTTTAAGTAAATTATAACATAATAAATTAACTAGTTATCTCACTATTCTTAAAACTTATGTTAAATATTGTTAAGAAATCAGTTGTCCTAATAGTAATCATAAGAACTAATGCCGCCTGTGATACAGGTTTATCCTAGTACAGGCATCATACTTTGTAATACCTACATTATTTCTAAGCTATATACTGTATTTTACCTATTTTTATTTCTTGAATAAATTTATTATTATTATACTACTGTCCTATGCTGAAATGAGGTCAGTTTTCCTGCCGACTCTCCCTTGACCATCATTTTCCGACCTTGGTCTGTTCAGGGTTCACAGGTCAACAAAATAAAAACGAACACATGGACTTCTCGATTGAAAAGTAATACTAAGATTTTTCACTGGAGAGTCACCATTCCTCAGTAAGGCAGTATACCAGAGCAAATCCCGTGCCCAAACTAACTTGCGTTCATTATTGCTGCGCCAAGGAGCGAGGAAATGTTTAGAACGAATAGGAACGTAGGTACGCGACGCTTTCATAGTAATTATTTTGGGTACTCAGTAGTAGGTGCCGTGTTCCATGGAGCTGTTAGTATAAATAAGTACCTACTTAAATAAAAAACAGAATTTCCTGAAAATCCTCGCTTCGTAGATTTTCAAAACCTTAAAATAACTGTTGACAAGTTTTTTTTAATTTGTCATAGTTTGGCCTTGAATTCTCATCTCAAAAACATCATATTATTAATAATATTATTAAACAAAATTACAATTAAACATTATAAATAAGTAATTTACTAAAATTTTATATTGATCAAAAAAGTATGATAGGAGACCATATCAGTATCTGGTTCAAATGTATTATGTCTAAGACATGATGATGAGAGAACCTGCGTGTTTGTAAATATCGAAGGTGGTAGCAATAACCAGCGGGGTAATTGCGTATCACACTCACAATCCCCATCCCATCCATTTTAACAATTCAACAATATTAATTGCGTTATTTACGTGTCGCTATGAAGATATTTCGAATACTAGTGTTGCTTATAGTTCTTCAATGTGGGGAAGGAATACCATATAACTACTTTACTTTCTTCTTACATAAAAATATACAATTTGCTTACGATTCATAAAGCGCTGAAAAAGGCTGAAATTATCATGTAGGTACCTATGTGCAAGTGGAACGCCAAGGTATCTCCTACTTAGTACAAATCCACCAGGCTGAGGTAAAATAAATAAATGAAGGTACCTACTTGACTGGAAGGCATTTTGGGCGGAAAAGTTATGTATAGTTTTCGTATGTCGACGTTTAAAAATAAAAGTAGGTACCTACCTGACCGAGTGACGCACATAACATTGCGTTACCATAAAAAAATAAAGAGTAAGCATTAACAATAATTACACTAATAATAATATCTCACGGGTCACACACACACAGTGATAAATCTTTGCACAAACTTCGCCTATCCAATGCTTGAAATTTTTAAAAGTTTCAGGAATTGGAACTTTCGTTAGTCACTTCACAATAATTTTATTCTGTCTACATTTATGCAGCATGCATTGGGAACAATATATAATCTGCTTGTGGTGTAAACTTTGTTGAATGTTATATGGTGGTGACATAGTGAATTCACTTATTTACAAACTATACTTATTATATGGTTTTTAATGCTACTAATTATTTTTATGTATACTACGTGGTGTAGGAACCTTTGAATTAACCTAACGCGTTGATGTCTTTTTCGGCGGTCAAGATGGAACCGGTTCGTAACTGCTAAGCATTACCTGTTGGTTATTTTCATTTCTTACAGCTATTGTACTTACCGCTGAAGAAGGAGTAGGAGTCCATGACAAGACCAGAAGTGTGGCGGGCACGAGATGGAGCGCGATGAATCGCGCACGCGCCGGGCCCGACATGGCTGCGCCGCCACTACTGGATGTGCGCCCTCGCGGCCTGCCGGGGCCGCAGGCGCCGCGCCCGGCGCCCGCGCCTCCGCGGGGCGGGGGTGATCAGACTGCTGCCCAAGCACTCCTCTATCCTTTAGTATCCCGGCACAAACGGCGCGCGCGCACGGGAAAAAGGCGCAGCGCGCTCCGGGCTATGGCGGTGTCCGTGCTATGGTAAGTTTTAAATAACTAACATATACTCTGAATTCCTTCATAGTCTGAACTTTCTTTGTTTTTTTTTCTCATTAATATACTGGAATATAGATTACTGTTTTTTAAATAATTGCGTCGTATCTGCAACATCTTTAATTAATAATTATATTTTTTGTAATGATCATAACTTTCTTGAACTTAATGTTATCTTACTAAATAGGTTGATAGCTGCGTTAGCACCGCTTCTAGGTGTGAAAACCCAAGTAAGTACTTACAATTTAAATGTATATTTTAATTGCCCCTTGTATTATTTATTAGTGATTAAAATTAATATGTATAGAAAAACATGACGGAATTTGGGAATGTTGCGAGACGGTGAAGTAGCAAGGGCGCGCGGCGGCGGCGGCGGGCGGGTTGACCCGCCTGTCCGCTTCAACTTGTCCTTTTGCAATTTCTCTAAAATGCTAACGCTATCGAACATTTGCGAAGACTAAAGAAGTTAATTTGAAATGACTTTATAACAAAGATGGATCATACCTATCACCTATTTAATTTATAAAATATGATAACATATACCTATTCAATTTTGTTGACTGTTCGGCTTCTTAGCATAAGTTATTAACTTATTGCATAAATATTTATAACATAGTAAGTAAATGGAAGACCGACAAAGTTTATCATCGTTCGGATGCAGTGCGTCGGTATTGCGCAAACCTACTATTTCCTACAGTTATAATTATGACACACTTTGCTTTTGTGAAATGTAGAGCGTACCTAATCCAGAACTTAAATAAATATTTTAGTTTTAGGAAATTTTACTTGAATCGTTTAGTCAATACATAGGTACTTTAAATTTAAACGGTATTACTTAAATCATTCCCGCGCACTCTTAAAAAAGGTTATAGGTAGGTAAAATTAACTTACCTAATCATTTTTAAACTTTAACTATCAAACTTAAAATATAATCTGTAAAAAAAAAATAAGAAATAAACGTGTGTTGACTTGACCACCTCCTCCTTTTTTCGTCGGTTAAAAAACCAAATTTACTTAGGTACCACACATTCACTAATCACGAAGTCTGAAGAAGTATAAAACCTGGAAACTTGTAAGTTCTTAATGCGGTGTAGTAGAGGTGCTCGCTAATAAAGGATTTTAGGAAAGAATACTCCTGTGGGGGCTAAATAGGGCATAAAAGTTTGTATGAAAATCCGTAATGTTCAATTTAGAGGCATTAAATAAATTAATTGTTTCTCGAACACAATGTCTGGTAGAAAATTCATAAATCTCAAAAATGTATGTTCTTTACAGAAATATTACAAATAATTACTGTGCCAGTCCTAAATCCTCTTAATACGAGAAAATAATGCTATTTTCAGTGCATTGAGTTTTCAAAAACGGGAAATCGGTCATTCACATTCGGTTATGTTTTATAAGAAATTGAATCATTTGTTTTAAATTTTAAGTTATTAAATTCAAATAAAAACAAAAATAATATGGATTTATGTAGGTACCTACACTAGGTACTTACATTATAAAGGTCATTCAATTTCTGATTCTTTTTTTCACCGCACTACTTTTGTTGTCTGGTATCGCTCCAGTATGAATAAATAGTTAGGTAGGTATATACCTACAGTCAGGGAAATTCATTTTTAAAATTGACACCAATTTGGTAGGTAGGTACATCATACTAATTTATCATCAGGTACATTATTTTGCTGTGCTTTTGCCATTTCATACAACTGTCAAAGCATGACAGTTGATTTGAAAATACGCACAATTTATGTTGATAGTCAATTACGTAACAATAAATTCCCTGATTGGTACATACCGAGGTAGGTACTATACAAATACTTTAGACATGGACACTTAACTTAAAACTATTGCCTTATTCATCAAAATCACATAATATAATTCGCAATCGCAACAAATTACACAAATAATTACCAACCTAAGTTCCCTTGATGACAGTAACGGCACTTTTTTTTAAGTTCTGCCTACTTACATTTTTAACCGACTTCAATAAGGTAGGTAGTCATCAATTTGCCTGAATGTTTTTTTTTTGTATATACCTATAGGTAACTACATACCGGTAAACCGAAGGGGAAAAATATGCACTTAAAAGCGTGTGTGTTTCTAAGTGACTGCCATTTAAGTCAATAGTTTTTGAGATATGTAGGTACATAAGGGATATTTTCGTTCACAACCGTAGACGTAACGTTGTTTTTTTCTTTGAGAATTACTATAAAATACAACCTTATTATTCCTGTCGATAAAAATAATATAATTACATTCATCCCCACTAGGTACTTGACCCTTGCATGGTCCGACAGGCACTTGGCCGGTTTTTATTCTGACAAAGTATTTAACTACTATCAAAAATATACATGAACAAATACTTGCTTTGAAAAAAAAAAAATAACGGTGGAAAAATGGAAGAGTTAGGTAAACGAAATTAATACGCAAAACGATCATGATGGCGGATGGTTAGACCTATAGGTAAGTAAGTACCTATACCTTCAGGTGGTAAAATTTGACAATCATAGCTGATAAAAATTAGGTAAAAATCGCGTATGTACCATTATTATAGGAAAATAATAGGAGAATACCTATCGTAGAGGAAAATTGGAATTCACGTTTCAAACAAGTGAAATAATCGCGTCCTATCCCTATCGTGAAGTAGAATCGCCTAGACTGTAGTTCAATGAAGTAGGTTAAGTACCAAAGCAGCAATTTGTAGCTGAAATTAAAAGAATACTGAAAGCTCGACGAGTCACCCCAGCAAGGCAACCAGACTGCTTTCCTCGAAGGAAACTGTCCTACCTACTTTTTTGCCTTTCATAATGGATTAGGTATTCTATCTAATTAAAAAAAAACATGCACTGACTGCACGAGTTTTTACCAAAAAAGATTGGCTTGTATATTGTATTCAATCGAACCCCAAATAATTCCTCTTTTGGGATCCTAAAAATACTTACTAAAATATAGCCAGCCAAATAACTGCGACCAACTCGGATGTAGCGTTCGCCAGCAGCTACCGCGGCACCGCTCGCTCCGCTCGCTTTGCGTACGTGCGGTTGGCACAGTTCTACTTTTGGGCGGAGTACCCTAAGTTAATGCGACCAACTGTGAGAAAAGGCCAGAAAGTTAAAAAAGCTCAATTATTTAAAACAGTGTGCATCATTGGAAACGCAAAAAGTTTTTAGAAACAGGCGGTACCTACATTAATTTAAAAATGCGTCCATCATTAGAAGGTCACTAAGTTCTTAGAGGATCAAGTAAATATTTCCCTAAAATTATGTGGCCTATACAACATATACAGTACATCACATAACATCACGCCTGTAACCTGGGCTTAGGGTTAGGCAGAGGTGCACCTATAGTACACCGACATTTCGCCAGTATTATGTTTACTTAAGTCCCATGTTACGGGGCGAGACTATTGCCATCAATCGGGCAAAAATCCAGACTTCGGGCTGGTACTGAGTAATTCCAGATGGAAAAACTGAATAACACTTTGCCCGAGCCGCCGCCGCCGGAAATCGAACCCAGAACCTCATGTTCAGCACAGTAGCGGTTGCGACCACTAGACCAAAGAGGCAGTGCACCTACTAATTTATTGTAACAGTCGTAAATGGTAAAAGACTAAAATGTTAACATTAGGTGGTAGTAGAGTATTGGAGTTTAACTATCTACACTTTTTTTTTCATAATTATTATATTTTGAATTGACGATGGTGTGTACTATCGAATGAATGAATGAATGAAATGCACCGACCCCGTGACTTAACCAGACTCGATAAATCGAATGAACCCCAGGATTTGCAATTGCCCCTGGAGCCTCATGGTTCATGGGGCTACAGAGGCCATTGCATATCAAGGAGTAGACCGGGGGGCGTGGGTAATGGTAGGGAAGTAGACCGTGCCCTCTCATATCAACGTTTTATTGGTTTTCCATTTAAGTATGACTCTAATAATAATACCTACATTTAGATATTCCTACTTTTAAGAATATAGAAAGTTTGACAATATTTTATGAATGATTCGACGATGGTGCAATTAATTGCATTGAATTCGTAAAAATACGTAGGTACCTATCAACTTACTGCTGAAAAGCTGACACGACGATAGATAGTGTATCAGGTTTAGGTCAAAGTCCAAGATAAATAGGTATATGTATGTTTACAAAAACAAGTTGCTAAGTGTGGCAGATGTGCTTTTTAAATCGTAAAACCGAATTTTTTACTGGACCTTTTTTAATTAATTGGCGAAACTTCACGGAAAAGTTGGATACCTATTCAACACGGCCTTTACGGTATTCAACAGTAATACTGTAAAGAAGGGTTTTTTAACTGTTTTTTTCAAATAATTTTCTAAAAAAATGCATTGGTAAGTACTTATAATAAAAGATAAAAACAAAAAAATATGAGGGAAATGCCAAAGTTTGGAAATAAATTATTGATTATTTTGTTTTAATTTGCATGATGGCCTCCTAGGTTCGATTCCTAGACCGGAAAATTGTTTTTGGATTTTTCCATTAGGAATTCTCAGTAGCAGCACAGAATAATAATATAGCAGCACGGAGTCTGGATTTGTGCTCGGTTGATAACAATAGGGTCGCTCCTATTACAAGGGACTAAAACGTAACTGGTAGAATGTGAGTGAAGGTACTATAATATGGTATACCTCTGCCTAACCTCTCGGGGAAAACAGGCGTTATGTTTAAGATTATTTATAGTGCGTACCTATTTTTTGAAAATACGATTATATTATACGATTTTCAGAAAGGTAAAGTCAACAAACTAAAGATTCTGTTTTGTTTTTTTCCGATATCTCTCTATTCTTTCGGTTTCTTTACTTTAATTTATTTAGATAATACCGCTATGAAATATAACTGAAGATTGATCAAACCTTTTTTGCACTTTTGCAGCAATATAATACAGGGTACGATGAATGGAATAATGCTGTGGAATGGCCCACAGACAACAGGCAACAAGAAAGCCCATACCCACCCCAGCGTCCCACACACGGATTGTATAACCGGCAAGACATCCCGCCGCTTCCACCACCAAACAGCAGAGGCCTCAACTTCGCCGTCTACGATCCTGTGACCAGGCAACGGGTTGCGCCTATTGACCGCAACTGTACAGCGCCCGGCTGTTGTGTACCAAAATGCTTTGCGGAAAAAGGAAATAGGGTAGATACCCATCATTAACACTTAATTTCTACCTAACTGTGAAGAAACTTGCGAATTTTTCACTTATTTGCTCGAAACCATATTTTTTCCAGGGTTTCCCAGGCACATCTGGACCTCCAGGAAGTCCAGGTTTTCCTGGTCACGAAGGGCCTGAAGGCCCACAAGGTACGAAAGGACAAAAGGGACAGATGGGAAATCCGGGAAAACGAGGACCAAAAGGTGATAGAGGAAAATCCGGTGAACGAGGTTTCGTTGGAAGAAATGGTCCAGCTGGTCCTCAAGGTGAGCCAGGTTTACCTGGTATCCCCGGTAGAGACGGTTGTAACGGAACAGACGTAAGTACTACCTACTTCATAAGTTCAGGTGAAATAAATAAATAAAACTTAAACTTTATTTAGTAAACAGTTTAGTGGTTACAGGTAAAGCTATTATATTGTTAGAATATTGTAAAAATTAATAACCTCACCTCTTATATTTTAAAGGGAGAACCTGGACTGACTGGGCCTCAAGGAGTCCAGGGACCTCGCGGTTTTCCTGGTCCTAAAGGAGATAGAGGAGACAAAGGAGAGGCAGCTTACACAGGAAGAAATCAAAAAGGTCAAAAAGGTGAAACAGGTGAAGAAGGTTCAAGCACCCAAGGTCTTACTGGACCAAAAGGTATACAAGGTCTACCAGGAAACAAAGGCAACACCGGACCCATGGTAAGCCAGCATTTTTAACACTCAAATAATAGTTCAAAAATAAAAAAGGTAACAAATTATATCGAAAGCCGTGTATGACTAATTTGAAAGGACTAAACTAAAATTAATCTTCTGTCCTTTTCTTAATGAATTAGAAAGAAAAAGATGCACTGAACTTAAAAGTTTAGTTTGTGAACAAGGGAATCGGCACCAATTTGTAATTTTCTGTACCTAACTCTAAACAAGCACGGATTAGGTACTTCATTTAATGTTTTTCCTTTCTTTTCTTAAAGGGTCCACCTGGTTCAATAGGTTACAAGGGTGACAAAGGATCTAAAGGATCAGCAATTCAAGGAGATAAAGGTGACCGAGGAGATCGTGGTGACAAAGGTCCGAGTGGTCCTCCTATTCCCTTCCCTTTCAAAGGACCTAAAGGAGTTATTAAAGGAATACAAGGTGACATGGGACATAAGGGTGATAAAGGAGAACCTGGACCAATGGGAGATAAAGGTGACACTGGACTAACGGGTGAAGCAGGACGTCCCGGACAGACGGGTATCAAGGGCGAAAAGGGAATAATAGGCAATCCCGGTGAAAGAGTACGTTAATCTTTATTATTAACATATAATAAAACACGTTACAAGTAAATATTTTTTGGGAACCGTTCCCATAAAATATTTGACATAATTTAATTTTGTTTAGATTATACAGATATTTTTATGTATAAACAAAATCAAAAATATAACATGATACTTATATTTTTAGGGTCGAGACGGACCGTATGGTAATTCTGGACCAAGGGGGCAGAAAGGAGATAGAGGAAATGATGGATTACCTGGATTGGATGGAAGATCTGGAGTTAAAGGAGAACCTGGAAATGATGGACTCCCAGGACTCAGAGGACTTAAAGGAGTTGCTGGTCCAGCTGGTGGCCGGACTGGGTCACGTGGACCACCAGGACCACCAGGTCAAAGAGGTTATCAGGGTCGACCTGGACCTAAGGGAACCGACGGCTTGCCAGGAGACAAGGGTGATATGGGACCAACGGGACCTCCAGGAGGTCAAGGCGAACACGGTGCTCCTGGTATTGAAGGAATAGCAGGCCCAAAAGGCGAAAAAGGAGAAGCAGGGCGAGATGGAACGCAAGGTGAAATTGGTCCCCGCGGTTTTGAGGGACCTCAAGGCCCAACAGGGATAAGAGGTCCTAAGGGTGAAGATGGTCTTTCAATACCTGTAAGTTATTTTATGTTTTTAGAAATTTGTAACAGGGTTCTGAATCTTTTAGTTTCGACATTACAAAAATGCATGCATAATACATAGCAAATAGGTATTATATTGTTTTTAAATAATAAAATAGGTAGGTTTTTGCATGTAAGAAACTAATGACATAGATTAAAGATACTTTATTTTTCTGTGGGAAATCCTCCTTGACGTTTAAACGTGATTCCGATAACTTATTTACAGACTAAACAATTTCATGACATTTCATTTCACGACAAAATGTTCGTTAAAATTACGCCAGGAGAACGTCCCTATATACTACCGGGATACAACTAATCCTTTTTCCTAATCTAGGTCAACGGTTTTAATTCTATAAGTAATAACATTCCTTTGCCTTTCACATTTTAGGGCCGGAAAGGTGAAAGCGGACTTAATGGACTGCATGGTTCAAAAGGACAAAAAGGAGAAAAGGGTTACCTTGGATTGCGAGGATTCCCTGGTAACTCCAGTTTAGGAACTGCTGGTAGTCCAGGTGAGATTGGACCGCCAGGAGAGAAAGGTGAAAAGGGCAGCCCAGGTTTTGATGGCACACCAGGTAGTCCAGGTGCTAAAGGAGACATAGGTGGACGATGCAATGACTGTAGGCCTGGAGGTGTAGGACCGAAAGGAGACCGCGGTGCAGACGGCTATCGTGGTTTTGTTGGAGAAAAGGGCCAACCTGGGTCTAAAGGTCAACAAGGCGAGAGTGGAGCCGACGGCAAAGACGGGCGAACCGGTGATCGAGGAGTCCCGGTAAGTTCTTGTTATAAATTATGATAATGTTATTTTGCCTTATGTTTGCTTTCTACAGGCTGTAAGGGTAAACAGTCTTGTCATTAAAACCATGGGTAGTTGACATAAACAAAAAAATAAATGACCGGATACAACAAAAAAAAAACGTCATTTTCATTAAAAGATTTTAAAAAGTTTCTATCCGACACCGTGCTCTCTAGCGAAACAGCTGACTGACTGAGGGAGGGGTCGCACTCGCGGCCGGTCAGGTCACATCCCGGACCACTCGCCCGTGTTGAGACGCAAGTTCGTTGCCCTAGCGCATAGGACAACTTGCGTCTCTTGTGGTAAAATGTAGAATTTAAAAAAAGAAAAAAAAGTTGTAATTTTCCATTGATTTTACGTTCTATAAATGAAACCAAACCACTGGTTGCAAGGATAACGGTGTTTACCCTAACACCCTGTATTTATCATTTATGAATACCTACATTCTACTATCATTCATTTTCTATTTAGTTATGCACGTACCTTTTACTTATTGACATTCCTACGCTATACTCCCATACCTATTAAAGTTTTAACAGAGTAATTTGAAAACATTGTAAAAAGCAATTATTTTTAAAAGAGTAACCGTGTAAAGTCACACAAAACATTAGACGACTTTATATCGCTAAAATATAACCCGACTAAGTGAAATTGCTCGTTAGTTTTCTATTATAGTTAGTTAGTATAATATATTACGTTACTTTGAGTTGATTGAATTTGGGATTATTTGTTGATGATTGAATTGTTCTTGATTTACAAAATAGCTTCTCGTGACGGGGACTTCAGGTTCTTGCCGGGTCTTCTCCATAGGAAACGACCAAATGGAACCATGCACCTAGCTTTTGACGTTTCATAGGTGCCCATGCCAATCATGCCATGTGATTTATGTGAAATAAAACAATTGAATTTATCTGTTTTATAAATAGGGTGAACGTGGTGATGATGGACCGATTGGACCACCTGGTGAAAGGGGAGATAATGCGATAGTAAAACCTGAGAACCTTAAAAAGGGTGAAGCCGGACCAAGGGGTGAACGAGGGCCCCAAGGTCTTAATGGCCCGAAGGGTGAAAAGGGAAGTTTGGGATCAAAAGGAAACCAAGGACAAGTTGGCATGCCAGGGCAAAAAGGAGACCACGGTTTAACGGGCCCCCCTGGAAACGATGGTACTTCCGGTTCAGATGGGAATCCAGGTACTCCTGGTAAAGATGGACTCTCAATCAAAGGAGAAAAAGGTTCACCAGGAAGTTCAGGATTAAAAGGAGACAAAGGATTCCCTGGCAGGTTTGGTATAAAAGGTGAACCTGGCCTGTGCCCAGCAAATCTGGCCGAACTAACAAGGGGTGACCGAGGAGCACCAGGTGCACCCGGTACTCAAGGAGCTCCAGGTACACTGTCATTATTATAATTTAATTTTTCATTCTTGTTTATTCGTTACTTTTTGTATGACCATACCTATTAAGTTATTGCAATATTCCTTGGTGCTATTCTACATATGATTGATCCTGTGTGTGTGAAGTTAGTTGATCCTGTGGAGGGAGTGACGTTCTTTCACTTACAGTGAATTTGTAAGTGCACAACGACTCACAAAAATGCGACTAAGTGTTATTCCACTTTTATTGTGAGATGGTAATATTGTGATTAATGACGTTGTTTTCTTATAATGCGACGACGACGTTTAGTAAAAATAATTATATTTTTTACACTTGTTAAAAATTAAAATGAGGTTAGTAGTACCTAGGTAAAGAACGGCTTAAACAATATTCTGTCCACTTTTTCACAGGCGAACGAGGGGAGAAAGGGGATAGAGGCATTTCCGGGCGTCCAGGAGCTAAGGGTGACATGGGTTTACCTGGAAAACAAGGGCCAGTCGGTCCTCGAGGTATCTCTGGAGAAAGAGGTGACACTGGTGAAATGGGTGCAATTGGGTTCCCAGGAACTCCTGGAGAATTGGGGCTTAAGGGATATCCAGGAACACCTGGTACAAAAGGTGATAAAGGTGAGCTTGGTCTATCGATGCCTGGTCCACCTGGTCCTTCTGGTTTACCTGGAGTTAGGGGTGACAAAGGAAACAGAGGAACTCCTGGAACGCCAGGTCCTGACGGACTCTCAGGAGCTTCTGGATTACCTGGAGAAAAAGGGGATCAGGGCGTCTCTGGTCGACAAGGTTTCCCGGGTGCCCCAGGTCAAAAGGGTGATCCTGGCCCCGTTGGACCACCCGGAGTGTCAGGAAGACCGGGTGCACCCGGAAGAGATGGACCTAAAGGGCAACAAGGATATCCTGGACCTGTTGGAAAACAAGGAGTTATAGGGTTACCTGGAAGTAAGGGAGAACCAGGAATTCAAGGTATTCCTGGCCAGAAAGGATTCCCTGGAATTCGAGGACGCCCGGGTCGGAACGGCCCGCAAGGTATCGCAGGTGCACCGGGAGATAAAGGGGACAAAGGAGATCGTGGCTTCGCTGGACAACCGGGTGAACCTGGCTTGGATGGTCTTACTGGCCCTGCTGGTAGAGACGGCTTAAAAGGCGATCAAGGTTATCCTGGACAACCAGGATTACCTGGAAAAATGGGATTATCTGGTGAAAAGGGAGACAGAGGTTCTACTGGGTTAGCTGGACTGAAAGGTGAACCTGGTTCAGCCTCAGATAAAGGTGACAAGGGCGACGCAGGTATTCCAGGTCTTCGAGGGTTAGATGGTAGGCCGGGTACATCAGGAGATAAAGGAGACAGAGGTGAAACAGGTAACCCTGGCTATGGAATTCCTGGGGTTCGAGGAGAAAAAGGTGACCTTGGTACGCCTGGATTAGATGGACTGCCGGGCCGAGATGGAGAAAAAGGAGACCAAGGTTTCCGAGGAATTAAGGGAGACAAAGGATTTATGGGTGTGCCAGGTGAACCCGGACAACCCGGGATGCCTGGACTAAACGGTCCTCCTGGCTTGCCGGGAGACGTAGGTTTACCCGGGCTAGAGGGAGTAAAGGGCGATAGAGGTGATATAGGTTTATCAGGAAGAGACGGATATGATGGAATGCCGGGTGCACGAGGCCCAACCGGTCCTGAAGGACCCCAAGGTTCGCCAGGGTTCAGAGGTGACAAAGGAGATCGAGGTCTTCCTGGAGTATCAATCAATGAAAAAGGAGAAAAGGGAGAAATCGGTTTACCGGGTTTAGCTGGAGTAAAAGGAGTAAAAGGTGATAGAGGCCCCGATGGATTACAAGGTCAACAAGGTCAAAAAGGAGATCGTGGTTTCATTGGCCTAAAGGGAGAAATGGGGTTGATTGGCCTTATGGGAGAAAAAGGTAATTTTTTGTTTTGTATTTTTTGCTTACCTAACCGAGTAAGATTGTATCTCTGGGATATGACGCGTCCATACGTACAATGCAGATTGATTAAATTGACTATTAGAATATAATAAAGCTCTATCCGTTGTCTACAACTCGCAAAATGTGTATTGAAGAAATTTTTAAATTTTTTGGACTCCTGCGATTCCGCTTGAGACGCAAAGTGACCGCGCTGTGAGAATGAGAGAAAGTGTATTCAATATTCTTCAAAATCATTCTGATTGTGAATCTGCCTTACGCAAAAAAAAAATTTACTTACCCAAATTCTGTGAAAATGATTAAGGAAAATATTTTATTCAGTTAATTGTAAGGGTTCTCTAACAATTGCTTACTAATGTTTTTTCACAATATCTGTAAAATAATTGTATTGTGTCTAACGTGATAATAATTTACCGAATTTTATTAAAATATTACAGGTGATCGCGGTCCTGCCGGGCCTACAGGAGTACCAGGATTGACAATGGTTGGCGAAAAGGGATTGCCGGGATTTTCTGGTAAACACGGTCGCCCAGGACCGCCTGGTTCAATTGGGGAAAAGGGTGAGCAAGGTTTTCCTGGGCTTCCTGGGCAGCTTGGACCGGCTGGAACACCAGGGACTGTGGGACCACAAGGAATAAAGGGTGATCAAGGCCGCGAAGGTGTTGCTGGTCCTCCAGGCTTTGATGGAAGACCGGGTAGTCATGGACCCCCAGGCCAACCAGGAGAAAAGGGCGACAGGGGTGAGAAAGGTGCGACTGGAATCGGGTATGATGGACCAAAAGGAGATCAAGGGCTCCCGGGCGCACCAGGTATGGTTGGAGAAAAAGGTGACAAAGGAGATCGTGGATATCCTGGACTTGCAGGGCAACCTGGCTCTACGGGTCGAATGGGCGAAAAAGGTGAGCGGGGTTTCACTGGAAGAATTGGTCTCGTGGGAAATGAAGGTACAAAGGGTGACAAGGGTGAAGCTGCTGGTTTTATATTTGGACCAAAAGGAGAGCGTGGACTTCCTGGATTACCTGGAGCAGATGGAATACCAGGAAGGGATGGGTTACCCTGTCCACCAGGAATAGACGGAATGCCAGGTATGAAAGGTGATCGTGGTTTTCAAGGTAGAGTAGGCCCACCAGGGCCAGTTGGACCGCCAGGTCTGCAAGGACTACAAGGTGATCGGGGTGAGATCGGTATTGCTGGACTAAGAGGACCATCCGGACCGCCTGGAGCTCCATGTGTCGAAACGGACTATTTAACGGGAATCCTCGTTGTGCGTCACAGTCAAGGAAGCTATGTACACGAATGTCCCGACGGTTTAATAAAACTCTGGGACGGATATTCTTTACTGTATATTGACGGAAACGAAAAAGCACATAATCAAGACTTAGGACATGCTGGATCTTGTGTAAGAAAATTCAGTACAATGCCATTCCTTTTCTGTGACCTGAATGAAGTGTGCAATTATGCGAGTCGAAACGACCGAAGTTACTGGCTATCAACAAATGAAGAAACTCCCATGAATCCAGTACAAGGAAATGATATTATCAAGTATATCTCAAGGTGTGTCGTCTGTGAGGCGCCAGCTAATGTCATAGCTGTTCACAGTCAATCGAACAGTGTACCGGAGTGTCCTGGAGGGTGGGCTGAACTTTGGATTGGATACAGTTTTGTTATGGTAAGTGCTTATTTCATAACGTTTACTTAAATAATAATTTCAATGACCCTTCATCTGAAGGCAATGAACCATACTCACATCATCATCTCCTGGTTTTACCCCAATTTATTTAGGGTCAGCGCAGCATGCCTTCCTTTTCCATACATATCTATTAATAGCCATTTCAGTAGTCACCTCATCTAGGCATATCATCTTTCACTCCATGGAGTTTCTTGCCCGTTCTTCTCCATAGGAACCTACTACGCTTTGGAATGGGCAACTAGCTTCATCTGTCTGACTGACCGACCCCTTGACAATTCAAAAGTGCCTGTAATTGGTTTATTTGAAATAAATGCTTTGAGTTTTTTTTTTTTGACACAGTTCCTCCAACGTTTGTTAGGTGTTCCCCTACTCTTTAGCCATCCACATTCATACTCGGAACTTTCCTTACTCCTCATTCCTCCGCATCATTCATCATAAAAGTTGCTATAAAAAGCTGAAAATCAAATGATGATAGGCTACTTAACTGTTATGTAACTAATTATTACATCCACACACATATACAATAAACTCACGACAAACTTTCCCATGGGGGTAGGCAGAAACTACAGGACGTCACCTGCTACGATGTTCTTTTGTTTCGTTTACGCCCATCCAAACTGGCGTGTGTGTGTGACCATTTGGTCACACACACACGCCAGTTTTATGAAACATCAAACATCTAATTACATTTACAGTCCATAAAGTCCCTCCTACTAATCATGTCAATGATGTTACCTTATAGCATACGGGAGCTGGAGGCCAAGGTGGAGGACAGGCTTTGGAGAGTCCTGGATCGTGTTTAGAAAGCTTCCGCACCGTACCATTCATAGAATGCAATGGCGAGGGCGGTACATGCCACAAATTTGCCAATAAGCTCAGCTTTTGGCTAACAACCATCAGAGACGAGGAACAGTTTGCTATGCCAATCCGAGAAACATTAAAGTCAGGAAATCTACTGCAGCGAGTAGCTCGATGTGCAGTTTGCATGAAGAACACAAAATAGTGTAATGAAATTATTTTAAGCCGACACCGCTGATCTGGTTTTGTTTAGTAATTATTATTAATTACCTAACTAATCAATTTAATTCTATTTTCTATTTGAAAATACATCTATTGGCAAGATATGAAGAGGCTAAGAGGAGTAGGTGTCATATTCGCCTTTTTGTAAACGAAGTCACTTATTATTTGAGTTCCTGTTTATCAATAACACACCAAAGCAATTAACGTAAGGTATTTTATTTAATTATTATAAAAATAACGTCTTACAAAGTATGTTATTGCATTGTTACTTAAATTCCTTAATTCTGTTATTTACCTGTCTACAAAAAATGCATCAATGCCTACGTTGGAATACAGGTGTATCTTGTCTGGGCTAACTAACATTTTCACATTATTCAACTACTTATTTTAAACCAAGTAAGTACTAATGTTAGTGCGATGTTTGTTACTCAATAGTGCCGGCGCCGCGCGCCGACGCGACGCCGTAGTTTATGATTTAGTTGAAACGTACTGAGGTAAAATTATATCTGCGTTAAGCTAGGGTTCCCGAAAATTGCGGTGGCCGCTACATAGCGTCCGCAGTTTACCGTCAAAAGACGTCACTGAAACGTTATTTATGAAAGTAAGTTAGTGTGTTTCCTGTGGTGTTTTTGACACCGTAGAGTCAACGGTGTCAGTCGCGGTGCCATTATTTTCATGAGGGCCGTCATTGCGGCCGTTATGTGGCGGCCACCGCTGTCGTAGGAATCCCAAGCTTAAGCACCGCGGGCACAGCTAGTAGTATATTATTTTATTATTATAGTATCTTTAAACAACTTTACTTACTTTCTTTCTTTTGTTGCTGAAAATTGTGTGTTAAAAGTATTTCAGTACCTAGCCAAAGTGAACGATCCGACTTTGAAAGTTGAAATCCTCATGCACAGATACACTCGATTTGTGATAATTTAGTTTTGCCTAATTGTATATAATAATAAATAAAAATTAATTAGAAGTTTTAGATTTACCGTTTACCTATTTAGCAACTGTAATTACTTTCTTAGTTTCCTGTATAGATTTATTGAATTTATAATTATTACCTACCTATTACATATTATTTTAAAATGATTTCAAATAATAGATACCCCGTAAAAATATAAACCTAACAAAATATTCAAAAATATTTCGTCTAGTTTACCTATAAAAAAATTTACAATATGTAAAAACTTATCTGCCAAAAAATGAGAGTACCTAGTAAAAATGTTTTTTATACAACACTGCCATATTGTAGATAGATTAATGTTAATGAATTTAAGAATTCGTACTCAATAAAAATAACTTAAAAAGTTGTTGGTATTTTTTTTTCATTTCAACCACCAAGATACATTATACCTACACGTAGACGCGCCCCACTCTTACAGTACTTATCGCATATGAAAGAAGAGTAGGGCGCGTCTTCGTAGATGGCATTATTTATTCCGTCCTACCATATGTATCTCCTTTCCAAAATCAGTGGATAGGACAGCTATAGGCATCGGTACCTACGGGCCATAAGATACCTACTAAGTAACATAATTTTGGTACAATTTGTTACTCTAACACCCTAGACGGGGCTCGTAGCTAAATAATAACAGCCGCATGGGTCGATCTTCAGGGTTAAGCAACGAGGTCGGTCCGTCGATGGGTGACCATCCATTACATACCGAGACGGCGATACCCCTCCGTGGGTCTCGGAAAACACGTTGGTTCCGGCCGTCATTTGTTCATCTTTGACAGTCGTTACGGGTAGTCAGAAGCCCGAAAGTCTGACAACCAGGGTTACCAAGGGATAAGTAGGTACTTATCGTGTTACCCAGTAACTGGGTCGCGGAGTTCCGATAGGCTCATAGGCAGCCAGCCACTCCATGTAAAATACTGATATTCAGCTGAATCCGCTTAGACTGGAAGCCCCCAACAAACTTAGTTGGGAAGGCTAGGCAGGTGATGATTGTTGCTAACACACTATAAAAGTCAATATACGTAGACGAGATAGGTACAGTCAACCTCACATCAGTGGTAACAATTTGACATTGACAGCGCCTTTATGTCGTCGCAGTAAGGTTGAATTTAGTAGTGCAACTGTTACCACTGATGTGCGGTTCTATGTACTCTTCAGATAATGTACCCATAGCGCCCACAGGGTGATGGCGGTGTCGATTAGATGTAGGCAAGTTGCCTGCTAATTCTGTCTGAATAGTCTGTGGTGTGGTGGGTGCCTGAGGGGCCTCCCCCCAAAGCAGCACTATTGAAACTGAAACTTGGTTCATCCTGCCACGAGTTATTCATTTAGCTAGCCACACTATATAGGGTGTTATGGTAAACACCGTTATCCTTGCAACCAGTGGTTTGGGTTCATTTGTAGAACGTAAAATCAATGGAAAATTACAACTTTTTATATATATTTTTAATCCACATTTTACCACAAGAGACGCAAGTTCGTTGCCCTAACCCTATGCGCTAGCTAGGGCAACGAACTTGCGTCTCAACACGCGCGGGGGGTGCGGGGCGTAACCTGACCGTCCGCGAGCGCGACCCTTCCCTCAGTTAGTCAGCTGTTTCGCTAGCGAGCACGGTGTCGGATAGAAACTTTTTAAAATCTATTAATGAAAATAACGTTTTTTTTTTGTTGTTACCCGGTCATTTGTTTTTATATTTAAGTCAACAACTAATGGTTTGAGTGACAACGGTGTTTACCCTGACAACCTGTATATCCACTATAGTCAATAATTTAACAGGGGCTGCTGCTGCAGTGTCGACTGTCGACATAGATAGCGATCGCTTTACCAACGAATTCAGTCGTAAAGTCCTATTGGCGTTCCAGACGCGCGAAGCGTGCTTGACAAGCACGTGAATTTTCATGCTTGTCAAGCAATTTTGACGAGACGCCATTTGACGACGACGGACTTTGCGACCGAATCCGCTCACAAAGCGCAGAGCGAAGCGACTGCCTATCTGACCCCCACAACACAAACCAGTTACTGGGTAATACGATACCCCTTTGGTAAGACTAGTTGTCAGACTTTCGGGCTACTGACGACTCGTAATGACTATCAAAGATCCACGAATGCATCCGGGACCAACGACTTAATCAGCCCTCATAATAGCTGCCAAACACAAAGTTGTAAGTTCGCCCGCGCGGTATGTCGATAAAAAGTAGCCTATGTCCTTCCCCAGTCAGAGTGCCATTTATCTCCTTGCCAAATTTTGTCCATATCCGTTCAGTGGCTTAGGCGTGAAAAGGTAACATACAGACAGACAGATAGACAGACGGACAGTTTCTTTCGAATTTATAATATATTATAGTACTAGCTGCCCGCCCCGGCTTCGCACGGGTAGCAAGTACTTATCTACGGCGCACTTACCCTACCTGCCTACCTACCCTACCTACCTACCCTACCTACCTACCCTACCTACCTACCCTACCTACCTACCCTACCTACCTACCCTACCTACCTACCCTACCTACCTACCCTACCTAACTACCCTACCTACCTACCCTACCTACCTACCCTACCTACCTACCCTACCTACCTACCCTACCTACCTACCCTACCTACCTACCCTACCTACCTACCCTACCTACCTACCCTACCTACCTACCCTACCTACCTACCCTACCTACCTACCCTACCTACCTACCCTACCTACCTACCCTACCTACCTACCCTACCTACCTACCCTACCTACCTACCCTACCTACCTACCCTACCTACCTACCCTACCTACCTACCCTACCTACCTACCCTACCTACCTACCCTACCTACCTACCCTACCTACCTACCCTACCTACCTACCCTACCTACCTACCCTACCTACCTACCCTACCTACCTACCCTACCTACCTACCCTACCTACCTACCCTACCTACCTACCCTACCTACCTACCCTACCTACCTACCCTACCTACCTACCCTACCTACCTACCCTACCTACCTACCCTACCTACCTACCCTACCTACCTACCCTACCTACCTACCCTACCTACCTACCCTACCTACCTACCCTACCTACCTACCCTACCTACCTACCCTACCTACCTACCCTACCTACCTACCCTACCTACCTACCCTACCTACCTACCCTACCTACCTACCCTACCTACCTACCCTACCTACCTACCCTACCTACCTACCCTACCTACCTACCCTACCTGCCTACCCTACATACCTACCTACCTGCCTACCCTACATACCTACCTACCTACCTACCTGCCTACCCTACATACCTACCTACCTGCCTACCCTACATACCTACCTACCTACCTACCTGCCTACCCTACCTATTTTTGAATTTTTTATCTCCGTAAGAACCATTCCTCGTACTTCAAGGAAGATTCTAAAAAATGAATTAGAGAGATTTGCGAGATTTGCGTTTTGCACCAACACATTTTGCGATTCATTTTTATATTATAGATACATACATACAGAATGTATGGGAGAACATGTTTTTGCAACTGCAAATGACTGACCTTTGTTGCCAGGTACTGACTATCCGGAGTTTCTTTTAAAAACTTCTATGTCGGTTGGTGACAGTACTTTAAATTTTGTATTTTTGATAATAATTAACCACACAACGAAAACGATATCTATCTAAATAGTGCTCTGTGATATCTATTAAAT
Source organism: Lithophane semibrunnea (assembly GCA_947363905.1). NCBI lineage: Eukaryota > Metazoa > Arthropoda > Insecta > Lepidoptera > Noctuidae > Lithophane > Lithophane semibrunnea. The sequence continues at coordinate 10,114,975 of OX376189.1, forward strand.
ATTTATGGAAAATGGCGCGCTAGTTTTGATTTTCCTTAAGTGTAAATACAGGCATTGGCAAAACCGTTAGACAGCCTATACAAAAAAATATGGTTTGAAAAAGAAAAAAAAAGAAAAAAAAAAAAAAACTATATCTAAATACTATAACCGAAAGTTTTGATAAGTTTTCCAGTTGATTTACTTAAAACTATTGTTGTGCCCATTGTTAAAAATAAGACTGGAGATGCGAGTGACAAGAGCAACTACAGGCCTATATCCCTGGCTACCATCATTGCAAAGGTGTTGGACGGTCTGATTGATCAGCAGCTGGATAAGCACTTAACACTCAACGACGCGCAGTTTGGGTTTAAGCCACGTTTATCCACGGAAACAGCTATACTATGCCTCAAACAGACTGTTCAATACTATGCAAGTAGGAAAACACTGTGTATGCATGTTTTCTGGACCTCTCCAAGGCCTTCGACCTCGTATCTTATGACTGCCTATGGAAGAAACTGTCAAATGTTGAGAACCTCCCAAGCGATATCATTAGGATGCTAAAGTATTGGTATAAAAACCAATACAATTATGTTAAGTGGGCGGGTGTCCTGTCAGATGCATACGGGTTGGAGTGCGGTGTGAGGCAGGGGGGAATCAGCTCACCCAAGCTATTCAACCTGTATGTAAACGAGCTGATCTGTGAGCTCAGCAATACCAATATCGTGTGCTCCATTAACGGGTACTGCGTCAATAACATCAGCTTTGCGGATGATATGGTATTGCTGAGCCCATCGATCAGTGCACTTAGGAGGCTTCTTCGCATCTGTGAAGACTATGCGGTGGCTCACGGCCTCAGGTACAATGCGACCAAGAGCGAGCTACTGGTTTTCAAAGCGGGTAACAAATGTTATGATACTGTCCCACCGGTCACCTTGGGGGGCGCTCAGCTTTCCAGGGTCACAAAGTTCAAGTACCTGGGGCATTGGGTCACTGATAGTCTGTCCGACGATGCGGACGTGGAGAGGGAACGCAGAGCATTGGCAGTTCGATGTAACATGCTGGCTCGTAGGTTTGCACGTTGTACTAGGGAGGTGAAAATTACACTCTTTAGAGCGTATTGCCAATTTATGTACACGTGTGCTATGGGTCAGCTATACAAAAAGCTCGTACAATGCTCTGCGAGTCCAATACAATAATGCCTTCAGAGTTATGTTGGGGCTGCCGCGCTTTTGCAGTGCATCGGGGATGTTCGCGGAGAATGGCGTGCCAGATTTTTACGCACTGATGCGGACACGGATAGTATCCCTGATGCGGCGAGTGCGCGACAGCTCTAACAACTTGGTAGCTATAGTAGCCGACAGGATGGACAGTCCAATTATGTGGCAATGGATGACCACTCATCGTGCGTCATTCCGTTATTTAAAATAAGTTGTTTTTGTTGATTTCTTTTTGTGTAGGTATGTGTTTACATGTATGTATGTATGTTTTGTATATAAAATTGTAATGTGTGTTGTTTATGGACCTATGGTCTGAAATAAAATTTAATAATAATAATAATAACCCCACCGCCGTATCTCTACATTGACGTCGTGGTGGGGCTTGCGCGCTCCGAACTCTGGGTCTGTGCCGGCTGAGTTTACTTCGCCGGAACAGGTCTAGGATGAGGAGCCAGACCAAGAGAGATACAAAAACCCGCAGGGCAGCATGTGGCGAGCTGTTGGGCAGTAGTGACCCCACGGACCCTACCTCCCGGGAGAACTCTTGTTCCTCATCTCTGGCTTGCCTTTATTGGCCGGCTAGAGTGAACACTGACGAGGAACAGAGCTCCCACCTCATTCTTGCCTTTATTGGCCGGCTTGAGTGGAGATTCGCAAGAGCAAACGTGCTCGGAGGAAGGAAGTATTCCAGTAAGATGCTGGTAGGGATCTTGACCGTACTTCCGGGATTGTCCTGATAGCCGTGGAATACCTCTCCACTCCTCTTAAGCACCTCAGGAAGTGTTGCCCCTTTGTCGCTACGTCACTATGTGCTAGCGACAGTTTTTGAGGGCCCATTATTGAGTGTGCAAGTCACCCCCTGCCATTTTATCCGTGTATATATAAAACATTGATCAGGCAGGGGCAATAGTTCCAGGTTACCCGTCCACTTTAGCCACGTAAACCCATAATCTAATATCTTTGTTTCCCTATCCTGCAATAGTCCTACTCCAACCGGGGATTGTCCTTGGGTGCACTTGTATAGTGCGAACAGGGATAATCGTCGGTTGGTGCCTCATTCCATTCGAAATGTCTAACGGGCCTCTGCGAGTTGGCTTCGGCCCCTCGTACGCCTTCCAAAAGACCGGGACCCCATGGTCCCGAGATATGTAAACATATATAAAAAAAAATAATAATAATGACTTTAACCACACAACAAAAATGTTAACAAATATTTATGGAAAATGGCGGCTGGTTTTGTTTTTTCCGCTAGCGACGCGCGCGTTGGTGTAAATAAAGGCATAATACCGCTGAACATCCTATATAAAAATATAATACCTAATGTTAAAATTACATAATACGCAAATGGGGTTAGGGTAGTGAACAATATAGACTGAAATTCCCACAGACGATATAAATCATTATTTAATAGTAAAGATAGAGTTTTATTCCGCGCGAACGCGGTGGCACAGGGGCAGGCTAGCGCGGTTTGTCGGGGCGGGTCAAGTGGCCTGCGCGCTTGCCACCAGCGGTCTTACCAGAAAAAAGCGCAAGTCTCTGACCTCCGTGAATTTAGCCGCACGATTTCGTTATTATGAACTTTTGTTAGGGCTAATTGTTAGAGAATCGTTAGAGAGGGTTAGAGAGAAAAGAAAAATCGTTAGAGAGTAATTAGTTTTTAAGTAAAAACAATTTTAATTTTTCGTGTGAAGTTGGCCCCCCTTCACGCAAAAATGGAGTTAGACGTAATTTTATTTTTTTAATCGTAAGAGAGAGATTGAGAGTTTCACAAAATCGTTAGAGAGTTTATATTTTATTTGATATTAAATAATTTGTAAGAGCGTGACGTTAGCCCACCTCTGTGAATTTTGCCCCCGATATAATTATTCTCAACTTTTGTTAATGCTAATCGTTAGAGAATCGTTGGAGAGAGTTGAGAGAAAAATGGTTAGAGAGTAATTCGTTTTATTTATCAACGATTTTAATTACTTTTGTGAAATTGGCCCCCATTCCCGCAAAAATGGACGTAGACGTATTTTTTTTATTTTTTATAGTTTGAGAATCGTTAGAGAGAGATAGAGAGTTAAAAAAAATCATTAGAGAGTTAATATTTTAATTGATATTAAATTATTTCTTGGAACACGTTTTAGATTAAACAGGCTCGCTCTTATTATGGGCAACATATTCGGCCGAACGGTACTTTTACTGTACCTGGAAGTTAGTAAAGATACCAGGCATTTCGTCATCACATGAGACAGCTTTGATCAGAGGACTCACGCCACTATAGTTATAGAGTGTATTACATTATTGTCTGGTATCTTGGATGGGCCGGCAACAAAATTATATATCTCAGTTTCTCGACAGCAATGATAAATTAACAGATATTTTATAAGCGCGCAATCGTGAAGACTTGAAAACATTCCAATTGTAAGGTTTTTACTTGTAGTGAAATGTAAAAAAATAAAAATGAATGAAACGTGGGTATGTGTACCGCTGCTGCGCGGAACACTTTTTTCGGTTGTTTCGTGAGTGTATAACATATCTGTTAATATAATATCATTGCTCGACAGTATTTTAATAAGAGAAGACATTGAAAATGAAGAAAATCAATAAATCATTATTTAAAACAAAAATAAAGTTTTATTTCATAAAAAATCTGTAACACTTCTAACTTATCCTGGTTAGAATTATTGAATAATAAAAAACCATTTTTGGACATGTCCTTTCGAATCGATGTGACCTGTGGAAGATGCTCACATCCATTCATCAACTTGAAAAGAGCTGATAATTTTAAAACGGCTGAACCGATTTTCTTGAATCATAGCTAAGAAAACTCTATCAAGGCACCTTTCAAAAAAAAAAAAATCAGAATCGGTTCAGCCGTTTGGCAGCTACGATGTAACATACAGACACACAGATACACACGTTAAACTTATAACACCCCTCTTTTTCCGCCGGTAGGTTAAAAACCCCGACAAGCACCCACCTTTTGTGTTTTGAGCATAAATGATGCACTATAAGTACCGAATCAAATTGAAACTACCAACAATATTTCGTATTCTTATAAGGTATCACTGTTAAATGATCGTTGATCAAATACACAACTTTACCACTCATAACTATAACGTCCCTCTGCATCATGTCATGTATCAGTAGTACCTACTACTCACGGTACTACTCGCGCTCACGGTGCACAATGAGAAACGTAAGTGTGGTCGCTTCATTCAATGCAATAATCCTCGCGGTAAATCTCTTTGATCTGCCTAAAATGCCGCCACCAGAGTAATCAATCACCTAACGTCAAACGCCAATGTAAATGCCGCTGACAAATTCTCGAGGTAAGTCGTGGTGTAGTACACCCACGGTTAACGTCTATCGCGATAATCCGTTGGTGTGGCCCCAGCATATTATAAGAGATTTGTCATATTTAAAAATAATTTAAAAAAAACTTTGTATCTCCGGCAGGGGGGAGTGGGGGTATCTACTAACCCTTCCCCCCTCTCCTCCCACCCCTATCCCCTATCGAGGTGGCACGTTTCTAAATTTTAACCTGCTCAGGTCCTAGGGTAAAACGCGTTCTCAGAAATAATTTAATATCAATTAAACTATTAACTCTCTAATGATTTTTTTTAACTCTCTATCTCTCTCTAAAGATTCTCAAAATATTAAAAAAGAAATTACGTCTACGTCCATTTTTGCGGGAATGGGGGCCAATGTCACAAAAGTAATTAAAATTGTTGATAAATAAAACTAATTACTCTCAAACGATTTTTCTTTTCTCTCTAACTCTCTCTAACGATTAGCATTGACAAAAGTTGAGAATAATTATATCAGGGACAAAATTTACAGAGGTGGGCTAACGTCACGCTCTTAGAAATTATTATCAAATAAAATATTAACTCTCTAACGATTTTGTGTAACTCTCAATCTCTCTCTAACGATTCGCAAACGAATAAAAAAAAAAAATTACGTCTAAGTCCCTTTTTGCGGGAAGGGGGGTCAACTTCACACGAAAAATTAAAATTGTTTTTACATAAAAACTAATTACTCTCTAACGATTTTGCCTTTCTCTCTAACTCTCTCTAACGATTCTTTAACGATTAGCACTAACAAAAGTTCGTAATAATGAAATCGTGCGGCTGACTGCCCCCAGTTGCTAAGCAAATTCCGATTTCGTGCTCCTGCTAGACTCCCTCGTACCCCTATTAGTCCCTTGTACCCCACTCCGTGCAGAACTGTTCTCGGCACAAGTTCTATTGTCCCTCGGCTCTGTAAACAGTTAAACGAATACAGCGATCTCATTGACGTGCATTTTGACTCGTTTGGCAAGTTCCACAGAATAACATCTACTAGTGTGTAATAATGCATTTCTTTTTGACATTGGCTGTAATTTGAATTTGATTTTTATGTGATTTTTGTTTCGTGTTATTTTTATTGTGAATTTGGTTTTATAACATTTTTATTGAGAATTCGATTTTGTATTCCATTATTTTGATTGTGCTTTTAAATCTATTATTATTTTATTTTTTGTATTTAAATATTCTGCATTTAATTTTGTATTTAATTGTGATTTTGTAGTTAATTTTGATTTCGTATAATTTTGACTTTGTTTTTTAATTTCTGTATTTAATTATGATTTCTATTTAATTTTTATTTAATTTTAATTTTGTACTTATTCAATTTTGATTATGTTTTTTAATTTCTGTATTTAATTTGGATTTTAATTCTGTCATGCCTTAAGCTAACTGGTTACACATACTTTATGGGGCATGCGGTGCTAACCTATATTAAATTGTTATACTAACCCTTTTATATAAGAATCTTTATTTGAAAATGTAATTATAAACAATTGTTGGTTGGCCAGATATCTATACATATAATAAATCTGTAGACGAGGCGTTTCTGTACAATGAAAAAAAAAAAAAAAAAATTGGTTGGTTGTCCAAGAATAACCAACAGATTCCATTTCTACCATTTTTGGAATTTTTGTCTGTTTGTCTGTTTGTCACGTAAAAAGTACGAAATCAATATGGTTAACTTTTATACTCAAATATTGTGTGTAACTCGATGTTTCAATTAGTTTTTGTTTCATCGCAATCGCTTCAAAATATCAAAAGATATATGAATTTAAAGTGTTCAAGAAGGAATTTTCATTACGTAATGTACATCCACGTAACGACATCTATTGACGCGAAATGATACTTACTTCTTAATTACTAGGTTTGTGAGATCGTGTGTTGTTATATGACCGTCATTTTCTTTGCGCGGAAACTTAACGCGATACATTGTGTATAGAATATAACTCTAAAGTTAGATTAATTAAAATTTTCCAGATGCGTTGTTTATTTATTAGTTTAGTATTAGTGCGATAGGTGGCGCTACCTATCTTTCAAATCTTGATAATCATGAAAGAATAGTGACAAATGTTAATTTCTTAAAAAATATAGGTATTTATTCTTTAATTTTTCACTTTTCTACATAGTTTATTTAGCTTACAGAGTGTTCGAACGTTTTCCCATATATTTTGACAGTATCATTTCGTGCTCGATAGATGGCGTTGTTCGTTTAATTTCATTTTCTGAATCGCGGTGTTAAGACTCTCCGTCGAAGAATGACTTTCGCCCAGATATTCCAAATAATTTTTAGTATAGGTATCTTTGTTTTTGACTTCTTTAGTGTCGATAATATAATATAATAAATAAATAATAAATTGTTGGTTGGGTTGGGTTGTCATTCGTTGAAAGTATTGATTTAGAGATGGGTTGTAACAGGTGAAACACGATATCTGTGATCACTGTGACTGTGAGAAAAAATAACAGATTCAAATATCTGTTATTAAATCACAGCCTGTGATTTTTGATAAATACGTATCTCAATCGAATATCATCTTTATTTCTTTTGATTTAAAGTCGAAAATCGTATCTATCTGTTATAAAATCACAGCCTGTGATTTTTGTACAGACGATAAATACGTATTGACTCAATTGAATATCTTCTTTATTTCTTTTCGTTAAAGTCGAAAATCGTATCCGAAGTTTTAACAGTAACAGTCTTGAGGATCTGTGATTTTAAGTAACAGATATTTTTTATCGTTAGGAGCAATTGCTATCTGCTATTTTATAATATCTGTGATTTCTATCTGTGATGATAAATACGCCTCACTCCTAATTGATCCGATTGGTTTTGATTTGGTATTTTGGTTGGTTTCGTTCATTAGGTTCAAATTAAGAAGTCAAGAAACGAGTCGTTACAGATTGATTCAAACTTAATGGCGGCTCGGAAGTTAGCTTTTAGCTGCGCAGTACCCCACCCCTCACCCCCGCTGTCACATGAAATTGTTACTGCGCAGCGACTCGCCTCATGTTCCGAGCCGCCATTAAGTTTGAATCGAACTGTATTATACTTCGTAATTTTTTCGTATGATTCGTGACCGCCGCTCATTCGATTCGATCGTTGTTGGCGTGTGTAAGGCCTCGGCCTTGAATCTTGCGGGCAGCGGGGCGGATGGCGGCTCGGAAGTTAACTTTTAGCTGCGCAGTACCCCACCCCTCACCCCCGCTGTCACATGAAATTGTTACTGCGCAGCGACTCGCCTCATGTTCCGAGCCGCCATTAAGTTTGAATCGAACTGTATTATACTTCGTAATTTGTTCGTATGATTCGTGACCATCGCTCATTCGATTCGATCGTTGTTGGCATGTGTAAGGCCTCGGCCTCGAATCTTGGGGGCAGCGGGGCGGCGGCGGCGGCGGCGCGGGAGCAGGGCGGGCATCAAAGACCCGTTCTCGAAACTAGCGGGCAGATTGCGCGTCACTATAGCCGCGTAGTGTTGTGTTCACGATTTTGTCGTCGAGATATTTGTTTTTATTCGCGAAAGAAATGGCTGAACAATGGCGGCAACATCTTTTTGATTCAAATTTATTCCTAACGCTCAATTTATTGTGGGCAACAACACTGCAATGCAGACGCGCGGGCGGTCACCGCTTGAATGGAGTGCACCGCTCGCTGCCCGCCGCCTCGCCGCTGCCGCGCCGCTGTTTTCGAGAACCGGTCCATTTGATTTTACGCATAAGATCCTGCTGCGCCCGCGCCGCCGCCGCCGCCGCCGCCGCCCCGCTGCCCGCAAGGCAGAGGCCTTATGGTTGATTCGATTTGTTCGACTATCGGACAGCAATAAATATACAAATATTGGCACATGTTTCTGGGGAAAGTCAACAATATACATCGATAAATACGGTTCCCGAAGAAGAAGATGTCACACACTATCCAGTAGAGTTCTTAGAATCCCTTAACACACCCGGTCTTTCAGCACACAAAATTTGTTTAAAAGTCGGAGTGCCAATAATTCTTCTCAGAAATTTAAGTCCTCCCAAACTTTGCAACGGCACTCGGCTCATAGTCACCAATCACCAACAAAACGTCATCGAAGCCGAAATCTTAACAGGTTGCGGCGCCGGTGATGTTGTTTTTATTCCAAGAATTCCTCTGATTCCCAATAATTTCCCGTTTAGTTTTAAGCGTGTGCAATTCCCCGTCAGCCTGTGTTACGCCATGACCATTAACAAAGCTCAGGGCCAGACATTATCCGTTGCGGGGGTGGATCTTAGTATTGGTTGCTTTTCCCACGGCCAACTTTATGTAGCTCTTTCGCGTGTGAGCAACCCTAGCAACTTTTTTGTGTACGCTCCAGGTGATTCCACCGCTAATATTTTATAAAAGGAAGCATTTTCTTAAATAAAAACACAAGTTTTTTGGCAGTTTCTTACTAGGAAAAATCACCAGGCCTGGTCGAAAGATTCCCCCTTTTTAAATGAAGGTACAACTTTTCTAAGCGACATATTATTGTTTTCCGACATCCATGCGAACGAAGTCGCGGGCACAGCTAGTAAATAAATAAAACTTCACCGAGGTTATAATGACACACACTATAGTCTATTTCAGAATGGGAAATCGTCGATTGACAGGAATAAACTAAATTTTAATGATTTTTAGTTTAGTTTAGAGAATTTGTGACAAGAGAATCGGCGCCAATGCCGTGGTTTATCAGATTGGACGGATTGAAGATTGATCATCAAAGGTCCCTTTAAAGATTGTATCGGGCATAGCATAAGGCATACGCTACTGAAAAAACTGGGTGTTAGGTTTAATTTTTTGTAAAAAAAACACAAGTACTTATATTCTCGTTCGCGCAGCAGATCAGTGTTACCAACTTAGTAGATTTTCCACTAATACTGGTGGTTTCGTAGAATTCAGTTTCAATTACTGAAAATGCTATCACTCAACCACTAAGCCACGAAAACCTTACGAAATATAATTAATTTTACTTTATTTAATTTTACTTTTTTTCAGGACTTCAGGAGTATTTAATATGTAATAAAAATTATTTATTATATTACTGTGTAGGTTGATTTTAAATATTTTATTACGTAATAATAGAGAACATTTTTTACTAATATTAACCTACTGTTTTCTTTCGTTAAAACTAAATAATTGTTTAATGGAAATTTTAGCGATTTTTAGAATAGAGCCGATTTTTTTTAGTGGTTTTCTAATGATTTTAGAAGTTGAATCTTGTGGAGACTGTGGAGAGCTAGTTTAATTGTTGGCAACACTGCAGCAGATAGGCTAGCTGCTAGCTGCTAGCTGTCAACGTAGCGGGAATTGAAACATTGACTATTTTGAACAGGCATTTCCAAAAATAATATTTTAATCGATGAAAAATTAATTACAGTAAAATCAATTTACGCGACATAAAATGTTTGAGTGGGCTTATAGTGGTGCCAATAAAGCTGTCCCCAGAAATGTGGGCCCAGAATGTGCCTACTTTTTGTCGACTAAAAGGCAAATAATAGAAACCGTAATCGTGGTTACGATTTGTGTATACATTTCAGTAAGTGCTGCTTTTAAATATTTAATGGAGTTAATTTAGGTCTTATTTATTGCAAGATGTTTTAAGCATGAGGTTTATAAATCTGCTTGCAATAAGATAGCTCGTAACTAGCGTAATTAAATTAGTACATAGGTACTCTGCCTTATTTCTCTCAATCAATATTTAACTGATGATTTTAGTTCAGTGAACAAAGTTAGAATTTTTTTTACAGATCAAGACATTTCCAAGCTTAAGTATACCTCAAGATACAAATTATGTGAAAAGTGATAGAGGAGGTAAAAGATTATTAGTAATACTTTTGGCTCTGCTTTGGGGCATGGAAATTGGTTTTAAATTTGCCTCACGCACCGTCATATATTTGTTAAATCCTTGCCATGTAACCACATTGATACAAGTGAGTATTAATTTCTAAATAATTACTTCCACATTAGAGAACTCATTTATCTCTTCCCATAAAACGAAGTATAAAGTATTCCTATTTTTTTAAACTAAGAAAAACATTTTTACTGAAAAATATTTTGTGCGGCAAATATTTTACTTAAATATTTCATGTACATTTTCACTATCTTTATTGTAAATTGAATTATTCATTTGATTTATTTCAAACAGCCACATGAATAAGATACCTTTAATAATAATTTAAATTGAAGATATGTTTGCCTTTTCTACAATAAAATGTTATTACTGTTTTAGATCTATCTACTGGCAGCTCCACCCAGCAAAACCGTTACAGCTTTATTTCGTATTCATTTGAACTTATTAAACGGGCCTTTGTTAGCATTTCTGTTCCCTGAAACAGCTTCAAGGAAGGTAAATATCCCTTCTATTTTATAGTGTAGGGGAATTTGCAGGCAGCTCACCTGATTGATTGTGGTCACTGTTGCTTATGGACATGGGCGATACTAGGAGCGCCCTAGAGACATAATTGTAATGTCCCATAAACTTGTAATAAAATATTACCCATAACCTTTAAACTCAAACAGGATCTGCAATATACACAATTATTACTCATTGTATTTTTTGTATTGTTGTCATTTTTATTTAATTTTGTATTTTGATATTAGATATTTGCTGAGGCTGCACTTTACTGGATTCAACATGGAATGATGTTTGTCATACCATACTATCTTCTAAGGGTTGGCGGTGCGTTGAATTATATTAATATTTGACATAATCTATTTCATAATAATTTATCAACTTCTTCTTCTAGGTGCCTACAACATAGAACCTTTTTGGGATTTTAATTGGGCAATATTCAGCTATTGTCTAAACTTGATATATCACTTTATTGTATTACAACTTATTGCAATCGTAAGTAAACCCATTAAATTTATTTTTGGTTTCAAATATACATAGTTATGCAATATAATGCTCCTAATATAGTTCCAAATTTGTGTGCTTTGACTCAACCATATCCAAGGAATAGTCAGTCTTTAGAATACAACTGAAACAAAATCATAATTTCACCGTCAATTTATTTTATAAGGCGAGGTTACGAATTTAATTCAAGCAATTCAGATAAATTCACATGAGTACAGCCATACTTAAAATTCAGTGATAGCAGGTAGGTACATACCGCTAAAGTAGAACCGTGGGAGGGCCTTGTATGTGAATGTCTGTGTTGAGTTAACACGGGTTGATGAATAATATATTTAGCTGCACAAGAAACATCTCCATTAACAGAAAATCGCCTACCCTAAAGGAGTGATAGACTAGTTTTCGCAGTGCGGCAGCGCCAACCGGCAGATTTTATTGTATACGACCCGTGCAAATTCTACTAAAAAGGTACAAACAAGACATGACAGACAGACAAATTAAAAATCCGGAGTCACACGTGTCAGTTGAACAGATTGATGTCATATAGCCTTTATCCAGTGGAAGATCAAGACGCTTCATAGGTACCTCATTCGTCAAATTATGATGAGCAGCACGTGTAGCATGACAGGCGTGGTCCGAGGGGGGGGAGGGGGGGTTTGGGGGTCATGACCCCCCCTAAAATCATTTAGAGGCTCGCGTAACACGCTTGTCTTGAGTTGACAAAGCAAGTTAATTGTAGGTATTCTATATTTTCTCCTCCTGTTTATGTTTGAAAATATATTAAAACTATCGAGTTAGTTTCGGTCTCTCTTATCTCCGTAGGTACATCATCTACTGTCCTAACACCTATTATTTATAAAAAAACTGGCGCGATCGCGCCTGAGCATGACCACCGTAGAAACGGGTTTTGTCGACGGAAGAATAGACAAACTGACAGATTGCGATTGTTTATCTCATTTTGTCTACTCTTCCGTCGACAAAACTCGTTTCTACGGTGGTCATGCTACGCGTGCAGTTTGGAAGTTCTGAAACAGATGAACATAGGTACATTCATAACCCTCCTTTTTGGTTCGCCGTAGTCGGGGTAAAAATAGGCTTATTTTTTTTCAAACTCAATCAATAGGTACTTATATGATTCGCCCACTTTACTCATGAACGAATATTCCCGAAACCACACGAATCTGGCCGATTGTTCGTGTTTCCTCTCCACGGGTTCACTCTATCACTCTATGCAGCCGGTCTAGGTACGGCCGACGGATGACTGGTATCCGGCCAAAACACTATCCGTTTCATCACTAAATTTAAAGATCCAGATTCCTTTTTCGAGCGGGCCTGACAGTAAAAGAAAGGGTTGGTCTTTTAAAAGGAATTAATGAAACCTATTATTTTTTAATTAATTGTTCAAACAATTTTATTTTGCCCTCAACTGCCCATATCGAACTCCGCACAAACAAGGGCGTTAAGTTATTTGAATCGTTTTTATAGATCTCAGTTTCTCGTATGACTTGGAGGCCAAAATAATTCAAAGTTTTAATTTTAACTGATATAAGGTTAGACAACTTCCGAGAGGCTAGAGCCCAGAATAGAAAAAGGCTCGAGAGCTAAAGAGCTACAAGTATCTATCGGCTCTTAAACTAGGCCAAAACAAGAGTTAAGTCTTTTGGATCACTAGCCGTACGGCAAAAATCTAGCCGTATGTAAGTGACCCGTAGCGAGTACCTACTGCGGATGGCGGGAATGGCAGCCGCCAGGCGGTGGAAATGATATTCGAGGTCGTGGTGTCGTTGCCCGGGGTCCTGAGTTGTGGCCAGAAGGGAGATTAAATCGAATTACCGCTCAACAAATCTCTTAGAAAATTGTATCAAATGAACGTTACTCGGAAAACTTTTATCGTAACTACCTATTGCTGAAATCTAACCATCAATAATATTATCTACTTGAAAATTTAAAAAATCGGGGACTCTTCATTATTCATTCTTACACGATTTCAAGATCTTTAATATAAATAGATTGCTGTCTCATAAAAAAATGTCTATTATAATTTTTTTATTAGATAAATTGACTCTATAAATTTTTCATAAATATTTAGCATGGAATTAACCTACCTACCTAGTATTTATTTAGCTTTCAGCGATTCATTAAATATATATTAGGCAATGCCCGCAGTAAGATTTGCTGTGTAATTACTTAATATATTTTTGTTTTCCTTCCAGCCAGCCCAAGTAAACTTGAATCACATGCTCTGCCCGGCTATATTGGATCCGTTTGATGGGCCCTGGTTCAGAGTAGCAGCGGTCGTTCACCAAGCACTGTTGTGTCCTTTGCTCTGCAAAGCTTTTTGTCTGATCGCTGACTTCTGCCTTACGAAATTTCCGCCTACTAAAGTAAAGCCACATATGAAGGATACTCTTATGGACAGCCTTACTGTTAACAAAGCAATTGACTACCACCATGAGGACTAGTCGCTGTTGCAGCTGGAACAATTTATGGCTGTAATCCCCTCTCAGGGTAGGTAAAACTATAATACAAATTGCCTTTTGAGTTGGAGAACAATATTTCATCGCGTCCATTTGGTTTTGGTGGTTAATATATTAATAAGGTAAGAATTATAAAAGATTATTAATGAACTTTTGCAAAGATTTTTGTGATGATATTTGTTGATATTAGGTCTATTTACTGTAATAATTGGTACCAATAATCTCAACTTATCATGTAAACACGCCTTCATTACCTTTAAGCATTGTATCGTGGTATATTATATTAACCAAAACTGCAAAACTGTTCTAAGTAGGTACATGTGGGTCAATTTCACGATACTGCTACGTCTGTAGGTAATTCAAATCAGGGATGTTGCGGATATCCGCAACTGCGGAGCTTCCGCATCGATTTGGACATCCGCATCCGCAATAATTAATGCGGATGTTCACGCGGATGCGGATGTCGCACAGGTTGCGACAAAAGAAGGAAAATAAGCGGAGCCAGAGACTGGTGCGTGCCGTACGCACGTGCTCATTGGCCAATAACAGCGAAGATTTCGTTAAGATTCGACGCGTTTGTTATTGTTCATTTGTTTCTCGTAAATCAGTCATAACATGATTAGTTGTCTGCAGCTGATAAATTATTTAAAAACTGAATTTACAATGCACCGCCGTAAAGTGACATTTGGAAAAAATATCTTAAGCTCCGCATCCGCTTCCGCGATGTGAAAAAATGGCAACCGCAACATCCCTGATTTAAGTAGCTATTATTATGGTTACACATAATTGCAAGTAAATGTCGTGTATTTTTGTAAGCTAGAAACGGAACGAAAACTCATTGTGCAAAAAAAACGTCCACAACGCGTTGAGGAAATCAACAGATTCGTGTTGAGATATTTCTAATGTAAAAACAGCCACAATACATTGTGATTAGCACGGCAAATATGGCACTAAATTGGGTAGTAACAGTAAGTACCACCTACCATTCCTGCCAAAAAATTGGACATTCGCTACAAAGTCTGGTCGATTTTGGTTTTAATTTTTATTCAATTCAAGTTTCTCCTAATATCGAAAGTCTGGACCATACACTAAAAAACCGGAGATTCCAGGTTAATTCCGGACGGTTGTTATTGGTAGCCCCACTGCTAAGGAAAATGTTCACATCGTGGCTAAATGACTGTTGCTAATTTGGGCCAAACATTAAGTAAACACAAAATAAATCGTCCCACCGCAATTTCTGTCGCAGTATGTTGATCGTATCACCCTCCTGCAGTTGCATCAGCTTACGTTTAGACACTTTATGTGAGGCTGTTCTTGATTAACACAACGCGTTGTGGTCAAATATAGGTAGGTAATACGAGCTACCTACGACTTGAATATCGTTTTGTCGTTCGGAGTACACGTTGTGGTTTTTTTTTTTCACATTTATAATTATGATGATGCCCCCATGTTATTAAAATTGTTTTTAATTCCTAATAGCACTACATTTAATGTAAACTTGACCGCGGTGTACGACCTAGTCCTACCAAAGATCTTATTTTCGTGTTTGTGTGCGTTAGATTATAAGCCTTACTTTTGTATAAGAATACCTACATTCTATTTGTCTTTAATTTTATTTGCAGAGCGAGGTAGGTATACTAGCTCTATTAATATTGTCCAAATAATTATTTAAAACTTTTACATTAGAATAGGATAATTATAAACATTAGCGCGATACTTTTAAACTATAACGATGGTTCGGCCTAGTAATTTCTGGACCCCATAATGCGGCCTTTCAAACTGATTTTGAAAAAAAATTGTCAAATCGTTTTGCGTTGAAATTTCAAAGAAAAGAAGTTATCCACCCCTATTTATCTGACTTACATTCCATACCTTAATAAAAAATTACATGCACTTGTGGTGTGGTGGCCCGTAAGTGTCAGACCCATGCGTCGCTGAAATTCGCCGACCTGTACCGAAGTACCTACTGTGTATATGTGACCTATAGCATTATACTAAAATGCGGCGCGAGTCATGCAGATCGGTGATCAACGTAGCATCATTATGCAAGCATAAAAGCTTGCATAATGATGCGGGTTTCTGGTCTCGAATCGTGATAGTACAAAAACTACAGAGCGGTCGGTTGACATAGGCTGACATATATGGTTGATTTACCTACAACCTGCATGAAGAAACTATTACCTATCAGAGTGTTGAAGTGCGTGCGCGATTTTTTCAAGACTTTGTTGAAAATAAACTACATCATTTGCGGGTCCTGCCGTGCGGTCAAGTGCCTGTTCCTTGTACAGTTAGCGACAAAGGTAACTGGACGTTTCAGAATTTTGATTATATCATAGAACTATTATTAATGAATTTATTATTGTTTTAAACCTTATCATAAACGTATTAACATAACATCGCGCCTGTGTTCCTCGAAGGGTATAGGGAGAGGTGTATTTCGCAAGTTATGTAAAAGAGTAGGTCACCTATCTTAACTATTATATGCTTCAAATATTTTTACAAATAAATAAAAGTAATTTGAAAATCTTCGTTTAACATCCCTTCTGAAACTTTAGATACCTACTTAGTGATCTAATCTACTTTGTCGTTGACAATTGAGTTGACTAACAAACGGTTGATCAGTGAATCCCCTTTATCGTGCCGTGCCGAGCACATAGTGAACATTACCTTTAATTTTATTTTTATAACCATCTCAAACTTAGTATTTTTTGTGACACAGAAGTGCAAAAAGTTCATTACCCACCAGTATTATGGTTGTAAATTAGGTATACGCATGTAAGTCGTAGTAAGGTTAATATAATTACGGGTACCCTTATAAATACTAGCCACAATAAACACCACGATAATACCTTCTAATACACCTAGTCATTAATATATATACCTGTACGTAGATTCACTTATATAAGAACAACTGTGCCCACAGTAGCTTAAGCAGCAATCCTTTTTCAATATAGAATCCATGTAGAATCGCTTCACATTCGATGTAGAATTGGTGGAAAATAGACATCCACGCTGCACTTAGCGCCCAACTTGGTAGGTTATTTATCAGGTTTTTATTTAGCGTTTACTGTTCCACTCCTAGGCAAAGGCCTCCCCCAAGTCCTTCCAGGAACTCTTTTCCAGCGCCACGCGAAACCAGCTCTCAGGGTACGCGTCTCCACTTCTTTCTGGGCCGGGCTCGGCGACGCCGTTTATCTTTAGGAACTAGGTATGGGTCGTTACGTGATTTTCGCGAAACGTAACGTAACTAGTGACTTGGAACGCGTCACCTGTTTTGAAAACTAGTGATTTTAGTAACTAGTTATTTTTCAAATTCTATTCGGTGATACAACATGGTGATTATATCGAATTATTACAGTTATTTGTGAAACGAAAATATAAATGGTTACTTAAGTAATACGCTTAGCTTTAAGTTTTTTGAACAAATAAGTTTTGTAGCTACAAGTAGTTACATGATTAACGTAATACAAATAAACTTCCCTTCATACTTTATTCAGGCTAAAGAAACGACATGCGCTCGCAACGTACTTTTGTTTCGTTTCTCGCTTTTCATTCGATCACTGCATTGCAATGTAACTAGTTACAAAAATCACGTGTTTGTGTGTGGACTCGAAACTAGTGATTCGGTTACATGCCAGGTAGCCAGTTATTGTAACTAGTGACGTGAAATAACGCCCATACCGATTAGGAACCCAGTACCCATTGTGTAGAGACTTTTGCCCAGCAGAAGAGTGACACTGACGTGACCTGCCCAGTCCCATTTGAGCCCGGCAGGCCTGCCTTCTTGCCTACGTCCATTATACCCGTTTTGGACTGCGTTCCGTCGTGTCCATAATTCTGTCCTGTCGTTTTACACCCAGGATGCTGCGTTGCCACCTCTTGTTAGGGGAGAAAAAAACAGCGAATTTTTTTTTTCCGTTTTCTTCTCTTTTTAACTTTTATTTTACATTTGAACGTACACAGACTTCTGAATAGTTCTTAAACTAACAAAATACAACTCTTTGCTGTCCTGTTTAAAATTGAAAACAATAATAGCCTTTTAATGACAATAGCTTTTAGTACTAACCTCCATTAATTTAACGTCATGATCCTACACTTTACCCTAATTGATAGAGCCGTTAAGGTTGTGAGTAGGTGATCAGTTATTAATTGTTATAGGTAGGCGTAAGACGTTTAAAATTAAAGACACTAACGTCGAGCAATCAGCACCAACACTTAGGTATGCCAAATTTTATTTGGCACATGTTTTGTTTTTTGGCTTGTGTACTTTATATTAGGTATCTAAATTTAAAAGAAAAAAAACTCCATTAAACAAAATAGGGACATGGTAATGGTAGATAAAAGTAGGTAGGTACATTAATACCGTTATAAAATGGACTCCTATCATTGACCAGGAAGAAAACAGAGGAATAGGTAAATTAGAATGGAATGAACGCCAATGACCACGTGATCGTGTTTCCTATTAACCTTTATTAATACCAACAAAATAAAATGTAAAAAATATCGATAATTTGATATACTTAGTTCATTTTTGGAGCCGCCGTCTACCCCCATCGGTCACTCTACGCTCCCACAGGGGGCGCGCCCCAATGATTGGGAACCCATGTCCTACATGGACATGACTGGCGAAATGTGGGTGTACTATACCTACGCCTCTGCCTAACCCTTCGGGGAATACAGGCGTTATGTTATGTAAGTTTCTATATCCATGATAGGCTCCTACTTCAACCCCGTTTAAGGCTACCGTCAACCTGCCCTCACAACTTCAGGCAATCACTTTCCCGCTTACATTTAGTTTTGTCCTAAAATATAACACCTCTTTGTCCATTATAATTATAACAAAATATACCCAGCATGAGGGTGACCCCGGTGACCTCTTTTCTTTACCGAGAACCACACTGGCCATGCATGGACTATGCTGGAATGTAGGTACATTAGTTACAAACAATTAAAACATTATAACGTTAGAAGTCATTAACCCATACTTGCCTAATATAATCGTGAGTAAATATTAACGAAATAGTGGTCTTGAGTAATAGCAAGTAAGCAGGTAAATACAATGACCTCGACTAATGGGGAAGTTAATTAAATTACAATTTGATAAGTAGACCTAATTTAAATGGTAGGTATAAAAGAGTAGCTTGGTACTTATAGGTCATTAATGAGTAGGTTGGCCTTTGAATATTGTATACTGCGGCTTGAAGCTGTGAAGTGATACGCAATAATCCTATTAGACTTGAAGTCATAACACTTGCCTAATAACTAGAGAAAATTCCGTTATTATGAAAAAAATAGATACCCATCAGAATAAAGTCCACCAACTGCAGCTGCAACTGAAAGATTCAATTTGCTAGCATTTATTCTTTAAAAGCGAAATACCACGCGTGGCATGTCCGGTCTGAAAACATCGTTTGTAATAATAATAAATTATTAGTAAGTAGATACCTACTCATCGATTTTTTCGTTCACATCGATTGCTGTTTGGCCTTCAAAGTTGACGTCGCCATTTAAGTCGGTACGACCTAGTCCTGCACGCTCATGCTCGTTAACAAGAAAGTTATATAGGTGAATAATTAAACACTAAGAACGAGTCAGCCACTTTTTTACCAAGGTAGGTGGTAGGTACATACTTAAGTGTTTGTTTGTGTAAAATCCCACATCTGGGCAAATGCTTCACCGGACTGCCAAACATGATTTTGGAATCTGTCGCGTTGGTAACACCTACACAAGCATTATATTCTTAATTAATAATTAATAGAAATCTAATTCTATTTATTCTAGGTTAAATAAAGTGTATAAACAGTAAACTGTTATAACGACACAATTTTGAATACCTCCCTGATAGAGCGGACAAGCCTCATCAACGCCTCTTAAAATAAATTGAAGGGTGTCAGAAGAGGGTTAGAAATGTTAGAATACTGGTAGTCTAATCGAAGCGTGATATACATTCGCACATTCCGAAGTCAAATAAGATTTTAAGTTTTTTTTTCGTGGTTAATTATTCATTACAGCCTCACCGCTACACTTACTGGCATTGGCTTAACTAAACGGTAAAATTTTTATTGATCGAATTTTCCAAATTATGTACAAAGATTTTTGAAAACACCGGTAGGTACCTATTATGCTGTTTTTCGGCACTTACGCGGAGGGTCAGTCCAGCACCCTAATTGCGTAATACACGATCAATCAGAATTGGAATCGGTTCGAAACAAATGTCTAATCAATCCATTGCTTCATATATTCGTAAGGTACCTACGTTGTTGAGCAGATTTTTTTACACCCGACTACGGCAATGCAAAAAGGAGGGTTATGATTTTGACCGGTATGTATGTATGCAGGGTGTAAGGGTAAACACCGTTGTCACTCAAACCATGGGTAGCCAGCCGACTTGAATATTAAAATAAATGACCGAGTAACAACAAAAAAAAAAACGTTATTTCATTAAAAGATTTTAAAACAGTTTCTATCCGAAACAGCTGACTGACTGAGGGAGGGGTCGCGCTCGCGGCCGGTCAGGTCACGTCCCGCGCCCCCCACCCTTGTTGAGACGCAAGTTCGTTGCCCTAGGTGTTGCGCATAGGTGAAAGGGTAAAATACCTACACAAGTGGTAAAATTAAAAAAAAAAAGTGGTAATTTAAAAAAAAACCAATGATTTTACACCAAACCATTGGTTTCAAGGATAACGGTACCTATGTATGTTCATCTGTTCCCTTATATTTTCTAAACTACATACCTACTTATCACAATTTGACAAATGAGGTATTGTTGGAAGAGTCTTGATCGTCCGCTGGTTATAGTTATAGGCTATGTGACGTCATCACATCACATTAAATTAAATATGGCGCCCTCTAGAGGACATTAAATATTTTATTTTATTTTATGGGGCCATGTCGGGTGCCAGAAAGGGCTTAATTAACACATTTAAATTGTTTTTATATATAAATATATTATAACCCCAAAAAGCTTTTTAATTCGAACTAAAGCAATGGTTTAGACTTTAGACATTTGTTCCAGACCGATCGTGCATTAGGTATTTAGATACGCAATTAGGGTGGGGCCTTTTACTTCAGAAGCCGGCAAAACTAAACCGATTTTGATGTTTTTTAGGATTCCGTAGTCAAATGGCAAAACGGAACACTATACTTAATTTCGGCATGTCCGTCTGTCCGTCTTTGTGGATGACTCAAACCGATGTGGGTATAGTTAAAGTTTTAGTCTGTAATCGCCAAGCAAGCGTGGTGATCAATGCTCGTGCGTTCTCTTGAGAAGTGGCCTTTTCCTTGCAGTGGGGCAATACTAGAGTGGCATTATTTATTATAATATTATGAATTTAAAAAGAATCCTGATGAGAGCGTCAATTTAAGAATTACAGAGGATTAAAAAAAATCCGACTAAGTGCGATTCGGACTCGCGCACGAAGGGTTCCGTACCATTATCGCCAAAAAAATCACGTTTGTTGTATCCCTTAACTATTTATTTTATTGTGTTTTTTAGTAGGTATTCGTTGTTATAGCGGCAACATACATCATCTGTGAAAATTTCAACTGTCTAGCTATCACGGTTCATGAGATACAGCCTGGTGACAGACGGACAGACAGCGGAGCCTTAGTAATAGGGTCCCGTTTTACCCTTTGGGTAGGGAACCCTAAAAACACCTCTGAAAATACCTATATTAAAATTGATTTCCAGATCGTTTTGCCAGGTTCCGACATGTCTGAAAGAACAAATTAAAGCTAAAGTGCTAGTTGAGGTATAAATCGTTATTTTTGAGTATGATTTGCACTGTTGTAACCTGACCGCGTTCTTCATTATTAGGTACCTATTTCGGTCATTGTTGTAGTAGGTGTTGGTAATTACTATTGGCCAACGACATTTAAATGTAGGACCTTGAATCTCTTTGCTATTCACTTTCCCTGTAATTCCTTCAGGATCTCAATTAACTTGTAATTTAAAAATATATTTCATACCTACAGAGTAGTACGAAAGTTATTATTTTTTGGCAGTGTATAAAGTGCCGCTAGCGGCATTCTATCACTATCGGATAAAGTGCCGCTAACAAATTTCACTAACTTCAACACTCAACCAAAATAACAAGTGACAGTGACAATGCAATACTTACGGCACTTTAAACGGGCCTAGGTATGCCGCAAACTGCGGCACTGTATCCGATAGTGATAGAATGCCGCTAGCGGCACTCTATACACTTCCTTATTTTATTATAAATACTTACAAGAGGCAGATTAAAGTTATTGTAGGTATTTAAACGGTTCCAACAGACTTAAAAAAGGAGGAGTTTCTCAATTCGTCGGAATCTTTTTTTAAATGTAGGTAAGTACCTACTTTGACGGGCTGTGATAAGTCATATTGGCTATTTTTATGTAGTCAATTACAAAAGTACCTCCTTCCTAAATAACTTATTTGTTACGTACGATGTATTATTGTGAATAACAGTCCTAATAATGAGTAATACACTAACACGTCCTAAAGGGTGGACAAAAGGCGGTTAGTGGAAGGAAAGATACAAGCTTATTTAGTAAACAAGGTTTATTGGGGAGATTTGATCTTGGAATGTTCTACCTACATTGACTAAAAATTTCATTTTGAGGGGGGTATCTACCTAAGTACCTAGTTTCCCTCGACCGACCTACTTTTAATTTCCACCCTGAAGGTATATAAATAATAGCCATTTATATTAAATGATTGGGTCATTGTGATTGTGATTACCTAACTTATAAATTGCTTATTCACTACATTTAGAAAGTAGTTATTTTTACTGGTTTCTACGCAAATTATGCTGCTGGGGCTACATTAAAGCAGTTTTGCACATCACACTGCGAATCAATTTTTGCAACGCGTTCATTCTTGAAATTCGGTGTTTTACACATTCTACAGGAAAAGAAGTTGATGCATAAATAAAACTTACCTTAGATGTTACACTTCGCAATCTTGATTGTTCAATAGCATGATTTGCCGTCACACTAGTTGTCAAACAGTGTTGAAGATAATATAGCCCCAGCATAGGTAGGTACCTACGTTAGAAGAAAAATATAAAATATTAACATTCCGGTTATTTTGCTATATTGTTCAAAGGCGTTTTATTAACACTAAACATCAATAGAAAGTTGTGCAATATTGTAATAGCCTATGACATTTAAAGAATGTAAGTATTGCTGAAATAAAACAATAAAATATAAATAATTAACAAAGGTGTCTTTTATTACTATAAATAACAGAAATATACAAATACATTGTTAAAGATAAAGTTATTCTAAACGTAAGTATATTTTTTACGATATTTATCAACCTATAGTGCATTAATGAAATTATAGTTTAATTATAGGTGTCAACCGCACATCAGTGGTAACAAGTTGACATTGACAGCAGCCTTTATTTCGTAGCAGTAAGTACGATTTTTGTAGTGCAGGTGTGGCAACACTAGCACTACAAAAATCGTACATAAATCTACCTATTGCTTATCAATGGTAATTGATGTGTAGTTGACTGTTCCTAGGTATATTATACAGATGCATGAAAAACATAACGGAGTGTAATTAAATAGTAAAATAACAACAGATAATATCAATAACACATTATTAATTAAGTTTATGGAATGATTTTTTAATATACTTCATGGGAAACAATACAAAATTCCTTTATACGACCTACGAAACCGCGACGTTCATAACTAGGCAGTTGAACAACATGACATGAAGCAAGAAAGCAATGCAGCGGGAAGCGTATCTATCAGCTGAAGTAAATGCAATGAACGTGCAAATATAGCCCTTTCATACATGTAGGGTACCTTTATAAAAGGGCTTTTTTTGCACGTTCACGGCTTCTTCTACCCTCAAACCTACTTTAAATTTTCTGCCCCGTTTCGGTTCCTGTTGCAATAAAAATAGCATTTTTTTTTTAATTCTGTCTCTTGATAGAAAGGTTGATTGAGAATTTACAGACGGAAAAATGCATTTTACCTACACTTAGGTAGGTACCTACCTACATGAAAATCATATCCGGGGTTGATAAACTGCTTTATAAATTATCATAAAGGACAACAGAAACTCAACATAGGTGTTAGCAAGACAGAAAAAATACTGTAATTAACCTCCTGAACATTTTTTTATTCTTACAAGAATCATCGATGGTTAACCCCTAAAGAGCTTTGTGAGTTTCAAAAACCTACTAAAAATCTTACGTTTTGCATACAAAGTTAGGTAAATTGTGGAGTTATAGTTGTAATAGTAAACAATGGTGCCGATTCCCTTCACAAACTAAACTAAATTTAAGTTCAGTGCATCTTTTTCTTTCTATTTGATTAAGAAAAGGACAGAAGATAAAATTTAATTTAGTCCTGTCAAATTAATCAGCGCCTATCATTGTAGTAAGTAATGATTAGCGACTGTTTAACCATACATTTTTGACGTTTGAAAGGCACTCAACTTTAAGCAACATTTTCAAATAAACCCCTAAAGGGCGGACTGAAAAAACATGTACCGATTTTTTACGGAGAGGAGAAATAATATCATAAACAAGAAGATAAATAATTTTAGTTAAGTCCTGGTAAATTAGTCAGCGCCTGATATAAATTGACGTAATTTTAGTAGGCAAGTTTTTAATCACGTCTAAACTTTAATGGATTAAACAACGCTTATAAATAAACCCCTGTAAGGGAAAAAGTATTCGTTTCCTGAAAGATCTCCTTTACTAGCCTAAAGCGCAAGCCACACCGCGAGGTAAGTTAATTTAACTTTATTCAGTAATATTTAGTAATATTGAATCGTAACGAAAGCAGATTAGAATCTGCTTTCGTTACGATTGCTTTTTTTACATTGCTCCATGTTTTCAATTTTTCTCCGCTTCTCCGCCTCAATGGACTGTCAGCTTAAAGGTAACAAAATGGGTTAGATAACTATAAGTAGCACCTAAGTACTTACATACCCATAGAAAAAACATTGGACAGCCGTATCAAGTTAAAATATAGTACGTACCTAACCTACGCAACTTCAGCATTCTTGTTTTGGGATGTCCCAAATTCTAATTGTTAGGTCATTGTTTTAATGAAAAAGTATTTGTAAACACATAAGTAATAACATGAAACAAGCTTTGTTATTTACTAGACAATTAGTTGATGTTAGCATTATTCTAGAACCCTTTATACCTTAAGTAGGTACTTACATAATTTTAGCGCCTTCACTTGTTAATTTTTGTCATACCTACTAGGGGCTGGTTTCTCGAACGAAAATTAATTAAGCAAAATTAAAGTGAAAAATTGTTAATCGCTCGAGATGCTGGCCCTTATTGCGGCATTCAGAGACGTCACTTAAAAATAAATATTCATTAGCTTTAATTAATAAGTTGTAAGATATGTTTAAACTGGCACATAAATACCTACGTCAGATTGAGAACATTTCCGTTTAGTAGGTAGACATTTGCTACGCCGTGCTGGTCGAAGAAAGTTAACGATTGATAATTTTTAAGTGAAGTCTCTGAGTACCACAATAAAGTATTTAAGTACATTGATATTACCGTGTTCTATGAGGTTATGTAATTCGGACGGTTTAAGGCAGACATTACGAATGCTCGCAGCTTTGAATTTAAGTGTTACCGACTAATATTTACGATGCCAACCCTACAATGATATAACATTGTTATAGTGTAACAATGTTATATAACAATGTTTCTTAAGAACAGACCACCTGCAGGCTCTAAATCAGTTCATAAAATAATAAGTTTAATACTTAAAGTACTTTATCTGGCTGGCTTTCAATACCTTCATAGATTACTCCATTAAACACCTTGACATATTCAGATCCCCAGCTAGAAAACCAAGAAAATGAAAAAAAAACAGGCTAAGTTACTTATCTCGACATTCATTCTCACACTCTCAACGACAGATGCATCTTGAACTCTCCGATCAATTCCATCTGATGTAGCAAGGGATCACGACCATATCAACTTCCCAAAAAATTTAGGACATTTGTCTTATCTTAGTGAAGACAATGATTAAAATAGCGGACAAACGGTACCGAGGTACGTCCCTAACTCGGGCGGTTTTTTGAAGCTAGGCAAAGTGACTGCGTGTTCGAAAAATGCATTGATTCCGTGGTTCTGTGAGTCATTCAGAACGACTGGCAAGCTTTCATTCTTACACTCAGAATTTAAATGAATATTCATTCAGGTACAGTCGGTATCAAACATTTGTCGGGATTTTTTACATCAATAAATTATTGGACCTAATCATTAAATTATGTTTTCTAATACTTCATTAATTTATAATACTATCTATTAATTAGTATTAATAGATAGTATTATAAATTAAAAATTAAATCCGAGGTTTTGAGTTATTTCAATTACACGGTGTTTAATGAATATAATATGTAGTGTGTAGTTAATACTAATTAACTACACACTACATATTATACATATTATATTCATTAAACACCGTGTAATTGAAATAACTCAAAACCTCGGACACCACCCAATTTTATTATCCATACTAATATTATAAATTCGTGTCTGTCTGTATGTTACCTTTTCACGCCTAAACCACTGAACGGATTTCGAGAAAATTTGGCAAGGAGATAGATGGCATCCAAAAAGTAGCCTTCCATGTCCTTCACTTAAGCTACTTTTTGTTTCAAAAATAATCCTATAGGGGGTGATATTGGGAATGAAAGTTAGGTAAGGAAACCCAGCATTTCTTAAGTACCTATCCAGGTAGTAAGTTGTACGTTCTCGTGGGACGATATCCAACATCCACGCAGGCGAAGCCTCGGGCAAAAGCTAGTAGGTTATAAATCCTCTATATTTATCTATTACTTATAAATCCTATGTAATAAAAAAAAAAAATAAAAAAAAAAAAATTGATATGGCCAGTCTTTTCTATATAAATTATTGTAAAATATAATTATAAGATCCTGGCTAAGTAACAGCCACACAACAATGCCCCCAAGTCATTCAAGCGCCGAAAGATTCTTTTAGCACTGTACTTAGCATGCATGTGTTCATAAAGGCAGTAGAGGGCTAGAGGGAAGATCTAAAACCTTGTCAATCAGGAAGTTTAATTCTTCAACACTTGAATTTAGGCAGAATGTTATAAATTTTATCATTGACCTGAATTTTATTGGAACGCTGGATAGTCAAGATGCATCCTATGGTAACAACACCTCGCTATGCCCCTCGTGTATTTGACAGTTTTTGTATGGGTAAATTATTCCTCGTAAATCGGGCAATTGAAAAATCAGCCCTAAGTCAATTATAATGTTTTTAGGTACCTACCTTAATAAATACATAAAATATCATGGCAGTTACCAAGAAAGTACTAGTATGTTACACTATAAAACCATGATTATTAAACCATAAGAAAATTCATTACTATCTTTGATGTAGTCATAATTGACAGCGTGACAGCGTGCTGTAATGCGTTAAAGCATTTTAAAATTCATCTCTTAAGAAATCGAAGCTTATTTATATGTATTCCCTATAGGTACTTATAGGGTCAAATAAATTTAGTTAAAGAAATTCGATGGACGTGATGGATATCGATATCGAAGCATAATAATAAAAAAACAAGAATTCAAGATCAAATTAAGTAAGTAGGTAAGTATATATTTTTTATCCCAAAAGTTTAATTGAAGTATGAGTTCAGAAACTCAGTTTTTTCGTTTTAGCATTTAGATATCAATAATTCAATACACATCAAGTCTGCGAGGATTGCACAAAAAACTTTTTTTTTTAAACTGATATTTGAAGTTTTTTTTTTTTTTTTTTTTTTTTTCCTAGCCTATGCTGTCCCACTCCTGGGCAAAGGCCTCCCTCCACTCCTTCCATCTTTCACGAGCCCGCGCGTCTTCTTTCCAGTTTTGATGGAACCTATCCAGCTCGTCCCGCCATCTCCTACGTGGTCTGCCGCGACCCCGTCTCACTGTCTCAGGGCACCAGTTCTGCGCTATTTGGGCCCACAGTTTGTCAGGCATGCGGCAGACATGTCCTGCCCAGTCCCATTTAAGTTGGGCAGCCTTTTGAGCCACGTCGGCTATCTTCGTTTTGAAGTTACCTTACTTAATGCTTACGGTCGTTGAATCAAAAATAATATCATCAAATCAATTATTTTTTTGTTTTTTCGTTTAGATATTGATACTCATCAAGTCTACAAAGTTTCGCTAACCAATTTAAATTGACTGGTATACATACTATGCAGGACAATTTTTTCAATGTGGTTTTTATTCAAATAGGTACGTATGCATTTAATAATTATTTATTGAACATCAAGAAAAATTATGTTTGGGCTGAGAGCCGCACACCTTCAAAGTCATAATGGATTAATCAAAAATCAAATCTACCACAATCTGGAAAAACCAAAGTTAAAAAAATAATCCTGAA
The DNA here is from genome assembly GCA_947363905.1 of Lithophane semibrunnea. Taxonomy (NCBI): domain Eukaryota; kingdom Metazoa; phylum Arthropoda; class Insecta; order Lepidoptera; family Noctuidae; genus Lithophane; species Lithophane semibrunnea. The sequence goes on from OX376189.1 coordinate 10,143,217, forward strand.
TTTTACTGTAAACACTCAAACAATGGTAAAATTATTAAGATAAATTATTCGAGATTTTCCAAAAATTCACCCAAAACTGTCGGCATTAGGGTCACAAGATCCAACAGTAATACCAGGCTTCTGAAACCCTGAATAAGTCTGATCAATAAATGTAAATTTTTGTAATGATGATGTGTGGTTGGACTGAAAATATTTACCTAAATCTCAATATCTAAATCTAATCATTTAGGTTGAACATGAACATCATATTTAAATCTTAACAATCTTATCCACCACTATTAAGCTTTTACAGTACCATAATTATATTAAATAATAATAGCCTCAAAGTAGGAAATTATATCACATTATTGCATTTTGACTAGAAACTGTCAATTTTCTAGACATACTTATTTACTATCAGCCATCCACTGGGGGACCCAAGTATATCATGGACACTTCGGTGTTACCGTAGACAGCTGAAACTGTTGGGTACAGTTTCTTATTTGGAAGGCCTGTAAGCAAACAATTATATTATTATTATATTTTGTACTTTGCTACCTAATATGGGCCAGCACATAGCAATTTTTTCCTAATTTCTATGGTTTCTTATAATTTAAATCACTATTTTTTAGGGTCCGTACTTCAAAAGGAAAAAACGGACCCCATATAGGACCACTTTGTTGTCTGTCTCACAAGACCCTTTTTCTCAAGAACGCGTAGAGGTATCATGTTGAAATCAATATCAAAGACGCAGGACAGCGGTGCCTTGAAGCTCTAAAAAAATCGAGCTTCAAGTGAACGCAATAAAAACAAAACATACGGCCATTTATGCGACATATTTTGATACTCGATTAATCAAAACCTAAGGGTACTTTCCTGCTGACTTAGAATCATGAAATTTGGCAAGAATCAAGGTCTCACAGCAGCAAGTACAGGAAAAAGTCAATTCGTTAATATGTAGTTGTAGGTACTTATAACATTAAAAAATTGCGATTACTAACTTTTCCAGTTGGAAAATTGACCGTGATGTATATCGATGGGAGAACATGTTTTTCAACTACAATGTTAAAATTTGGTATAAATTCATCCCAACTACGGACGGAACCCTTCAATGTGCAGTAGTCCGACACGCACTTGGGCGGTTTTTTTCATGTTAGTATTATCTATTATCTTTCTTACTTCCTACCTCCATTTATGTAAGTATTACTTACCACAAAAATAATGTTTTTACAAGTACTTAAAACGAAATATTTTTCTTGATAATCTCAGACCAACAAAAAAGGAAAGACAGAGCACGCCGTACAGCAAAAGTGAAGCCAGTTGAAGCCACCTTTTTATCTATGTGTGTGTAAAAAGGGTTGTCAGTTGTTAAAGTTTTTCCCTATAACTTGGGGAATAATATTTTGGGTAGGCTAATATTGTACGAGTAAGATATTGTTGAGTATGGTATTGTACCTCAATTGTTACGAAGAATTCCGAAACAAAAACATTTTTTTTTTACATCGCAAAATATAATAAAAAAACAATTAAGTACAAAGTGCATTTAGGAGATCACCTTTTATGCAAGAATTGCTTGTGTTAGGAGACTCCGCTCTTTCACTTAGAATTATCCATTAATTTTCAATTGAGTGTTAAAAAAATATATATATATGTATATCAATAGGTTAGTAAATTAGCTACTATCCATTTATTTTTATTTTCAGTATTACTTGGAAATCTAAAATATTAAATGCATAAAAATACAGACATATAATTACTCGAAGTAAAAAATATCGAATGGGGAAATTTGAAATCATATTATGGCAACCCTCGCTCTTTAAATGTCACTGTTTTCGTTCGTTCATTCGTCCAGGTTTTTTGTTCCAAGTAACCTAAAATTCATAGTTATCTAAATTAAAAATTGATGTTATTTGAAGTACTTACAAGTGAAAAGTGATTCCGTGAGACTTTTTCTGTGATTTACTATTGTTTTTACACGTTTTCACTACACAGGAAGGCATAATTATATTTGTTTTGGTGATGTTAACTAGACGACGATTCGTGACGTACTAGGAGCGATGAGCATGGTTTTATTGTAGGTGTGTGCGTTAGCCTGTGTGTTTACTTGCAGGAGCATGGTTTTGCGGCTTCACTTTTGATGTACGGCGTGATCCGTCTTTCCTTTTTTGTTGGTCCGAGTTGATAATAGTCAAGTCAAGTCCATAATAAAGTATATTCATTATTATCTGTTCTTAAGTAGATAGCAAATAGAGATGGGTTGTAACAGGTGAAACACGATATCTGTGATCACTGTGACTGTGACAAAAAAATAACAGATCCAAATATCTGTTATTAAATCACAGCCTGTGATTTTTGTACGGACAATAAATACGTATCTCAATCGAATATCATCTTTATTTCTTTTGATTTAAAGTCGAAAATCGTATCTATCTGTTATAAAATCACAGCCTGTGATTTTTGTACAGACGATAAATACGTATTAACTCAATTGAATATCTTCTTTATTTCTTTTTGTTAAAGTCGAAAATCGTATCCGAAGTTTTAACAGTAACAGTCTTGATGATCTATGATTTTAAGTAACAGATATTTTTTATCATTAGGAGCAATTGCTATCTGCTATTTTTTAATATCTGTGATTTCTATCTGTGACGATAAATACGCCTCACTCCTAATAGCAAATATATGTGATCACCTGTGGCTTATAGTGCAATGCCATCCACGAAGATGCAATATATACCGGATGACTTTTTTTACCGTCTCGACAAACATAGGGTGTAGTAGGTGAACGGAGTAGAAGCCAATGGCATAGATTTTTTTATTATTTTTTTATTTTTTATACCCTTTAAACAAATTGATCTATCTAAAAATACTACCCATTTGAAGTAAACTTTTAAAACAAAAACAATAAAAACAGAAATTTAAAAAAAATTGAATAAATCGATGAAAAAATATCGAAATTCAAATCATACGCACCCTACTAAATGCACGGAATTTATCAATGAATTAGATACGTTCCTTTGCGGCCGATAGGTACTCGCCGCACTTGCCGTCGGCTTCTTTGATATCATCAGGCGCTTGAGCCGCCGCCGCCGCGCCGGAGCTGCTCGCTCGCGCATCCCCCCGCCCGCCCGCGTCCCGAGCTTCAGTCACCGATTAGTCACGGCGGTGTGACGTCGCGCTGTTTGTTTCCGCGTATGCATCGTGCACCCGGTCATATTTGTCGTATCTAAACGTGTACGAATATTCTAACGTAGAGTATCTTGTTTGGTGAAAACAGCCAGTGCAAGGCGAATGTACGCAGAAGAAGAAAATCTTCAGTCGCTGCGAAGGAACGGTATCCCTTCTCCTCAAATTCCCCCCCGGACCCCGCATGGAGTTTTGTCACTGGGTGCAGAACCGTTCTGTCATTGACACCATGTTGCAAGACGTTCCTGATCCCTATCTGCAAGACATGTACTTCCAGCATGACGGATGTCCAGCTCACTACAAACGATCTGTGCGCGCGTATCTCGATGGTCAATTTGGTGATAAGTGGATAGGTCGCGGTGCACCTGTGAACTGGCGGCCAAGGTCACCAGACCTACACAACACCCCTTGACTTTTATTTGTGGGCCGACCTAAAACGTTTAGTCTGACGTTTAGTGTATACCGAAGAAGCTCAAAGCGTTAGTGATTTAAAACAGCGAATAATTTAAAACGCTTTTAATGTTTTGAAAAGTGATAGAGACACGCCTCGAAGTTTACCAAACAATATGCAAAGACGTGCTAGTTTGTGTTTAGAACAAAACATTTGGAACAATAATTACCTACTGCGATATCGCTAAAAAGGTAGGTACAGACCTAAGTGCATTTTTTGTAAAATGCGCGCAATGCGCGTGCGCGTCGGTCGTTCGTGTCGCCCGCGCGCGAGTACCGCTCAGCTGCTCGGCTCTCGTACGTGAACCCCGGTAAGTGAACTCTCACGCACACATCAAGTTTCTATGTACGTGTGTGTGCGTAGGCGTGCCGACGTTACTTAGCAACGGGTCGACCAAACAACCTTCTGTCAATGTTCTCGCTCCCGCATGTATGCACGTCCTTTTCATTTTGAATGAAGTACAGTCGAGTATTCTTGCTTATTCAAGTATTTATTGTTTCGAATTATTTAAAAAAGATTACTTAGATTGTTTTAAAAGTTCGTTCCGAGTCTTTGTTACTGTTTTCGTTTTATTTGTAAGGATAGGTTTTCTTATTATTTTATCTTTTTAATTGGTAAATTGGTGGGGTTTTTATTTGTACTTAAGTATTTGTTGTGTTTTATTATTTTAGGTAGGTTAAGTTTTCTTACTTGTGTTAAGTTATTACCTATTTACTACTTATTCTTTTGGTGTGAGGCTTATTTAGTCAATTGGATATTTGTATTGTATGTTTGAGAATTTTTGGGTATTGTGTTCATTTTATTTGTAGGTCAGGTTTGTCTTAGTTTATTAGTAAGTGGAGTATAAATGTTATTGCGTTGATTTTGGAAACGTTTTCAGCACGACTGTACCATGCGAGGGGCGGCCGCTTACTAGGTTTCTACGCAAAAGAAATGTGCGTGCGTTTCGCTCGCACACACGTACAACTTTCATTCATGCGCGATCGCAGCCTACGCCGTTTACTATCTCCTATTTTGGCTATTATTAGTTTTTACGCACGGGCCGTAGGATGGATAGTTTTCATGATTTTTTAAGGAAATTCCGAACCTGTACAATCTCAATGGTACTAAGCAAATATTCTTGGGTATGGATTCTGTTTCACTTACACAACACACCTGATTATGCTCGAGACGGTAAAAAATGTCATCCGGTATATTTGCTGTCTCCTTAAGAACAGATATGAATAAACCTATCATGAAATAAGATATTATTGCCAAACTGTCCATAGTAATATATTACTGGTTATGGTCATGACTGTACATTACATTTTATCTTTGATGTTTACCTCTGAATGCAACCCCCAAAAATTCATAATTTCTTTCAAATGATAAAGTATTATCTTCACAGTCTAGGATCACTCGAATGCGCTCACCAACCTGAAACAGGAGACAACAATATTAAAACATAGCTACCACTTACTACCTATGCAACTGCCCAAAAAAGTCATATTATGAATTAGCTGCACCCTCACGGTTTCACCAGCGTAAGTCTCGATCCTGTAGAAATAACGGGATAAAAATATTGTATGTCTTATTCCAGGGAATGGTGTACCCATGTCTGCTCAGCCCTTTTAGTATGAAAGTGTAACAAACAAACCTCACTTTCGCATTTATAATATTAGTTAGGTTTGTAGACTAGCCTACAAAAAATTAACAGGCCTATAAAATAACAAATTTACAGAAATATTGCTAACATGTAGTGGACAAACATAACTTTAATAAATAAGTATCCTAAACAGTATGAACAATTTCTCACCTGGTACTTTGGACAATTATTTAGGAGAGGATAATGTCCTTGAGTGTCGCCATTGTGCAACAAATGATTATCAACTAAATTCCATCCCCAGCTCTGTTCATCTGACCCCAGTAACCCGACATATCCATGGCATTCCAAAGGCGCGTCTTTGGTTGATATACCTACTACAGCTACAGTTCCCAAGGGTCCCTCCCATATGACTTCCCAAGCATGTCTTCCATTGTAAAATCCAACTTTTCCTCTGCATGCATCAGTACTTTGTGCTACAGGATTCCTGTTGAATATAATATACTTAAAGGTATAAAGTGTGGAAACATAAAAAAAAGAAGAAAGCATAGGTATTATAATCATCATAGCCCACCTGTGTAAAGTAAATCCATTAGCTTTAACATATATGTTTCTTGAACAGTCATGAGGATTCCACGCATGGTAAAAGGCCCTCAGTTTTGATTTGTAAGTATTAACAGTGGATAGTAAATCGGATTTCATAACTTCTTCTGCTAACCTTTTCACACAATGTAGTCGCCAAACGTCATTATTTTCATCACTAAGAATTCTATACCAACTCTTACATACCAAAGCACAATTGCGGAGATCTTTTAAACGGAGAAAGGAAAATATATTTTCTAAAATATGATCAGGAACGACCTCTGCAATTGCATAGTCATCATACAGGTCGAATTCATGCATTATTAACATTTAGAAATACAAATGCAAAACTAAATTTTGCTTGAAGTCACAAATGATTATCTGATTGATGAAATAATCTAATAACTTTATTTACACTATACTGCACGTTATAATTAATTACCAATAGATCATACACTGATAGCAAAAGCTCAAACAAACGTAAACATTATGTCAGTTGTACGGCATCGGTCATTCTGTCAATGTCATTGTCAATTTGCCTTCAATTTATGGTTATCTTTCATGGAATTAGTAAGTATATGATATAACTTACTCATGGGAAGCACAATAATAATTATTTTGTTTTTGTTGTAAGCACCAAACACGATGATAAATGTATACGATATAATTACTAACAGCTTGGCAATAATATCTGTCTTCATAATTCATTAGAGAGTAGAGGACTCTCACATGCTGTATTGTAATTTGCCCGAGGCGGGGTGCTAAAATTTTCGAGCTCACTTCCTTCGCTTTAACATCCAGGATTATCTTATTCACGGCCAAACCTATGGTTCGAAGTAAAGTAAGTTCGAATCAAACTGTACCATAGGGTGTACAGTTTGATTCGAACTTAATGGGGGCTCGGAAGTTAGCCACTCGCTGCGCAGTACTTCACCCCTCAGCCCCGCTAACACATAAAATTGTTAGGTACTGCGCAGCGACTCGCCTCATGTTCCGAGCCGCCATTAAGTTTGAATCGAACTGTAGCACATGGCATCGAGCACAGTTAAAGATACAGTGTGAGTCTTTATAATGTGCACATATCGAAATGATAGTGCTGTTTCTAAGCCCTGTTTGAACAAATGTCTTTTGATTTTAATTCAGATCAACCCTAGTGCAAAGAGAAAACTGGAGAAAACTTAGCTGTTACCCTTGGATAATCCTTCCTAACTAATATTATAAATATGCGAAAGTGAGTTTGTTTGTTTGTTTGTTACGCTTTCACGCTAAAACGGCAGACCGGATTTGGATGAAATTTGGCACATGGGTTGACCATGACTTGGAATAGGACATAGGATACTTTTTATTCCGATAATTCCACGGGATCGAGACTTAATGCGGGTGAAACCGGGTGTGCAGCTAGTATTTATTATTTTTCATACAAAAGTTGATATAGCGGCAACAGAAATACATCATCTGTGAATTTCAACTATCCAACTATCACGGTTCATGTGATACAGCCTGGTGACAGACGGACAAACAGACAGACGGACGGACAGCGGAGTTTTAGTAATAGGGTCCCATTTTAACCTTTGGGTACGGAACCCTAAAAATCACAAGTCGTTTATTCAAACTAGGCTTAGAAACGCACTTTTTGAACGTCAAAATTACATGAGACAGTTCTCCAAAACGCCCGTCCTTCACCACTTCCTAGTGCTTTAGCTGGGAAGAAGAAGTGGCGCACCAAACTCCCCAGGAGCACAGCTACCTGTACAGTTAGAAGAATTTGGTTCTATAAAATAGGAGGTAGGTACCTTATGTAAATAAACAATACGAAAGACAAAACATTGAATTGCCTACCTACCAAAGAGTAAAGCTAGGTACCTACATTATTTGCCAAAGTCAGCTAGCGCACGCCATTATACCAATTAAAACATTGAAAACTGTATTCAAGCAGAAATAAAAAATAAAAACGTAAACAAAATTTAAAGTACCTAAATGAAAGCCTCCAGGCTTACCTATAGATAGTGACTACCGAGATGACGACATAATATATACCTAGAGAAGTATGGAAGAAAAAGACATGCGCCGACTCCAAATATATTGGCAGGAGTATTCCTTACTTTTCCTTACTAATATCCTAACTTATATTACAAATCTGTCGGTCTGTCTGTCTGTCGCGCTTTCACGCCAGAACTACTGAACCGATTTAAATGAAATGATGCTTGAGAAAGGACATAGGCTACTTTTTATCGACATACCACGCGGGCGAAGCCGCGGGCTGAAGCAAGTAAAAAATAAAAACGTAAACAGACTTAACTAAATATACGCCTTCAGGCATAAAGGGCGTACCCACTTTCTTACGCAATGCTGGATTATGTTCATATAGCTGTAACTCGAAGTCACAAATGATAAACTAGGTCCATCCAAGTAAAATACATAAACAGTTAATTACTAATAACAATAACAAAACCATGGTCAGCAACTGAAGTTACGGAATGCCGCTGATAACCCCTCAGCATCGATATCGGCCGGTGTTATCGGCTATGTTTCAATTCCATTAAATAAACATTTTACGTTTGACGGTATCAAATTGGAAGTAGATGCTGCAGATGTGCGCAGAAACTTTAATACTTAACTTAACTTTGATACTTTTACTTTGTTGGGTCTATCTAGATTTAATTATTCACATGACCTGGAAAGCGCACATACAAAAAAGTACGTGAGCTCAAAAAACTATAGATTTAAAAAAACTATCAATTTTCGTTTTTTGCCACCGACTTCCGAAATTAAAGTTATTTTTCACTTTTTTTGTGTTTTTTTGTGAGGTCGGTTGTTTTTTTTTTTGTAAAAAGTTTTTATTTTTCACTTTTTAGTTGTGGTACCAACCCCACACAAATTCGTATACAGTTATCTGTTATGTAAATGATGATTAAGATATCGTATATATACGCAAAGTGGGAAAAATACGTAATTATTGAAGCTAACTCAAAAACTACGCAAGCAAAATTAATAAAATTTATATGGGACCACCTCTGAAGCATGACCTACCAAACATAAAAAGAATCATCAAAATCGATTGATAATTGGCGGAGTAATCGCGTAAAATAAATAAAAAAAAAAAAAAAATACATTCGAATTGAGAACCTCCTTTTTTAAGAAGTCGGTTAAAAACTGCCCTATCTTCTTACTGCACGCATGGCATACGTATAGTATAATTCTTTGGAGAAATATTATATAGCAACGACTTGTTTGTCCTACAGAAAAAAAATATTAGCAATGTTAGCTAAGTAAGTTGTAGACCGCATTTTAGGAAACTGTTTAAACCTTAGACATTCTAACTGTGACATCAATTTATTTAAATAAATCTATTATTTCACAATCAAACTTCTAACAAAATTAAAGACCTACCTCGCCGAAATGCACTGCGTTCACGATTTGAAAACACGATCGTAGTATGTACCTAGTTACCTACCACAATCTAGGCTAAAATAAAATTACACAGCACAAGTCCTCATTGTAACATCAACTAAAATATATAATTAATTACTGGACGAAAATAGAACCAAAATGATTAAATATTTATAACGACTCAGAAAACTATACTTCGAACTACTTTCGTCGTTATTGCACACTGCATACACTGAATGATTTTTTTAATGATGCCATCAAAATACTATGCAATTCAAATTAAAAAATATAAAATTTCACCATAAATTCATTTTTAGACATTTATATAATTTTTATTTGACTTTTTGTTTTTATTTGATTATAATTTTTTTAATATTTGATTGATTTTTTTGTGTGACTGTGAATTTTTTATGATTTTGAATGTTATGTAATTATGTACCTACTGCTAATTCAAAATTGATTTTTTAATGGTTTTGTAATATCCGTAATAGGTATATGACTAAAATTAAACACCTGGTTTAGCACTAAATTTATTTATTCTACATTATATAACACAAGTAACTATTTACACTAGTTACCTACTACTACATATACAAATAAATACAAAAACAAAAGGATAATAGGCTGATTATATTTTTATATATTATTATCCTTTTTTTAAATGATGACGTACACAATCAATTTATATTTACGATTAATACATCGAGAGGAGCTCGTGGCTAAGTAATAACAGCCGCACGGGTCGATCCGTCAGGTTAAGCTATGCTTGCCGGGGTTGGTCCGTGGATGGGTGACCATCTTTACATATCGAGACTCCTCAGTGCCTCGGAAAGCACGTTAAGCTGTTGGTCCCGGCTGTCATTCGTGGATCTTTGACAGTCGTTACGGGTCGTCTGAAGCCCGAAAGTCTGACAACCAGTCTTAACCAAGGGGTATCGTATTACCCAGTTACTGGGTTGTGGAGGTCAGATAGGCAGTCGCTCCATGTCAAATACTGGTATTCAGCTGCATCCGGTTAGACTGAAGCCGACCCCATTATAGTTGGGAAAAGGCTAGGCAGATTGATTGACATGATTAATACATATATTTATGTATATATATATATCTACTAACATGCTACCATTTTATCTTCTTACCGTGCGTTTGCACTGGCGAAACATTTGCGACAAAACATATTGAAATCTCTTTATTCTGTCAATGTTCCATGTAATTTTTGACAGGAACTAGAGATTTAAACATGTTTTGTTGTAATGTTTCGCCAGTGCAAACGCATGGTAAGATGCTAGGTGCCTACTCTTCATAAAATTGTTGTGCCCAACAGGGTGGTTCCCTAGGAACTTGTTTGTTGTGTTCCCTTGTAATTTTTTTGTTTATTTATTTTGTATCTTATATTTATTTACATTTTTAAATATTTTTATAAAAACATTTAAAAATATATACAGGGTGGCCGGAAAGTTGACGTCCAAAAAAAAATGAAGGTTCCTCGTGTCGTGGTTTATCCGTATCACCCCCATGTATGTTTCGCGATTTTTTATAGTTTTCGAGTTATGAACTTTTTTCTGAATTTTTGAGAATTTTCGACATAACCAACTTAAAAAAGAATTCGTTGGTTTTTTTTTTGCAACTGCATCTTCATGAGTAGTACTTTTATGCGTAAAATAATCAATTTCGTAACTGTGATGAAAGTTATCAAAATGTTGGTCTGAAGTGAAAAAGTTACGTTCGGTCAATTATGACCGTGCGTTTGCACTGGCGAAACATTTGCGACAAAACATGTTGAAATCTCTGTATTCTGTCAAAGTTCCATACAATTTTTGACAGGAACTAGATATTTAAACATGTTTTGTTGTAATGTTTCACCAGTGCAAACGCACGGTTACAATTCAATTTCAAATTAAAAATCTAAGCAGGTGACTTCATGGTTCCTAAGATGGCTTCAAAAATGCGCCAGACTCTCAGTTTTTATAATCAAATTAAAAAAAGTAGTACGTAATGTGGCTACGTTGGCTAAAATCAGCCTTCAAAGACAGCGAGGTGGAAAATTATTAAAATTAGACAACTGACAAAAAAAATAATCCATTTTCTCGTTCCTACGTCGAAAATTCTCAAACAATCAGAAACAATTCATAACTCGAAAACTACGAAAAATCGCGGAACATACATGGGGGTGATTCGGATACCCCACGGCACAAGGTACCTAATTTTTTTTTTTTTGTACGTCATTTTTCCGGCCATTCTGTATAGCTACTATACAAGATGGCCGGTATCGGGAACAGGGTCCAAGCTACCGGTGGTCAGGGTTCCTTAGATTGTACACATATTAGTTAAGTATTAAAGATTTGTATTGCACTGCACCACAAGCCAAGCCAAATCTTATCCACACGTTTGATTTGTCGAAGTTTGGCAGCGTGTAGAGCCGGTAAAGTACTTACTAATTCCAGAATTCCACACTTGAACAACGCCAAGTGTGATGTCAGGAATTCAGGATCCCTCATGTTCTGTGGTTTAGGATTCAGTTTGTGACACTGACAATCACAGATGTGACAATGACAAAGGGTGTGCAAAGCTCAGGTGCAAAGAGTACATTTTTTGTTTTGTAATTCAGTTCAATTCAACAACCGAGGACCGAGATCATCAATCATCACTTTTATATTTTGTAAACGTCTGAATTTTCAAGAATTTGTAATAATAACAACATAACAGTATTACAGTCACACACACAATATGTACTTTTAGCTTTTTCTGTCTCTGTTATGGTTATTGGTATTGGCCCAGTCAGATAAATATTGATATTTAATCGCGACGTACTTACTAGTAATTTTGATTTTATTTCTTTTTACAGTAGTTCAAAGCAATACGTCCAAACGAAAAAATGCCAGGAGTCGATACAGCATTGAGTGATGAGGACTACATCATAGCGAAAGCTAAAGATGCGCAGAAGTACAATATCCACTCTGCTAAAGCATGGATGCTCACAGCGAAAACTTTATTTCCTGCAAATTTTAAAATCCAATTTGAAGCCTATTTAATGGAAAAGCAATCAGGAAACGTCCAAGAGGCTGCCGAATGTTTTAGTTCCTTAATGAAATCAAGGCAGAACCTGCCGTCTTTATTGCCTGAAATATCAGCTATTGCAAACGCTTTGAGATCATCTGAAGGAAGCTTCTTAAGCCAAATGTTTGATAACATTTGTCCAGATATACAATTAACAATCCTTAAGACTAGTGTTGAGAATAGTGACGATACAATGGAACATTGTCGTCTATTAGTTTTGTTGTTGAAGAAATTTCCACAACTAGGAGTAGACAGTCTAGTGAAGACATTAATAAATGCTGAAAAGTTCTTTTATGATAATCGCTATGCTAGACTGTTAGTAGTGGAGACACTGCCCTTACTCAGCTCACTAGAATCACCAAGATTGCTACAGCGTCTGGTAATCAAAGCTATTGACTTTTATAATTCCTATGTATATGATGAAAATGAACATGATATAACGGATCCTTGGCAAAGGCTTTTTGGTGTTTTAGATTTAATGGGCAGACAATTGGGATGGGATTCTTTTTTTGTCAATTATAGTAACAGTTTGAACAAGGAGACATACTTCCAAAAATTATTGTCATTGAGGAACAGTGAAGACTGTCGCCAGCTTTTATATTGTGGAACAACATTCTTCCTTAGGTGCTTATATGAGCAGAAGTCATTAAAAGGCAATCATATTCTTGTGGAGGCATTGTCAGATCCAGAAGTATCACCATCAAAAAGAAGGAAAGGCGACCTGGAGGTTACTGGTATATCATCCCATCAATTCCAAGCAGCTGCTAACTGTTGGGAGTTACTCCACAGTAATGAACTTATTTCAAGAGAATTCACAAAACTAGCTAATCAATTGCAAATTAAACCATGGTCTGAGGGGTTTGCTGAGGAGTTTGCTCTATACCGAGGAAAATATGATGAGGCTATGCCTCAAGCTACAGTAACTAATGTGACCGCAAGCATAGTACGAGTGTCTATCAACTATTTTCTAAAGAACTATGCTGCCTGTATAGAGAGCATATTGGCTGCTCTACCCCAATTACCTAATGTGGAAGGTGTTCTAGAACCGGAATTAATTGTAGGAGGAAAACATAGGCACTTACATTTCCTACCACTCACAAAAGTTGCCATAATGCATTATTTCTGTACTCTGCTTATTAGAATTTTATTAAATACTGGTAATACCACTGATCTGACATATGGTCACATGCTTGTTTTGATGCAACTTGGTTGGCCACAAGAAGAAGCAATATTCATTCACATACTGGATGTAATCAGACAAAAAGGTGTGTTTCATTACCGTCTCTTTTCTACATACATAATTCATATAGATTTACTAGAAGAGCTGTATTTCATTTGGAATGAACCAGGGAACAATGTTGTGCTTGACATTATACCAAACTCTCAGCAGCATCTGGGACAAAGAAGAATAGGTACTCGTGGAGCTGATAAAGGTGTGAAAGAAGATTTCAAACAAGCAATGAAAGCACAAGTGGCCAGAAGTAATGAATCTGTGTTAAATTTAATGATACAATTCATCACCTCAGAAAGGGCCTACTTTCTGCAGATATTATAAACATTGCGGATGGAGATTATTATGTTAATATTGAGGGTCAAAAACATTTTAAGGCTCAGTCTAAAATTAATGGAGTTTCACTGTAATAATGATGGTGATAATAATAAAAAAACATATATCCAATAGTTATGATTTTATTGATTAACAGAATTTAAAATTAAATAGATAATAGTCACTTATTGATAACTACTTGATTATGAACTGCCTTCATAGGAACCTACGGCAAGCAAAAGATTCCGTCGTGTGAAATGTAAACCCTTTATGGGTGAATTCTTTGTTGCAAATGACCGCAGTAAAAATTTATCCTCTTTCTGTACTGTGGTTGTAGCACCTGTCTCCTCACCATTGGCTTCTTCTGTGATAGCATTGAAATCCCATAACTTTATGCTGCAATCCAAGGATCCTGAAAATAACATGTTTATATTTTCATATTCCTAAGATCTTCAAAAATTCAAATAAATTTGTGTTTACAAAAACAAAATAGAAAAACTGATATAATTACCTGATGACAAAATAGTGCCATCGCGACTGAAAGCCAATGCATGAATAGGAGCAGTATGCATTAGCGGCAGTAAGGCAGCGGGAGATCCTGTCGAAATGTCCCACACGATGAGCTCTCCATTACCTCCCGATGCTAGCCATCTCCCACAAACAGAAAACGCTACGGTAAATATGGTAGACTGAAAATAAAATGAAATGGTATTAACAAAAACCGGCCAAGTGCGAGTCGGACTCGGGCACGAAGGATTCCGTACAATCTAATCTATATTTATATATATATTATATAAAAATGAATCCCTATTTCCCTTGGTCACGCCATCATTCGTGAACGGCTAGACCGATTTCGCAAATTCTTTTTGTTGTGTTTTTTATTGTCAGGAAAAGGTTCTTATGAAAGAAAAAATTAAGAAAATTGCGCGGAAAATTAGAAAAAATTAAGACAGGATAACGTCTGTCGGGTCAGCTAGTTATCTATAAAAACGGCAAAAAAATCACGTTTGTTGTATGGGAGCCGTCTTAAATATTTATTTTATTCTGATTTTTTGTATTTGTTGTTATACCGGCAACAGACATAATATACATCATCTGTGAAAATTTCAACTGTCTAACTATCACGGTTCATGAGATACAGCTTGGTGACCAGACGGACAGACAGCGGAGTCTTAGTAACAGGGTCCCGTTTGACCCTTGGGTACGGAACCCTATAAATCAGAAAAGCCGCGTTCTGAGCAGTTCGTTTTTATCAATAAATACCTTATGTCCAGTCATAATTCGAACTTGTGTTCCTGTCAAACAATCCCATAAGCGTACTGTTCTGTCACTAGATCCAGTGGCCACATAGTTAGAATTCGGGTGAAATTGGACACACTGAAAAGAAGAGATATAACATTTACCTACAACTGCATGAGACCTGCTTTGCATTTGCACACTAGCAAATATAGCTTATTTCAAAATATAAATGCATACTTGAAGATAAACTAATGATTTGTAAGAATCTGATAAGTAAATATGACTTAATATTTTATGGTTATTAATTTGGTGGTAGGTATAATATGCATAATCAGCCTATAATCTTCCCACTGCTGGGACACAGGCCTCCTCTCTGTAAGAGGCTTTTGTCCACCACCAGGCCCAGTGCGGGTTTCCTCACGATGTTTTCCTTCACCATTTTGAGAGCAGTAGTGAATTTACACTAAGTAAAGTGCCTGTCAGGGTCAGTACGACCCACAACTCGTAAGTCGCGGGCGTTACAACTGTGCCACCACTGCTGTGTTATTATTATTAGGTACATATCTTATTAGTGTTAAAATAATAGGCCTGAAAAGTATTACGTCGACATCCGATAAATGTCCTGAAAACATTCGTAGTGGTTGATGATGATCAGTAGCCCACAAGCGGGCGGTACGGTCGTGTCCAGCGGTCACGAAGTAGTGGCCGTGCGGGGACCAGCGGACGTCCCACACTGGCCACACGTGGCCGCGGTATACTACCAGACATGTCCAGCATTGCAGAGACCATAACCTCACTGCAACAAATAAATTGTAGGAATAGTTAATCGAACCTCCTATTTTGATTTCCTAAAAGTATTTATGGAGACTAATTTAGTAAATATGCCTCTTTTTGCCAACTAATTATATTCTTTGTTGTTGTTGATAACTATTTTATTGTTTTTCCTAAATTGTTAAAGATAAACCAGATATTAAAATTATTTAAAATAAACCATTTAATTTATTTAAAAAATGCCTGTTTATGTAGAGGATACCCTATAGAGAGGACAGGTTGAAAAATCCAAGTCGCAGAACAATTATCGATTTTTATACCTCCCCTACTCCATAATATATCATTAAGCACTAGGCTCAGTGTTAAAGGCCTTTCATGCACGAGGTTGTGGGTTCGAAACCAGGCAAGTATCAATGTGAAATTTCAAATTCATATGTTAAGTTTTGCTTAGTGTATCTCTATCTATAATAGACATCATTCACATCGACAAACGTGACTAACAGTGAGAAAACCATAACTAATCGCTATTATAAGTCTGAAATCACCCATGCAGCCAAAATCTGTGTGCATTGTATTATTTTTAGTAGCATTTCCATTTGTATACCTACTTTAGAAAAATATTTCAAATGACTTTCGGACCTCCATGTTTTATTTATAGTGTTTGTTTTTATTATTTGAATTACATAATAATTATACATATATAACGTACCAGTGGAGTCTTCAGAAGCCGATAGTAGCATCGTTTTAAAAGGATCAAATGCTACTTTATAAACTGATCCAGAGTGTCCATAGAGAGTACGACAAGTGTCTCTATCTCTTTCTTCCATCATTCTTACGAGTACGTCACCTACAAAAAAGGTTTATTATAATTCAAATTACTTATAATAAATCCCAAGTTTTATGTGGCGGTGCAACTTGTCATATTAAAGCTGTAGCATCATTTATATTTTGGGATTTTGGGTAAGACGAAAATCTTGCACCAGTGTGGTTCACTTTGTCTCTCAGAATGATATGTTTCGAAATAAGGCCATTCAAAGAATCAGAAGTAAGCATTTAAAGTTGAGGGGTAACAGCCAAACAACTGTAGTCACTTTTAGGTAATCTGGTGTGTTTCAGAGGAAAAGCCTGCGCTCAAAATGAATTACAAATAAGATAATGTACACACCTGCCTCCCTGTCAATGTCTATTAATTTTTCTGCAGATTTCATCCCACGTAATTTTACTGGAGTCAATGTCCACACCTAGATTATAAGACTCTTTCATTATTAAGAAATGAGGATAGAAACCAGTATTATTTACAATATGGTACAACATGATTGTTTTTGTAATAGATACCTTAATATTCGAGTTACTGAAGCCAACAGCTAGTAGTGTAGAATCATCACAAATATCAGCGCAAATGGCAGTATGACCACTGTTTAGCAGTGTGTAGAAACAAATAGATGGCAGACTCTCTGGCCCTAGTTGAATGCGCTTTGAAGCTTCTCGCAGTGCTTTGCCTTTTTCTATTTTATCAGTCTCCTTTCTGCAAATTAATGGTACAGTGTTAGTTAAATTTCTGGCACAGTTCCAAAAGGTAAAACTAATATCAATAAACTCACAGTTCTGGCAAAGGAATTCTGTCATTTGGAGGTGCATTAGGATCAGACTTGGGTTTTTTCATAAAAATGTGTTCTTTCTTTGCCTTTTTCTTTTTTGGTTTATCTGGTGTTTCCTCCACTTCTTCTTCATCTTCCACAGGTGCTGGGAGGACTTGTATATCAGGCTCTTTTAACAGGCCATAGTAAACCTTTGTCCGATTTTCTACAAACGAAAACCACTATGATTTTACAGTTTATTTAAATGTCTAGTTCAGTTAGAAGAGTGTAACTTTGTTTTGTCTTGCTGTATAAGTATATACTTAAATATGATTGTATATAGTGCATGTTTCTGGAAAATAAGAGCAGTACAATAACATATCATACCATTTCTAGTGGCTTCACCAAGCAGTCCCCCAGTGGTGGAGCGCACCTGTGCTTGTGTCCTCCCGGGGCCATCGTGCACATCAACTTGGATATGGTTGTTTATAATGTTAATGATTACGGTTGAGCTTTTTTGTTCTTGCAAAAAACGTTTCAGCTGGGATGATGCATCTCTTGATAGTTGTACAACAAACTTGTTGGTGCTGGAAAACAAACATTTTACAAATTACTTACCAGTCATTCATTATACCTACTACTTACAGAAATATTGTAATTTTTACTTCTTTTATTATATCAGGCTTTGACTGCCCCATTACTCGTTTTAAGAGAAATTAAAACTTGAATTCAATTAATATATCAATTAAAATAAACCTACTTAATCAAGATCACAGCTTAGTATAAACAGTAAGAGGCAATTTTGTTATTCCTGGGGCACCAAGATTATATGGCTTATCCTGATATCATAATTAAATCCTAGTAATTGCACTCCAAATTCCGATCACTGAATATGAGCGTAGGTAGTTTTTTTATTATTATACATACATATATAAACTCACACCTTTTTCCCATGGGGGTAGGCCTAAACTACTCTTTTTTTAAATAATAATTATTTAAAAATACCTGTATATTTCAGCCAACTCATTCCCCTTGATTTGTTCTTTATGTTTAACTATAGACAATCGTTTTAAATCTTCCTGATAAAAATCTTCTTGCTCAGGACCAAACTTTTCCAAGAAATTGACAGCATGTTCATTATGGTCATACAATATCAGTACCAGATACATATGGACAAACACTGGATACAACAGTGTTGATAGTTCATGCTAGAAAAATAAAAATATTTCAAAACAATAGTAATGAAGAAAAGCAAGGCACAATATAATTTAAATCAACTGGATTTCATTTAAATATTAATCTGTAAAAGTAAAAAAGTCAAGAGAATGCAAAATGTTAATTTAGTCTATAGTTTATTCAGTTTACATAGGTTTACAGTTAATGAGTGCAGAGAGTTACCAACTGATCAATTTATGTGGCCAATTTCCTTCAGTTACAAGTGTGACTAGGTTCTTAAGCATTAGCCATTATTACCTTATAAATATCGAGCGAGTTCTCAACAAACTTCTTCAGGTTATCGTAAGCAAATTCGTAGCTGTATGGATCACTTTCTGTGTGATGCGAAGTAAGAATGCTAGCTAATTCGACCTCAGGAAGATCTAAGTTTTCAAATTCAACATCTCCTAAGCTAGCTTCTTTTCTTAGGATATCTTCTGTACCCTGAAATATGATAAAATATACAGTAAAATACAGCTTTTCAGAGGATGGAAATAATGTATTAGGCCATGTTATGGTTACCTTCAAATTATACTTCCTAAGAAGCTGTAATACAGCCAAAAGTGGGGTATTCTTCTCCCCCATTATTAGGCAACTTTACATGCAACTTTTAGAAAATGCTTTTAGATTGATAACTTTGTTTTATATTTTATTGTATTCAATTGTCCTCGACTTCGACGCGTATGAAATTGAATAGAAAACCACAGATGAAAAAAACCAGTCACTGCTGTCAGTGTCAGCTGTCACACTCTCGGCACAGACGGACAGTCTTTGAGTCCATGGAATTCGGAAGTACTAGAACCATGAACCCAAGAATGCCTTTTGTTGAGGCTCATAGAATAGCTCATATATCATGATTTCACGAATTATATTATTGTAGTGATGTTATCTTCACGGACTGAATACTTAAATGACAAATTATAAAAAATATTGATACATATTATAAAAATACTTATAATTAAACCCCGCAATAATATAAAATATATAATATAAAATAATATCTATACCAGCTTATAATATACAAATACCAAGAAGATTTATATACAGATACCAAGAAGATTTAGCTATATACGTATTAGAAACAGTAACGTAATGTGCAATAAATATTTTTAGTATTAGAAGTAAACACTCAGTGCTCTTCCTCCTCTCTCCCATTTATTATTCTATGCTGTGCCCGACAGGGTCCAAAATTGTGTCTTCATTACAAACCACCAGCTCATGTAAACTTACATATGTACATTTTGGAACGCAATAAAGATATTGAGTATTGAGTATTGACTCTTTAAATTGTCTGCAAGCCTTGGAGGAAAATTACACAGTCCTATTCTATTTTTTATCTAAGAACCTCCTCGGTTCACAGGTGAGAGAACTACGACAAAAACGCCGTCTAAAGAGGTATATACAAGATAAATATAACAACAAAATAAAATGACCGGACGTAACACGTAATCTGTATGATTAGGTATGCCCACAGACTCAGTGGGTATGCCATATTATTGTATGACATAATTAGTAATTACGTGTAACAATAAGGCGCTTCCAACAATACCTTTGTTTGTCAAAATATGAAGAGAGGTTTCGGAGTTATGAGGGAACCGATGAACATACCTACAAGTACATACATACTTATCCTTAATCATATTCCTTTGGCTCTGCCATAGTCGGGTAAAAAGAAGATGGTGACGTTAGTTCCGATTTTAGCCACGAGCTAAAAGAACCTTGAACCGTTGTAGAGTTGTACAAGGATCTTTTACTTCAATTTCGGGGACGTAATTTCCCCGAAATTGTTCTCTAACGCATTGGAGGATGTGTTTAAGACGCTGAACTGGGAAGGACACGGCATTAACATCAACGGCGAGTCCATCTCACACTTGAGATGTACAGTCACGAGCACTAATATACAGTATGTTAACTAACAAAGGGCGTTCCCGTTAACCTGCAATAGTATAGCGTCTATACATGCTAAAAAAAATATTACCATTAAAAAAAAAAAGTTTTTTTTTGGTTTGTATAGTAAAATATTCACAAAAAATATTAAATTGTTACGGAAAATAAACTCTCTGTACACGCCCACTTGTCACACTTGTTTTTCTACGTTGAAATACAAGTGTGCGTGTACAGAGTGTTTATTTTACGTTTAAATTTAATCGTTTTGTGAACATTTCACAACACAAACTAAAAAATTTTTTTTTTTTTTTGGGTAGTAATATTTTTTTTAGCATGTATACACGCTATACTATTGCAGGTTAACGGGAACGCCCTTTGTTAGTTAACATACTGTATATACACTGAGCAACTTTTTTTTTTTTTTTTTTTTTTTTTTATCTTTTTCCTTACAATCTGTCTCTTTTTATTAGGACATTCAGTAATTTGTATGAAGTGTTTTATGTCACGCTTGGTATGCGTCCTATGACACATCCATCCCTCTTTTACTTATCTCTTTGGGCACAACCTAGAATATATGAAGCAACAAGCTACATAGGTTGTCCGACTAAATCCTGTGGAATTCTGTGTTTTAGCCTGCGTATTCCTTTTTTATCCATTAGGTGGTTTGCCAGGATATTTGGATGCCGAGTTATTCTTTCCTTATACGATTTGATATAGCTTTTTATTTCCTCTTTGACCGTTGGTATTTTTAGATCATGGTGTAGAGCTTCATTTGGTACAAACCATGGGGCGTTTGTGATTGTTCTTAGAAACTTGTTTTGAAATCGCTGAATGATCTCTACGTTAGAGTGTGCTGCTGTTCCCGATAGCTGAATGCCATAGGTCCATATAGGCTTGATTATAGCTTTATATAGTAGGTTTTTATTTTCTAGGTGTAATTGTGACTTTCGACCGATTATCCAGTAGTACTTTCTTAGTGTCAGTTCAAGTTGCTTCCGTTTTGTAAAAATGTGTTTTTTCCAAGTAAGACGTCTGTCGAGGTATAAACCCAGGTATTCGACATGTTCTGCTTGAGGCACTTGTACTCTATTTAACTGCACTGGTGGGCAGGTATCCTTCCTCCTAGTGAATGTGACATTTACCGACTTGGTCTCGTTGGCCTTTATCCTCCACTTTTTGAGCCAGAGGGCTATTCGTCCAAACATGTTTGTAGCATAGCTGATGCCACTCTATGATCAGTATGGGACACCAGCACAGCTGTGTCATCCGCAAAAGTTCCTGTAGTCGCTAAATTTGATATTGGGAGGTCAGCAGTGTGAATCAAATATAAAATCGGTCCAAGCACACTGCCCTGCGGAACCCCAGCAGTAATAGGGCAAAGTTTTGATAAAGCTTCACAGCAACTTTTAAAAGTGATTTAAAAACGTTATCGAATTTTGCTGAGTGTATACATATTTTTGCTCGTGATTGTACTGATGACATCATCATATTCGCTCAGTCGCTGCATGACTTGCAGCAGATGCTGGACGGCCTAGTTGATTCTTCTGTACGCATTGATCTCCAGATGAACTCTGACAAAACCCAAGAACAACGAACACGTCACTCCGAGACCGATTTCTGTCAATGGTGGCGCTCGCGACGTTGTTCGAGATTATTTGAGAATACGTTTACCTCGCGTGCAAACTCTGCAGTTTGCTAAGATCAACTTTTACTAACGTTTGGGAAGCTCCGTCCAGTCTTCTCGTCGCATATTCCGCACAGCCTAAAAATTAAAGTCTTCAATAAGTTCGTCCTACCTGTAATGAATTACGGAGCCGAAACGTGGACACTCACGGTACAGCTGATGCTCCATAAATTCAAGGTCGCTCACGAGCTATAGAACGAGCTATGCGTGCTCTGAAGGATAAAATCCGGAGAGAGACAATCCGGCATCATAGCTCACAGAATAAGCAAGGTGAAGAGGCAATGGGCCGGCCATATTAGCGGTAGAACCGATGACCGTTTGGGTAGACATGTTCTTGAGTGGAGACCGCGACTCGGCAAACGTAAGGTAGGACGCGCTCAGGCTAGGTGGAGCGACGATCAAGGGCGGATCCATGATTTATTTCTAGGAGGGGCACATGCGCCAGACACTTATGAAGTGTCCCATATCTTGTATTGGACCCTGTTTTTGGGATTCATTATTTTTCAATGTTATACCTATAAGAATAACTTCAAAAATAATACAATTTTAGCACCCCGTCTCGTATAGAATAGATTTTCTTTTGATCATAGATACCTACAGAATTAAGAGTTACTTTATCGGCATCGGTAGTACGGATAAAGTTTAAGAATTATGAGAACTTGGGTTGCAAGAGCGAGCAAAGCGAGTTCAATCATTTTAGCACCCAACCGAATTGGTTTGGTTAGGTATTTATTCTTTTGACCATTCATACATGGTGTCAGCTACATAATATTTTTCATGGCTTCAGGAAACCTGTAACTAACTTGTGTATTAACTTTGGGCGCGCGAGGCCCCTCGGCCCATGCTATCTTTTTAGCATTAGGTACTTATGCTGAAATTCCTTCGCCGCCTTAGGTTCTAAGCCGGTCGGCTTAGCAGACCTCTGGGCACGAGTACGAACTGACTGCACCACTTTGAACCCTAGTAGTTAGGTACACCACTGCTACTGTAGATACAGTAGCCTTCTTTTTCAGCGTTCATCATTGAACCATTCAGACGATTCGATTTTATTTTACTTAAACCTTTTGGGGGGCACGTGCCCCTGTGCCCCCCCTGGATCCCCCTTGGCGACGATCTTCGCAGGGTGGCTGGTAGCAGCTGGATGAGAGTTGCCGAGAATCGAGCTGAATGACGTGCAATTGGAGAGGCCTATGTCCAGCAGTGGACTGCTGTCGGCTGATGATCATGATGGGTAAAATCCCAGACTACCGGACTGCGTTGAAGGTATTCCAAATGGATAAACCACTTTCACTTTGCTCGACCTTGGGA
The DNA here is from genome assembly GCA_947363905.1 of Lithophane semibrunnea. NCBI lineage: Eukaryota > Metazoa > Arthropoda > Insecta > Lepidoptera > Noctuidae > Lithophane > Lithophane semibrunnea. Next base: position 10,166,668 of record OX376189.1, read on the forward strand.
TCGAGCCCAATACCCCAAGCTCATTAGTCGCACTTGCGAACACTTGACACACGAGGACTCACGAGGCTGTCGTACTTAAATTAATATAGAAAAAAAAAATTTTTTGAAGACTCAACAGTCATTAGGATATTACCAGCACATAGCATGAAAGACGTACCTAGTGGCTGAGCTCTAGGCTTTTGTGCTGCTGCTCGAGGGTTTCGGTATGCACATAAACAATTCCTCCGCGTTTCTTTTTTAAAAATAAAATACCTACTTATATCCTCCTATCCGGCAAAATAGGTACTGTAGATCCGATTCCGATAATTCGAAGTTACCTACCCCCTAATACAAAATCTCGAGCTACATTTGAAAATTTATGTCTATTAGATTTGGGAGAGGATTATTTTTTCAACCTTGCCCAAGTTTATTGGCAACACCTACCTAGTACCACGTACCTAGGTAGAGCTATGTATGTAGGTAGAGCTAGGTAGAGCTATACCTTGGGTAGGTAGGTAAGTAGGTACCCAAGTTTATTGGCAAACGTTTGCGATGATGAAATTAATTGTTTTAAAACCTGTGCCTGCGTTTACACCTACCTATATGGTAATATTTGTATGAATGAATGAATGAATGAATTCTTTATTTGCCAGAATATAGGTACATTGTATATGGTAAATTTTTATAATATGGTTTCACTATATTCGACTTTCTAGTCGTGCAAATTTTTAAATAGTCAAAGCTTTAAAAAAAAAATTATATCAAATTTTTGTCTTCCTACATTAATAACACAAACAATAATATTAACATTAACAATAATATAAAATAAAAAAATAATAAAATAATCACTATGTAAATTACATTATACAATTAAATATTTTTGTCTTCTTACATTATTAACACAAACAAGAAAATTAACATTAACAATAATAAAAAAATAATAAAATAATTACTATGTCAAAAGGATTTCAAATTTATAAAGTCATCTATGGAATAAAAACATCTGTCGCACAGCCAATTAAATAAGGCTCTGCTGAATTCTAATTCATTTAGTTTTCTCATTTTTTCCGGTAGCTTGTTGTATAGCTTAACCGTAAGTAAGTAACCAAGTAAGTAAGTAAGTACCGTTAGTTTGTAAGTAGGTACCTAATAGAAATTGATCTAAAAATATTTTTTTTTTACTAATGGTCTGTGTGCGCGTCGTCGAGTACCATCAGTAAGCCCAATTTCAAATTCCTATGTTGGATTACTTCTTGACAAAAACGTCTGTGACAGACGAACAAAAACTGATCTTCTAAAGGTTCCGTTTTCGTTTAGAGACCAGAATAAAACAAGCATGTTAAAAATAGGTGTTTATTGGATTAGCTAATAAAACAAATGAAGTTCTAATTGGTTATTTCAGAATAGGTACATGATATTATCAAATATGAAACAACTATAGTCAAAATACAATAGACGTAGATATATTTAGTAACCTATTCTTCTTAACTATTCTTCAAGAGTCATAAAAACCCTGTAAGAAACCGACACGTGTTTCACCTCTAAACGAGGCATCCTCAGGATGACGATTGACCAATTGCAAACCAGAACACGAAATGTTACCACACCGAGCGCTGGACGCAAAGCTTTGCGTGTAGTAACATCGCGTGTTCTGGTTTGCAATTGGTCAATCGTCATCCCGAGGATGCTCGTTGAGAGGTGAAACACGTTTCAATTTCTTACAGGGTTTTGAGGGTTTTTATGACTCTTGAAGAATAGTTAAGCGGAATAGGTTACTAAATATATCTACGTCTATTGTATTTTATAATGGATTTCCGCAAAGTCACGCCTGAATCAATTAACTAACTATAGTCAATTAAATAATAAGTTACAATAATGACAAATAAGTTGCTTTGCGATGTTCAAAGAGTTTTAACAATTATTTACGTAGGTAGGACCTACTCAACAAAGTTGATGGTTCACACTAGAAATCTTTATAAAACTATGAGAACAAATCCTAAAAGCAATACATTACGACGTTTGCCTAACGCGATGAATTTATGAAAACTTGTATCTAAATATTTTATACTGTTTTATAAAAACGATCAAATATTAAATTGAAGACAAGGATTCTGCTTAGCAATTTATTATAACGCCTATGATCAGGTATTTTAATGAGATATGTCTCACGGACAATAAGTCTTTCTCATGAATTGAGAAAAATATACTATAGTTTGACCGATACTGCTGTACCGCGCTTTAGGTATGTGCACGGCGAGGCGGCTCATTCGGCAACGCTCACGGCGGCGTCCTGCTGCTCATTCGTCAACGCTGCCCCCCATCCCACCGCGCATTCCTGAGGCGCGGTAAATATAGCGGTCTCAGTCAAATTATAGCGAGGACATTAGCGTTAGTCTTCCCTTTAGGAATAATAAACACATCTTAAGATATTAAGTATATTGTAGTGCGTAACATTAATTGTTTATACTTAATTTAACACAGTAGCAAACGTACACTAATTTATTTCTGATACACGTCAGTCTTAAGATCCGTCTATTATTACCAGTGTACTGACAAATATAACTATTTACATTACTAACTAATATTGCGTTAGGAGGTACAAATTGTGACAAGTATCGCACGCATCAACAAACCTCACATTAATGGCTCATCATTCATTTTAATGGTGTAGCTTGTGGGTAGTTCTAGTTTGCAAAACAGCGAATACAGAAAAAGATACACAACTCCATCGTTGGTCTAGTCACAAGTGCTACTGCTAAGCTAAGGTCCTGGGTTCGATTCGGTCGGGCAAAGTGAAATTGTGTTTTTCCATCAGGAATTTCTCGGTTGCACCCAGGAGCCTGGATTTGTGCCCGGTTCGCCCGCTATTGCATGGGAATTTTAAACATAACTGGCGAAATGTGGGTGTAGGTAAAGTCAGCCTCAAAAAGATTTAGGCATATGTCGATTGTCGAATTCTTGTCGAATCTCTTTAAGGCTGACTGTACTATAGAGGTACACCTCTGCCTAACCCTTCGGGAATAACAGGCGTGATTTCATGTTATGTTTACCAATGTAGGTATTAATAATTACTTAGTTAGGTAATTCGAGTTTACTTCGCCGCTGTTATCTCGACCGACGCCGACGCAGCGATACTTGCACGTTTTAAATAGGGTCAGTACTAATGTCTCTATACTACGATTATCTATGATTGGTCGTTGATAAGGTAAAGCTATTTATTTATGCAGTGCGTTTTTATCACAGAATATTATCTGTATTTAGGAAATATTGTTTTCAGTCGCGTTTACTCTCTTTAGCGTTGTCAATGAAAGCTCAAAATTGGTTTTCGAAAGCGCAGTTCTTTTGGAATTGGTTTCGTATTTTTCGGAAGGCTGGTTTATCCGTGACACGAAAATCTACAATTTCGTCAGTATGGATAGGAATATAGCCAATAAACATTTGAATAAAAACACACTGTATAACTATAACATTATTAAAGTTTATTATTATTATATTTCTACTTTATCTTTATGACTCAAGTCATCCTCAAAGGTACCATTAGGTAGGTACCTATACCTCTAGGTACCTAAATATATATTTTAAAAGTTAAATACTTACTGCCTTAGGTATTTCTAGTCGCATTTTTATTGATTGGCAATATTTAAAAGCTTTGAGGATAGGTACATTAGATACATAAGTATATATATATATATATATATATATATAATGTGTAAATGCATAAAACATGTCGGTACATAATCTCAGATCTAAAGAAATAAGTCTATTCATTTATTTAGACAAAAATATCAAATCACATCTAATCGGACGATAATAATATTACAGGATAAAATTATTCGTAGGTATCTAAGTAATAATTAGACTAATTTAAAGCTTGATAACAATACTATTTAGATTGATGACGGCAGTTACGTTAGATGTTGGGGACATTCCAATTTAATATAAGAACTCAGTTCATCGAACTCGGTGCCGAACAATTTAAGTAGGTAGGTACCTAATGGATGCTCGCGATATTTTATGGCGATATCAATGTGATAGCTAAGTATAAAATTATATTAAAATTAAATATGCAAACTATAAATTACAAGATAAAAAAAGAGATGATACGTACGTACACACGGCTACACATCAAGCTATACATTTCCAGTTTATGCTGATCTCGCATTGTATAGGATTTCCGTACAATGCAAGGTCAGCTTAAACTGGAAATGTATATATTATGTGTTATTTTATATATGCTATTTCTATATTGGAGGGAATACTTGCTGCAACCCAAATCATTTACGAGAATCTGCCTAGTCTTGACTATTCTATTCTATAATATTTACTCACCCAGCTTTAAAACTGTTCGAGCGAATAAAAACAGGGGTGTAATATGGGAATATAGATACTCAAACTGATTGTGGAGCAACTCGTATTATGAACATCAAGTTGTGTTCATAATTGTGATTTTAACGTCGAGCTAAAGTACGAATGACACATCTTTTTAAAACATTTGAATTTAGCTGCGTACTAGCGCGTACCTTGTAGGTACCTACTTAACTAATTCTTTGACTTCCTGTATACCAGGTTAAATATTATCGTCCGTAAATTATAATTTATAACTGACTAGCTGCCGCCAGCGGCTTCGCCCGCGAGTAATCTTTATAAATTATAGCCTATGCTACTCAGGGTGAATGTAGCTTTCTAATGGTGAAAGAATTTTTGAAATCGGTGCAGTAGTTTTTGAGTTTATTCATTACAAACATACACACAAAAATACAAATCTTTCCTCCTTATAATATTAGTGTAGATAACTGATAAACTGAAAACTAAGTAGAGATCAACTTTTTACTTGGGAGTTGGGAAATGAAACTTCTAGGAAGTTTCAGTTTCATCAGCCCTACATTTCTATTTCAAATACTGTAGGTACCTAAATAAATATTTAACGTAAAAAGATAATCAAAACGAGAGTAAGTGTTGGTATCGTAGTGCAAACGATGTGTTTACAAATTGATTAAATACGGTAGGTAAGTAATGTGGCTATTGTTGTGTCCCGGCCGAGATTGGACTGAGATAGATGACTATTATTTATTACTATTACATCCTTGGCCGTAACGACCCTTAACCTAACGATTAATGCTGCTGTTAAGGGCCTACCCTACCTCAAATTACTTAGCACGATCCTCCGTTATGCCGAAAATACTGCAGCATTAATTTTGAAATAAATATATGTTAAAGTTTAGGATTGGTGCTAGGACCTATGTTTAACGAAAACACGATTACACAAAATTTTCTCTATAGAAAAAAAAACCAAAGTTACCTCTAAACCGAACTATAAACCGCTGGTATTCAAAAAATACTTCAAAAAAGATCATGAAACTTTGCATAATAACTGAACTAACTATAAAGCACGTCTTATGTTCTTTATTTTTTTTATTACCCTTATTTTTACCGTAATAAGTAATTACCTAAACTATTCGAGACTTGAGAGCAGCCACTCCGTCTCGCTCTCACTCAGGCGGCGAGTAGTATAGTGCGAGCGAGATAAAATTTGAGGTTGGGTGTAGGCCCTTAAGGTGAAGAGTTACCAAAAAGGTATTTTTTGCAAATAGTAAAATGAGTATTATAACAAGAATCATTACATAGGTAGTATGTTCCTATAGACTGTTTGACCGTTAACGACCACACGGACCTAAAAACGAGAAAATGTAATAAGTAGGTAGGTACAGTGTACAGGCATATTCCTGAGCCCGAGCAGATAAAGTACTCGCAAGTCGCAAGCGAAGCATCTCGAGCCAATCACGTAGCACCGGGTTCGATGTTAAGAATTACATTTCAATAATCAACAAAACCGTTTCAGTGCAAGCTAACGAAGTCTTTTCAAAAATTATCTTCATCTGATAAAATTACTATCAATTAGATGATTGTTCCATAAGAAATCTATTGTTACCTATGTTAAAAATGTCTAGACGCAGAATATAAAATATTTCAGGCAAAGTTAATTTTTGAATAAACGATAGCCGTATTGTTCATATTTAAAGGTCTTGGCTTGAGCAGTTGTGTGTATCGAATAGTTTAGGCGCGACGTCTTCGTATGGCGCGACGCGAGCAGACGCGAGGTCGCGTGCTACGCGCTCTGCGGCGCCCATCACGCGGAGCAGGTTGAGCCCCGCTAACTTCCGAAGTTCCTCTATGCTCCAACCCTCTTCCATCAACTCCGCAAAAAGTAGCGGATATGACGACACGTCCTCCAGTCCTTGAGGAGTACTGTACAGTAAGCATTGTTTATAAGATTAATGTCAAACACGCGCTCTAAGTAGGTGTCTATTATCTACGTAGACTCACGTAGACTCACGTAGACGTACCTACGTACAACACAGTTACTATAAGTACTTAGGTACTAACCCGTACTAAACAAACCCGTTTCATGATAGGTAATGTCAAGAGTCTGTGTTTTAAAAATAAACCCTTTATTATACTTTATTACCCTGATATTATATAAGCGTTAAGTAGATTCATTGTGTGTCCGAGTGTTGAAGGACAATGATTAGTTTTTTTTTTTATATTAAAAATTGTTCTCATGCAAGTGAAATGTAATTTCTTTATGAGAAATAAATGTCTTTAACCAGAACCCTTTGAAAAATATACAGCGTTTATGTAAGCAATATTATTTTGATTTAAAAAGTTATAAGGAAGAAATCTTCCGTAGGTATAATAGCCTTCTGAACTATTAAACTTTTGTTCAAAGCTTTATCCTTTATAAAGCTTCACGCTTTTGGGATTTAGTATTTTTATTGCTTTTGGTACGTTTTAATTTTAGAATCTTTAATGTAGGTACATTAGATATAGTCACAAGTACGTATAGTTGAAGTAGTGATTATGAGTGCATAATTTAAATACTCTTGGGTCAGCAGGCGTAGCATGGCGCTTTCTATCTCTACGAAGAATAGACATAGCTTTTTCTATACAAAGTGACAGTTCGTTTCTTCATTTTTGACATCCACCGTAGAAATCTTTCTACAATCTGTCATTTTGTCTTTCATTTCTAACGATCTTTGTCTAGGTCTTTTTGTAGGTAGACTATTTCGGAAGAAAGTTTTCTATCCTTGCTGTCAAAATCACACTGACAATCCGATAAATCCTATGATAAAACAAAGAATTCTGAGTCGAATTATGTAAAAGAGAATTTCGTAAAAAGTGCAGTTGACTCTTTCTACTTTGCTGCCGTCTCGTACTGTCTACTGTCTACAGGAAACGTCATTTTTGTCTACTCTTCCGTCGACAAAACCGTTCTCATGCTACGCCTGCAGGTCAGAATTATTTTTTTTTCCCTCGCCATGTCTACGGAGGTATATCGGAGATAACATACCTAGATACCTACACATCGCAATATGTACTCACTAATTAATGCCGTCGTAGCCAGCGCCAAGGCCCACACTGTCCACACCGGCTACATCCCTTATATGATTAATGTGTGCTGTAAGACAAAGTATCGGTTAATTAATGGCCTTCAGATAAAGTACTTTTTTAGTGTTACAGTTTTGGACGAAACAAAAACATAATATTTTCTTAATTTTTATATATCTAGGTACCTATTATTCGAGCAACTAAACATTTTGGAGAAAAAGGAAAAGTAGAGAGGCATGGAAACGTAAACATCATAAGAAGAAGGAGGACGCTGAGTCACCGAGATGGGCGACGGGTCTTACCAATGGCATCTTGAACGGTCGCGGTATCCTTACAAGTGAGGAATGACGTGTAGAAGTTGACCATGATGAGACCTTTGTTGGCGGCGAGCAGGCGCAGCACGGTGTCAGGCACGTTGCGCGTCACGTTGCAGAGCGCGCGCGCCGACGAGTGCGAGAACAGCACGGGCGCGCGCGACACCGCTAGCGCGTCGCGCATCGTGCGCTCCGACACGTGCGACAAGTCCACCAACATGCCCAGACGATTCATTTCCTTCACCACTATCTGTCCGCCCGATCAATAACAATTTGTTAACATTCTTATGTTAACAAATTGTTATTGATTGATTGATCAAAAGATTGATGACAGGAAAAGAGGACGCCTAAAAAGATAAAAGGCGTATCTCCTCCAACCACTATAATTGAGTTTTTTCTGTTAATGGGCAAGAAAAGTTTAAGTACTTTATAACGCTATTTAAATAAAGGATGAAAAAAATTGTTTTAAAACACGTCGGTATAAGCTATTGAAATGAACTGCAAACACAGTTCCGGCTGCTCCTGGCCGTTTGCATATTTATCATAAAGTAAGTCTCTATTGTTCCAGCCGCTTTTGAAGTTCGTATGAGTTTGCGTTGCTTTAAATTAATTGCTAACTTCTTAGAACCTTTGTGGTTGTGAATTCAGAAAGCCGACGAATTTTGATACCGACAAATTGTCGTACTTAGTTAGTTTTATAGTTTCTGACGTCGTTGTCAGCCATTTGGTTAAATAGTTAAGTAATATTCCGCTGTAGGTAGTCCGCACTAACAGATTAACAAATGCTTTACCAGGTGAGTTTCTAGCTAGACTGCTGGGGGCCGGTTTCAATTGTCAATTTCAATGATCACATAACAGTACGTACAAACATCATCAATGATCAACTCTGCCGATCGCAATCCACTGCTGGACTGGAAGTCTGCTATCAATCAACGACCGTTAATGGAGATTTTGAACTCCCGTGACGCACACCGGAAGCTGGCTTGTGGCATGTCTTCCACCTTCCTCATCTAGTCTGACCCAAGCTACATTTTTAAGGTCGTTGGTCCATGTAGCTGCGATGTCAAAAACTACGCTTATCGATAAACGGTTTCCACTTCAAGACTCGTTTGCTTCACCGGCCATTGGTCCTACTAACAGTGAACTAACATGGCCAGCCCACTACCACTTCGGCTTGCCTACTCTACAAGCTATGTCGGCAACTCCAGTTCTTTTCCGGATAATTTAATTTCTGACCTTATCCTTCAAAGAAACTCCGAGCATAGTTTGCCCTATAGCACGTTGTGGACCAGTCCGACTGTTACTACGATTCGGCACCGTATGTCATAACGGGCAGGACACACTGGTTGAAGACCTTAGTGTTCAAACATTGCGGAATAGACGAACGACGAACATTGCGGAATAGACGAACGACGACTTGAAAAAGTTTTCAAAAGGAAGAAAATTATATGATAACTTTGTTTTCGAGCTTGGTATCGGAATTAAAGAGAAATATCAAGAATAAAAGTTATCCTACCTAAGAGTGAACTAAGAAGATCGGTTCTCGCAGTGATCGTAAATGATGGGCTAACAACCAGCCACTACTAATAGTTTATAGCCATCTTAAATTCAGCACTGTAGCGCTGCCGTCTCTCCTATTAAGATAAGTACCGCTTGGGGTAGCTTCTTACGTTAAGAAAGTAGAAGTAAGGATTGTATGGCCACTTGTAACTTGCGAGCGCATGCAGATGATATAATTATAGTGCAATTAATAAAAACAATAAAGGTAACTGCTGCATGTTAAGCGGGATATGTGGCTACAGTCAGCAAGAAAGTTAGGTATACAGGTAAAACTATTTCTCTTTCCACAGTGACAAAATTCATTTATGTGCTAACTTTTTAAATACAAGACACACCCCAAAGTGTATTGTTAAAGACGTTTCTACTCAGCACAGCCACAACATTAAAAGTTACAAGCCTATTCGTTTTGACTGTACCTACTTATGGTAGGTTTTAAGTTTGAACGTACGACGGCGACCCAGGCTACGTTGCACGCAGTGTGCAGTTTAAACAAAAGAAAATATTTCGAAAAGTATCGTTGCAGGTAAACAAAGAACTGCTTTCGCGAGCCGCGAGCAGCCCGAGTTCAACAAAGAGAAATATTGCGGTGCGCAGGATGTTTATGATTATGGCACACTCACTCTACTCGACGTCTCAATCTTTACGGTTGCCTTCTGACTACTTAGCTTCGTGTATTTTAATATTCTTTCGTCAAGATTGCTCTTTATGAATACATATGTTACTCATATACTATGCAAATTGCTTTTTAAATACTTCATAAAGATTTCTTTAAGCCACATCCTACAAATTCTTAATAACACCCAGCATGTACCTAAGACAATAAATTCACCCCTAACGAGCTACCATTGTATAGTCTGCAAAGAGGATTATAACTTCATCTAATCTTAAGAGATTTAAGAAAGAATTAAGGGGAGATAACTCACAATTTAAACCCGTAAGAATAATCAAAGTTTTAATGTTTCAGTTCTTTTCAATCTGCATTTTTAGGCGTTTTTTTTTATATAAGTGGTTAAATTATTTCAAAATTAGATTGTAGGAACATAAAGCTATTTTTAATTTTATTTAATCCTTTAAAAAACTTACATTTGAATTTAGGTATCGTAATCTCCACTACAATATTTTTTTAACTAGACCCGCTTTTATTTAGTAAAATAATGATCAAATCCATTTAAGGTCTGGCAGGGGTTTGATCGTATTTTTCTTAGCCTGGTACTACGAATACTGTGAAAGTGAAATTAATCAAAAACCATACTTTCTACACCTTTCATTTTGTGTCGATATAGTTTGGCGTCGGGTGTTTTTCTTAGTACGGCATTAAAATTTTAAATTTTATGAATTTATAGCCGTATTTGGAATGTTTCAATTACTTTGAATATAGAGCCAACAACTCTCGTTTATATTTGGCGTAGTATCGTAGCCGACGTAGCCACGCGTAGCTGATCGTAGCACTCGCCGTAGCAGGACAACTGTCGGATGAGTGCCTTTTCACAAATGAAATCTTCTAGATTCTGTTTTATGTCTGATGTAACATCGTAGCCGAACGTAGCCACGTGTAGCTCGACCGTAGCACTTGCCGTAGCAGGACTTCCCGATTACATCCTTACGCCGCGACGAATTACTCCTAACCAAAGCGATCGGTTATGTGCGAATACTCGTACGAATCGTCACGTTCATATGTCACTTATTTGTTCGAAAAACCGAGTTCCTGGAACCGAAAACCGCCTATATTTTCTTAAACCCACTTCTTTGTTTGGCGTAGCATCGTAGCTGTTAGTAACCACGCGTAGCAGATCGTAGCACATGCCGTACCATGACTTACCTTTCCGAATGGCGTGAGACCGCCCCGCGGCGAAGGTTCAGGTTTATCACCGGACGCACATTCAGCCCAGGGGGTGTCGCACGTGGACGTGAGCGTCAGGTATCGGACTCCCACTTGGTACAGGGTCCTCAGCACGCCTAGCGAACCCCCGATCGCATGCCCCCCTTCCACCCCCACCAATGAACATAGCCTGTGGTTGGCGTGCGCCGAAACTATATCTGTGACAATAGACAATCGACGTGAGAACTGTGTTACATGATCAATAATAAAGGAAATTATGTATGAATCAGAGAATTTACTGAAAAACATAATTAGCTTAAATTTTCAGCTAATTGAATACTACATTCCTAAACGAGAACACATTGTGTTACACGTGATAAAATATAACTTGTTTTAATCAATTTCTGTTCACTCTTAAACTTTCTTTTGCACCGTGTTCCGTACTTTAATGTATTGTTAATGGAAATCTAGAAGTTTTTCAAGTGTCTGATGGACGGTAAAATTACCACTTGTGAAATAAATTGTCGAAGCAAGTCCATTCTTTTTATTTTCTTTGTGATCGAATGAAGAGAAACACGAAGAAAGATCGTCGAATTTTTAATAAAGCTAGGGGACGCCAGGATTTCTTTTTGTACAAGTGTTTTTCTTTATCTTTGGTCCAAGGAAAACAAAACATCAAATAGATTGAGAGCTTATATTGTTATTTTTGTTTTTTCGAACAAAAAGTCCTTGGCACCTGGTGCTTCGTGTTTCACCTGGCTTTGATTCGTGTGCACAATTGCACCATTCCCCACCGTCTTCGAATTGCGCGACATTGTTCGCAATCCACATTGTTAATATTATACTTAGCGTGATTAATGACCTGAAAGCGATAAGGAATTCCAATAGATGTACTGGAGCCAAGATCTTCATCACTCACAAGTAAACCCCTGTTCAATATGTTTGCTTTTATGGCGCAATGATAGTTTGTAAACATATTATTAAAGCATATGTTTACAAACTGTTGCCCAGTATGTAAACATAATTATGTATAAATATTGTACCTATTAATCTCATGTACAAATTAATTCATCAACAAAATACGTATTCAAAAGCTTTAACGAGACTTTATGTTACTGAATTTATGATAAAGTAATTTAGAGTTGACTCTAAAATGTATACATAATATAATTATTGTTCATTGACTACTGCCTGCGTTGCAGTACCTAATCTACCTACTAATAGAGGTGTGCAGCTGTTCATTTAATTTTTAAGTCATGGTTTAATTATACTTTTTTTTAACTATTCATAGTCACTCCCTACTCGTTATTCGTTAGTTAAAGTTCCTGTTTTGCCGAAATTTACTGAACTTGAAATCACGTTTTTGTTTGCGAACAATACGCGAAATAAGTCTAAAGCCGTTTATTTTAATTGGGTTCATTTGAATTACAAAAAAAACAATGAAGCTAAAGGAAATGCACGAATTAATTTAAACAGTTTAATTTTTTAAAGGCTATGAAGTGAAAACAATGGCTTTCTCATGCTAATTTATACTTTACGCATTTACATTTGTCCTTTTCGGATTGCTGTATGAAATGTTTAGTACACAAATCACGGTACGTTCTTGGTGAGCAGGTGGTAGCGCTTACCTTCAGCGGAGGTGCAGAGCGTCAGCTGCGGGTGGTACTTGTCCGTGAGCCTTTGTATCAAGTCGATCTGCTCGAAGGTGAGCTGCACGGCGTCGCGGTGCTGCGCGTCGCACGGCACGTACGCGGCCCAGAACTGGCGACAGAGGATCACTCTGACATACAACTGATTGAATATCACACACGACTTGAGCAACGCTTGAACAGAATTTGAAATCCCACTCATACAGCGATACAGTGAAACGACAAAGATTCCATAATGGAATCAGTGATGCTGACGGCAAACGTGAGGCCACGTTTGCTATGCCACCACATATTGTATTATGTACATGTATTACACAAACACATCAATCTCGTGGAATTGTATTGTGCGATGGAGTTGAAACAATTAGCTCACTATCATTTCTGTTTCGGTTCATTGTACCGTGTCCATGATATAATTGTAGTTGCTTTCATTATGACACAATCGAGGCGTCCTTTGATTTAAATATGTATAAGCTCTGTTATCTGCTGAGAACATTATGTAAAGTAACTGACAATCGGTACTCTGATTGCAGATATTGGATTGTCTGCAAGTGTTATGCAAAACTCTGAAAATACTTTCATAAATTCCATCAACGATATTTTACTTCGTAAAAATCCAAGTATTAATGGTACAGATAAACATTTTAATTGAATTATATTGGTAAACCTATTCCAATATCTTTTGATGCCACAATCATGTGGGCGTTATGATCCACGCGGCACATATTAATCTTGTCGTGGGATTACGTCGAAATGACCCACTTTATTAAATGCACAATTAATTAAATCGTGCGGTTTGAGGAATTTCGCTCACCTGTGCGGCCACTCTGCCCTGCTTCAGTCGCGGCAGGTCCGTGTGGCTCCACGAACTTGTTGCCCACGGGGAGATCGTCCGCAAGTCCTCGTCGAAACTATTTGCGAATTTATTATATTATTAGACTATTATTGTCTCGTTGAAAATTCTGTTGGTGGCAGGAAAATATGTGGAATATGTTCATTATTTTACAGTAGATAGATAAATTGGCTGGAATACAGCTCATAAAGGGAGTACCTGAATAATACATACTTATCTATTTTCAGTTGATATATATTTTGACTCAAAGTAAAACTTTCTACTCCTAATCTTTTATTGAGGTTAGTAGGTATTTTTAGAATGGCTAGTTTAATGGATTTCTTAAAAAAATAAGGCACCCACACATTGAAGTATGTTGACCCTCGCTGCGTGATTGCCATGAGCTAGCTGTGTGAATTTTTCAATTCGTTCGCGAACTTTTCAATTCGTTCTTACGTTATTAAAAACAATAATTATCGAAAAACCCCGATTTTTTTAAACATTAAAAACAATTAAGCCCTCGGTTGCTTAGACTACTGCATAATATAGATTTATAATAAAAAAAACAAACTACGGGAAAAATTATTAAAATTAAAGACAGAAGTTCGTAAACAATTCACATTTAGAATAGAATCATACCACAGCAAAACTTTTATTTACATACTTTTGTAGGAAATGTAAGCGAATTTAAACATAAGTAAAACTAGAAAATCTAGGAAACACTGGTACCAGAATCGAATCCCGCACCACACGCGTCGCCAACGACCTGGCACTGAGCCAGATGTCTGTCAAGAAACATTTCAATTCTTTACGCTACGTGTGAACTATGATTTCGTTGTAAGTGCTATTGAACTGAAGCCTTGAATACGTAATGTGCAGATTACCTTAGTCTTTGTGGACTCTTTCTTGGGAAATGTAAGAAAAAATTCCGAAATCTTTTTAAATTGCACTGCTCGAAGTTACCGTATTTTTTCCATTTTGTAAGATCGTACTATTCGCATTTTATATATTACAGGCTGTTATGACGGTTTCCATATAAATCACTATGGTAGGTATCTATGTTACCCACAAAGTCGGTGAACGGTAGCTATGCCGTGACTAACCAACGTGACCAAATCCCATTCGGATGTGTCGGTACGTCCAGGAGTAACACCCACATTCAGCTAATCCTTTACACATATTTTTTCGGATTTACACGATGTACTCAGTATTTAATCTGGCCGTCAGAGGTAGGGCCTTATGTCCACAGTCCACACACAGTGAGTTATTTCTGTAAATATTACCTCCATAAGTGCAGAAAATAATAAAGTTTTTAAGAAGATTCTGCTTCGATCTAAGTGCTCTTACACAGCTCCGATAAAGTGGTGATTAGCTAGGAAACTCTGCACATTACAGACTACGCACATTAATGGCAGTGGAGCTACGACGGACGGGATATACGAGTACACAAAGTAAAGTTCACCTTTATTCCTTGCTGCTAGTGATGTGCGATTGGTTCTATAACTATCGACATCAACCTTACCAAACATCGGAATGTATAGTTGTCTAACTTTTTACTTTCGAATAAATAATTTTGACATAGTGCTGCAGTTTACGGAACTAAAATGAACTGACAACCACTACACGAAACTTTATTTTATCGAAGTCATCGTTAAGTTGTTTTTAATTGTTTTCCTAAGTAAGAATAATCGAATGGTTCGTCTCGCGTTCTTATAAATTCCAATGAAAACTTGATATTGCACATCCCTACTAGCTATAGTAACGAGAGCGGCATTACGCCTCACAGATTTTGTTAGCTAGTTTAAAACAGTTGGGTTCAAAGGCTTTTACATTGCACTAAGTGGATTGATTCCCCTCTCATCTTTTATTTATCTCATTTTTTACGTTACATATTTGTTTTAGTCCGGCTTGTGCAGCTTTTTGTTAATACATGCTGGTAGGTACTAGGTACCTATGCCTCCGATTCTTTGTACCGTCACTTAACAAAATAAAAACGAGGATGACTTCAAAAAAACCCTTTGATTTCTAAACAGGATTTAATTATTTCCAAAATTTTGGATACCTATCCTTATCTGTACCAACCAACTTGCGTAGTCGTCATAATTACATTTTGGGCATCCAGTACGACGTTTGAGACTATGTAGGTAGGTACGTACTTTTATTCATGCATGTTTTAATTATATAAAAAGTACGTACTTAAAATCCTTAATTCTATTGTGTAGAAACTTCCTGATGTTCCATGGTAGATCGTTGTGGCCGTCTATGAGTGGGGTGTCGTGCAGAAGTCGCTCGGCAAGGCGCAGTCTTTCATGCAGGGGTGCTCCGGGTGGGGCCCGCAAGGCAAGAGGCCCAGCCACACACGCCGTCCCTGCCACCAGCACCAGGATCGCCACGCAGCACCAACGTCGGTGCCACACCGACAAACCTACACATTATATTATTTGTTTCAGAACTTGCGCGACAAATACTAAACACTCAAAATTCTATTTTGCGACTCATTCAGAATATTCAAATGTTTATTCAAACATTCTAGAATTTGTTTTGAAAAGGGAACCGTTTTGGAGCAAAACTTTCACTCATAGAGGAGAACGAAATTATTTTGATGAATGGTCACAGAAATTACAAAGGTTCAAAAACACTGTAGGTATTATAAAGAGGGGTTGGGTAATGGGTACGAAGAACAAGGTTTACCTGATAGTTAGCCTTAGTCTGATGGCTATAGGCCCTCATGTAGACCAAGTTCTTTATAACAAATGAAAAACCCAGTTATGATAAGATACCCTCAGTGAGCTTTCATTGAAGAAGTAGAAACGCTCTACATTTCGACGTAAACAATAAAATCTTAAAACAAAAAACCTATAAAAATCAATTTGGGTCATAGCAATCGCTCGTTACTGTGCTTCCTATAATCTTCCTGTCAGAAGCAAACTTACTCGATCACGACGTCGCGCGCCCCGGATGCAGCAGCTTAGCTACATGTTTAGAAACAGTATTGGGAAGGCTTTGTACGATAAAATAATGTGTCAATGCAGTATTATTAGCTACAATACCTTTTATTAGCAAGTCATGTGGGAGTTAACCTATTTTGGTTGTTTTCAATTTGAAATCCCAATAGATTCGTTGTTAATTTCATCTGAAGTTTGGTTTTAGTTTTTAATAAGTTGTCAGGGGTCTCTATAATGATAATAAAGTATGCACTAACGTGAAGAGTTTCCAGTAGTGGTGGAACTGTGGCTGGTGGTGGAGGTGGTCCCCGTGGACAGCCACTGCGGTGACTTGCAGGCGGTGCAGGACGCCACTCGACCTCTCTGGCTGCGCTCCGTCACGTCTGGCGCTGGTGTAGCCCGCTTCTTTCCCTACGCCATCTTTTAGTTCAATTGACACGCTCGATCACGCTCGAACACGCTCTCTACTACATATGCTCAATTTTATGTTGTTCAGTGATCGCCCGCGGGGTAAACAGCGGCAGGCAAACACCAGCTGCCGTCCGCTCTCTGCGAATACCCCACGGTCGCCGTGCCCTGCATACATACATAGCTAGCTATTTGTCCCGTTGGCAAGGACTATTTAGTCTGCCTATAATGCGGTTTAAAAACGGATCTCATTAAAGATTTTGAACGATTAAGCGAAAACTTTAGCGTCACATTGCTCACAATTTTTTGGTCTTTATATAACTTTGTCACCGGTATCTAAAGATTTATTGAAGGTGCTCATAGGTAAGTAGGTATTGGTAAACGGGACACGCCTTAAATTAACCTCAACCTCAACTAGGGGAAAAACGCAAACAAATATGCCAAATTCAAATTGTGCAAAGTAGATGTACAGGTGGCGTATTAATCACTTACTCACATTTTCGTTAAGAATGCAAATGCAAATAATACCTATTACCCTCCTAGGTCCCTAATCGTTAGATAATGGTTCATTATCCTTTTTGATTGCGCGGCTATTAGCGACTGCTCTAATTTCTGTAGTGCGAAGCGCTCGCCTTCCTAACCACATACTCTAAATTGGTGCCTATGTAGTAATGGAAAGAGCGTTTTAATAACACCTGAACTTTAATAATCTTTTAAACCGAGATGAAAGCTTTACTCTAAAATATAGAAAATAATATTTTAGCTTCTAGTTCAATTTCTTAGTACCTAAGGTGAAAGTTATGCGTAGGTGGCATTTCGTTTATCGAATCAACACTGACATATTTTATACCAAGATAGGTATATACTCATCTAGTTTTAAATTAATCGTTCTAGACTACAAGTTTACTCTTTACTCTTATACTTCTAATTTCAATAAGACGTTATGTTAACGTGATGCAATTTTTAAGGTTTCAGAATTCAATTTCAATCCTCACGTGAAAACTTTGCGGGATTCAAAACTATAATTAGTTTACTTATGATTGATTATTTCTTTGAAGAAAGGCAATTAGATAAAATGTCTAGGTCTAAACCTACACAAGAAATTAATTAATTTTTTTATAACACATTCGAATATATACGAAAGGAATCTTTATCAAACAAAATCTGTCCTACTTCTTTTTTAAACATGGCTTAGATAGCTTAGGTCTGCAGGTAAAATATTACACTTGACTTAATTTCAATGGGTATAGACGATACAAACTTTGTATGATGAGGTATAGTACATATCAATGTAAGAAAGATTGCTGCTCTGCCGTAACGGCTGAAAAGATTTCAATAAAATAAATGGGAAATGCAATAGCAAAAATGTTACAACCAAAAATTGACAGGCCCTCCTATCAACAGAGAAAAGAGTTCTAAGCTATGAACTTACATGTGTGTCGTAGAAAATTGAGGGTAGTCTGGTATCCTGAGCAGCATCGCAGGTGCAGAGAGCGTGGGCGCCGCGCGGCCCGCTCATGGCCATCGCGTCGCCGCCCAGGAACGTTTGTGCATCGTCATCCGCTAAGTCACTACGAGTACTCCTCGACTCCATTGTGCTCTCGTCCCGAGTCCAAGGCTCCGATAGTCTATCTCTAAATCGTTCACTTGGAAAATCGTTGTATGACATTTGCCTTTTAATACTTTTACATCGACTACGATTGTCTAGAGTAGAAAATTTCGTTCTTTCTAAACCCGGGGAGTTTCTAGTAACGAGTATATCGTTATTATCAAAACTCCTCATTTTTACCATTTTTTGTGAGGTTCGTCTATTTATATCTGAACTTACATTATAATCTCTCAATTTTTCAAAACATTGGTCCACATTACCAGAAAAATTTGCGTATGTAGAAGCGTTGCTTTTCATGTCATCCTTTCCTTGATAGCCCGAAGAGGTAAAAATACAACTTTGGCTGTTAACTCTCCTTTGTGACTTGTCTGCCAGTGACAACATCGATGCCTTCTTGAGCGAGCTCGTGGACCCTGATGTTATCTCGGCCAGTTGGACAGCGTTTTGATGTTTTTTTGATATTGCCTCGCCGCCCATCTTTTTTAAGTTAGATAACTTCCTTTTTATCTTTTGCACGAGTGTATTTCTAGGATCGTATGATATTAACTGTTTTGAAATGTAGTTTGACACCCCGATAGTCCTACTTTTGTTGTATTTCCTGTCGAGGCTGCGATGTGATCCGATTGTGAGTTGACTCCGGCCGGTGTCCCGTTTGATTCTTTCCAAGTCGTAGATGTTTAGGGTGTGGCCTCGCTGGTCGACATTTCGATGGCAGTTAACAAAATTATTCTGTTGCACATTGCAATTGCAAACTAGATCAAAATCATGTTTTGATATGTGGTCATCTAGACATTGTCTTTGTGCGGCGAGTGCGAGGCAAGCTTCGCAGTCGACTCCGAGCAGCAGTTCGAGACTGGTGTTCCTAATAAAGCCATCGCTGAACGTGCGCGAGCGGAAGTGAGCAGCGTTCTGCGTGAGGCGAGTCTCCCAGTCAGCAGATGGCGCGGCGGCGGCGGCAGGCCCGCTGGCCTCGCCGTCCACCATGGTGGCGGCGTCGCGGTTCACCGTGATCACGCGCGGCTGCCGGAACACTCTGCTGTCGCTTCGTACAGAACTTCGAGACGGCGACGGTGATGGACGCTTAAAGCTCTCGACTTGAATCATCTCTTACAATTTATTGTATGCGATGTGAAATGTGTAACTGTAACAAAAAATCTCTTGATTAAAAAAAAAAGATAGGTACACTGGTATTAAGTAGGTAATCGGTTAGTAGGTCTTCCATTCTGGAAAAAGACTTTTGGTCACGCGTGCGTTTACACAATCCTATCAAAGGTACCTCACTTACATACCTATCGAAAACGCGGTCAGTTTTAGAGTTATAGGCAAACACTGCGTACGGAACGTGATGCGAATTCATATGGAAATGAGATCCATGAAATAAAAAAACATATCTTATCAGTGGGCCTGTTGGTTTAATAATTCAATATACCATAAATATATGGTTACATATTATGTATGTAGGATATCTAGACTCATAAACAATCCCCACATTACTCTTGTAACTTTACTGGTGTTGCTCTCGGTTTGGGGGAGAATATTACGCGTGTACTCAAAGCTTAATGAGTGATGACACAAAGAGTTGTGTTACCCAGATTATACCCCAACTTTAGACACGATAACAATGAAAATAAGGCCGTTATTATGTTTTAGCTAGAAGAAAATATAAAAGAATACATTTACATTAGCTAAATACACTTTATATGTAAAATACGAGTTGAATGAGTTGGTCCATAGACAAGTGCTATTAACAGCAGTGGTTATCATATCATAACCATCTGTGAAATCCAAAGCCGGGTTTAATTGTTTACATATTCTGCTATACACCAAACATTTGAGGGCACGGATAATCTCCAATCCAATTTAGATGATTGGCTTAGTATGATACGGCAATAAATGCCCGAGTATTAATTTTATGAAATGTAGGATGACAGCTATGAGGGATAATTCGCATGTTCATATATTAAGTCTAAAGAGAATCTTACAGGGGTTCTATTGTTGATCCATGCTGGAATGTGTCTCGCAGTTCAGAACTTTTGGGCGAAAAACACTTCTAATGATAATGCGCGCCCTAAACTTGGGAATTTGATTACAAGTTGAATAACACGCGAACATTAAACAGTCAGTCTATCAATTTACCGCCGTAATTACAGGCACATGAGGCATTTTAGCTTTTGCCATTTTACTTTTTCCTTGGGATGCCAACGCATCTGCGTTGCCTCTACTATTGCAGGTGGCCATAAGCACAGGTGACCAGTTACAGGTGGACTGTCAGCTTGTAAGACATCCAATAACATAAAAGAAGGTCCTAGAAAACATAGGTACGTACTACCTAATCCTAAAGTGTGCACAACTGAAACGTCATGTATAAAACAATCGAAAACAACTCTCAACGAAGTACCAAAGTGACTTTAAAGTTCTCTCCAGTTATTTTTAAAGTTTACATATTTTTCGCTTCACGCCGTGGTCTGCATAAATAAAGCCACATTGCTTGCACAACAAATGTAGGCGGCTGCCTCCAACTGAACTCCGTGTAAATTTATTTCTGTTTTAAATGGCCCGAACTCTGACTACCGACCCCTTGATTTCTTGTTTTTTAACGTTTACTCTACCGTGTAAGGTTTGCCAGTTAGCCTAATTATAGGTACCTACGATTTCTTTGTAAACGTAGAAAGGGCTTTTTTATATATTATTAGTAACTATGTGCTCATACTGTTGATGAGACATCTCTTTCATTTGTTGCTATGAAAATAATAAAATTTTAGTAACACTGTTATGAAAAGAAAACTTATATCTACTGTTACAATAATGGCATCAAAACTTGGCATTGTAATTCTATTCCATTTCAAATGCGAATGTGAAACTGTGTATGTTTTGAATCTCAAAACAAACATTTACAAGTTGAAATCACTGCAATTATATGGTGAAAAGAAACATCAAATGTTTGTAAACTGCTTCATATCTGTAGTGATCCGTACCGCAGTGGATTCTTACATTGCTACAGGATTAAAAAAACTTGCTGCGATGGATGGGTACGTGTGGCGTAACAGTACATAAACAGACAATTTCCATTTTGCGGTATGTTCCAAACCACGCAACGAGTACGATACAGTAACTTGTGTAACTTTTTCTCTTGAGTATGTTGGTTGACCACTCGTGCGGCTCCGATCGCGCTCTACAAACATCCCTTGTCAGATCCTTGTTACAAACAAGATTCACTACACAAATAACTTATCTGCCATTTTAAATCACCTTCTGCGTTGAAATTCTTTTAGTGGAAAACTTACAAAGATATGCTTCGAGTTCTAATTAGTTTTCTTTACAATTTTAGACACAAAAGAGTGTCGGAAGGATACCTCGACGTCTTTTTCGATCGGCATCAAGTTTGGTGTAATTATAGAATGAAAGAGCTTTTCTTTCGTTTATTTTGCGTAAGTCGGTCCCAATTGCGTAATTTAATTCCTTTTTCGTGTAAGGTAAGTTGAATATGTTAAAGGGACTAGGAACATTTGATTGCAGGGAAAATTCACCATTGTTCGGAGAAACGCGCCGCATTCGCAAATAATGAGCCGCTTGATGACACCGCATTAAGGTTTTCTTTGCTCCGACCGACTTACAATCTAAACTGTTCAAGCTTTTCCGAATTGGATTCAACTGGGAACTGTAAATACAATTTTTAATTGAGGAGAGAACACTTGATGGCAGTCAACATTTGTCTTACGCCACATGTAGGTACCTATTTAGGAGTTTGACCAAGTGCCGTACATATTTAAAAGTCCGCAGCGGCGACGTAGGTACCTATTCAGGATGGTGCGATCATAAAGTGGGTGTGTCGGGTCAGTTATTGTTTCCGAACATGCCTGTACGTTCCGAAAACAAAAGTTGAACTATTCCGGCGAGCGAATACAACGTGTAAACACGACGACAGCCGAGGACATATTGGAGACAAAACAGGCAATTGACGAGCGTAAACATATCGTGCCGCCATTAGAGAAGGATTAGATTTACCTCTACTAATTATCATATAGTGAGTGCGTCTGATTATATAGGGTTGATAAACCATAACTCTAAACTAAGCGGTTCAACAAGTAAGTCGATGTATGTACCTAGATACAATATTAAAATATATAAAACGTTCACAAACAAAATATCGTATCACAAAATATCTGAGCAATTTCAAGTTATTCCATGTGAAAATCTTGTCCTAAATTTCAATAGTTGTGTACCACTTCTTGGATATGGAAACGGTGACATTCGCGAAGCTCGCGATCCGCTACAAGCGACAGCCGACGTCGAGCTCGAGGTGAATGGGAGATCCGTACGAGTCGTACGAGACGAGACGCAGCCTCCGCGACGACGGGAATAAGCCATTCCTGTTTTATGTTTGTTTGGCTCAACCACGACAATACAGCTTTTGTGTCGACTGTACATTTCAACATTCATTATCAACAGATTACTTATGTGCATACTTACATTCTGAACAAGAAAGTGCTCCTAATATTTAAAAACTTGCATATATACATTTAAATACAACGTTGTGGAGGGTAAATAAGGTTTTACAAGCAATGTGTCCCGACATCAAACACAAACAAGGCGTATTTTATCAAAGAATAGAGTTTTGAGATATTGTTCCGTCGTGTATTCCAGTATTATTCACAAGAATTACCCATCAATTTACCATCAGACATTGACTGACACATTTTTAATAAAGAAAATATTTGAAACTCAAACAAGTAGTATGAAAATCTTGCAAATGCCAACGACACAAAACCGGCAAGAGAAGATATTTCAAAGCAGAGAGATATTTCATCGCAATTGTGAAATTGACGTTTATAACATAAGTATAACGATCATTACATAAATGTATAATGTGTTTACCTTTACCATCCAACTTGATTACAAACGCATATTTCGCAGGACAAAAACTACAAGATCTATCCACATGTTGTGCTACTAATACCGCGCCTTTAGATAGGCCTACATTGTTTGACCATCTCTGAAAACCGTTCCATTAACAGAATAATGGAAATATCTACGGGAGGGAAAATAAAATGTGGAGAAAGATTTCTCTGCAGGTAACTAAGCGGTCATTTGTAAGCGGTCGAGAAAAATGCTCACTCGTCCAGAAAAAATAATCGAGTGAACGACGACAGGAGATATAACTACGGATTGCGGTTGGTACAACTGGCGGCGGCGAGCGTTCTCAATTACACAATCAAACTCAAACAATCGACACGGAATTTTAAATGTATATCACTTTGATGAATTAAATAATTATTGGTAGGTACAATACGCTGATTGGCAGCTTACGCCAGCCTCCTGATTGGTAATCATTCTCGGCTCTTGTTTCCAATCTACTGTTTGTTCCGATTATAGAAAGCGGAGATGAGAGATTATTAAACTGGAAAGCCACTCTTCAGATTTTTTTTTTTATTACACCGTGCGGAATTTGTTTTCATTAAATTAATATCAGTGCTTAATTAGAACATTTCAGCTTCCATTTCATAAATGTACCCACATGGATAAAAATTCCGACCATTTTCTACCTTTTTGGTACTTATGGGTAATATTTTATGTGAATTATTGTCTAAAGTTACTTTAAATACGTCTGTAAAGTGCAATTTCCAGAAAAAAATCAAAGTAATTGAATTAAATTATGTGCACAAGGGTAAACTTTTACTAGGTAACATATTTTACATCTAATATTGAACTTAAAAATGTAAGTGTCGGTACCTAATATAAATACAGAGGTTTTAGGTATTCTAGATATAAGATAAATGAGATATGAGTGAAAAGCTCTGCTAGTAGTGACATAGAGTGTGCACCTAAACTTTAGGGAAAAAGTTTTAATTGGTCATGCGCCCCTATACTTTAACCAAAAGAAAAATCAGAGAAACAATACGAAAGAATTTTTAAGTTTATCTTAGTTCATTATAAAGTTTTCACCTCAAAATGTCATTGTAATTTAAATTTCAAAATCATCAAATTCAAACACAAGTCAATTATTGTTACCTATGTTTTATAAAAACTTTATTAGCCTTCACTTGAAAACACTATATAGACAGTAATAAAGTATTCTTAACACTATATAGACAGTAATAAAGTATTCTTAACAAAGGGGTAACTTTAAAATAATTTACTCTGAGCTACTTTGAAAATTAATTCATCTGTATATTTTGCATACTTTGTTTATATAACAGAAATGTAATTTTTGCTAAAAAAGTAATGTCAAATCGAAAAATATAAATATAAGTAACTTATTTCTTAACTTTTTGTTTGAATAACAGGTGGAAAATATATTCAAAGTAAACTTTTGTTAATAATTATATACTTACACGTAAATGAAACATTAACGAACAAATCACGTGAAAGTTTCACAAATATCAATTGTTCCACAGGTGCTCCCCATGATAATTGAATGTGACATTAGTCTCGTCATTTGAACACAATGGTGCCCGTATTAACAACGGCATGTTTTTAATAGCGTCGCATAGCCGAGCCCGGTGCTACGGGTGGAAGGTTACATTAGGCGCGCGCTACGACCGCTACGAGCCAGTGAGCTACGGACGTGCTACGCGTGGTTATAAGGCTACGACGGGATCGCGAGTGCGGGAAGCGGGATCCGGGCACGAGCGGCCGCGGGAGGCGCGAGGCTCGGACTGGCTCCGCTCGCTGCTCGCTGCGAATAATCCATACCCGAGAGGCGAGGAGGCTGTATTTACCGGACCGAAGGGCGGTCGGGCGAGCGAGCTCGACTGCTCCCGCCGCCGCGCCGCAGCCGCCCGCCACGGCTGCGTTGCACGCCACGCTCCTTCATGTTGACACAATTTCAAATAATGTCACATAATTTAGGGTCCGTACACTGATTGCGCTTCGCACGGTTACGTAAATACTCTATCGGCGGACCTGTCAAATATTCAATATCCTCATTTTTAACGCTGATTATCTTAATTGAGTTTGAAAACTAATGTAACTTTTAACAAACTCAAATAATCACTCGAATAAGTCGCGATTTCATTGGAAATTACAACATTCATCAATCAAATCTACTTCATTTTATTATCATTCACGACAAACGGCTAGAGTGTAATTTCGACTTTAAAAATGGAGAAGAGAAGAGATAAGTTTCAAACTATAAAAATGATGATAAAGAGGCCGAGAGAAAGGGGAGAGGTAGGAGATACCTGACTGCGTGCTTATCTAACTTACAAAGAGTTGAGAAAAGTTCAATTTGCAAGTTTCAAAGGCATGTTTTACCACCTGAGATAAGCGACAACTGAGGATAAATTTGAAAGTAGGGCCTGTAACTAGAATTACATTACTTTAAAATTATTTGAACGTATCCAGAAATCGTATGGTTTAAGTGATTACGTCGGAGAATATTTTTGTGTTATTCACATTACCAAACCGACATTTAAGTACACACGGCTACACATCAAGCTATACATTTCCAGTTTATGCTGATCTCGCATTGTATAGGATTTCCGTACAATGTGAGGTCCGCTTATACTGGAAATGTATAGCTTGATCTGTAGCCGTGTGTACAAGTAGATACATAATAATACGCTTACATAATTTTATTTATAAAGCTTTGAAATCTTTGTGCACATGTGTCTTTGTTTACACGGGACGATATAGGTGAAGCGTATATCCAACTCCATAATCACCGCTGCTATAATATATTTCATTATATTATATGAATATCTGAGGGAGGAGGCAACATAAATCACTTACGGTTAAGGTAAATCATAAAGATGCGATCGGTAATATCGTTTTTATTGCCTCCTCTTGTAATTTAGCAAATTCATCATTAGCACCTATAATATTGGAATTATGAGTGTGGTCTGATCTTTTGTCATAGGAAATGAAGGTAATCGTAACATAGACGACTATGGATTTTGAAGTTAGTATTAAGTAGCCAGTTGCCATTTTTTGCCCTAGCTCGGGGTCGCATTCGCGCTCAGAATGGAGATAAGCTCCCACGCTTTTACTGTATGAAAACTAACATATGATAACGGTGAGTATGCCTATAATGCTATTTATTACAGTTACAATAATTTTGAAAAATCCGAATTCATGGTTGAGTTATGATTTTTCACCAATAACATAAAAGTGTGTTTTGTATAAATCAACGCGTAATTTCGAATGATTATTCATTCAAATCCAATTTTACACAAAGTCGAAAAAGGGGTGGAGCAGCAACAAAGTCCAGGGACGCGAGTTTCTTGTTCTTTGTTGTTCCTATAACAATAAATAACGTTGACGTGACCGGTTTATTAGTAGCTGCATTAGGTGAGGTAGGTAAGCTCTACGAACAAATGAGATTTCGGGTATCGGACGCGCTCCTGCAGATAGAATTCCTTAAATGGGACATCTGGGAAAATATGCCAACAAAATAGCGTAAAATATAAATTTGTCGGCCAGTTACTTCGCTCCGATCGCGGCTATCAGTGCCGAGTCCTGTTTGTTTATTGACCATATCCTTTGTGTCCAAATGGCTTTTGAGAATGATTTAATGCCCGCGCACTCCCGGCCTGCTCCGTTTCGTACAATTTTTATTCATAACCGCAAACAATAACCTTTAGCAAAATCTAAAATGTTCATTTTTATGTTAGGGTTTGAAATGTTTTCATACAACGACTCGAACCCAAATATTTTATATTCTGATTTCTGATCAGTCCAAAACTTTGGGATAAAGAGTAACGCTGGCTCGTAAAACGTTAAGTTTTATTGCAGAAGGAAAAATTTTCTGAGAAATATATAAAATTTCTAGCAATTCTTGTAGGAAACGGCGGAAAGGTAAGGTAGAGAGTAAAGTGTATGACACGAAGGGCATCGGTGCCTCCTGAGAGTACGGTGAGATGTTTGGGTCGCGTAACTGACGTGCTCGCTTATGAATGCTTCACACCCTTTTCAATACAGCCACCAAAAAAAGATTTTACACGTTGATGTTTCTAAAGTAACTTCACGCTATTGTTATTCTAATAGAATTTTTGAAGATATTTCTGTGGCCATTGTTAATATTTATTTATTTACACGTGCGTAAACTTGAACATGAAATCGTTAAACAGTACGAATCTTACATGACATGATGTTAACATTACATATTATTTAAAAAAAGTTTTTTCTTTTATGTACAGATGACTAAATAATTCTTTAGTTATAAGATCATCATCTACCTAGCCTTTTCCCAACTATGTTGGGGTCGGCTTCCAGTCTAACCGGATGCAGCTGAATACCAGTATTTTACATGGAGCGACTGCCTATCTGACCGCCACAACCCAGTTACTGGGTAACACGATACCCCTTTGGTAAGACTGGTTGTCAGACTTTCAGGGCGTCTGACGACCCGTAACAACTGTCAAAGATCTACAAATGACAGCGGGACCAACAGCTTAACGTGCTTTCCGAGGCATGTAAAGATGGTCACCCATCCACGGACCAACCGCGGCAAGCGTAGCTTAATTTGATCGATCGACCCGTGCGGCTGTTATTACTTAGCCACAGTTATATGATGTAGATAGATAATCAGAATGACTACACAATTAATTAGGCAAATTCCCAATCCAGCCTATGCGTCTCCCAGATAATGAATCCGCATACATTCTAAGACAACTTCGTTCGCTGTTCCTCATTATTAAACATAATATATATATTGAATACCGTGTGAGCAAACATCGTAGCTTGTTATCCGCCGTTACTAAACACAGTAACTCTATTAGGAGAAGCGTTTATGTAGTATAGTTAACCTTAATCCACCGTAAGCCTACCTAACAGTAAATTAACCAGAGGAATATAGTAGGCAGTGTGAACAAGAACATGAACACGTCTCAAGCCTCAACTGGCAGACGCTTTTGAACTATGTTATTTTAAAGAATTTTGGTGGTATATGAAACTTAATATCGCGGGTTAATTTTGCGAGCTCCTGCAGGGTTTCAGATTAAAAATTTACACTGTAGACTTGAAACAAAGATGTGCAGCTTCTGGAAACGTAACTTTACAAACATTTACATTGTGTAGGAATTTGATAACAGGGTGAATTAAGAGATTTATGGATGATCTGGATTTTTTTCGGGTAAATATTTATATTCTATGGGTAACATAGGACGGGCGTGAAGTGTAACGCCAGCACCCTACGCCGCCCTACACGCCCCGCTTATTGTCATAACCAATTAGGTATAATAACATTGATTTGATCACTCCCAATTTGTAAAGGATCGCATCTAATCATTTTATTAAAATACATACGTATATATTGCTTATGTATATGATTACGTTAATCCGAATATAACCAAAGGTATTAAATAAAAAACGGCTCGGAATAAAAAGGTCTTCATAGAAAACTGACAGACAGATACCGCTGTGATTTCATTAGTGATTATTTTTATAAATGGTATGGAACGCAAAAATACAAACATATTTGATACATAGATGATAATGTAGTTAAGTTTTCGTACGGCCGTGTTTGAGGTCAATAATGAGAAGGACGGTGAATGCGATTGCTCAGCACACATGGCACATGGCACACTGCGCTGAAATACCCCGGCGTCGTGTAGATACTCGATGTAAAAGTAAATGTTTGTATTATAGACCGAATCGATGTCCCATTCCAAACTTTGTCATCGTATGTACTTACAATCACATTACAAAGTTAAGGGTCGCGGAAGTTCTGTGACAAACTGTGGGAAATACAGTTATCTTGATAGTTGTAGAAACAAAACGACGACGCGAGAGGTGGCTTTGTGTTATTACCTTCTACGTATAGGTAAATCTAAGGGGCGATACACACTAATACTATGCGACAGAGAAACACAGAAACTTGGGTAATTTAATAAACATAGGCTCGAGTGAAGTCGCTAATTTCTTGGATGTGTATCGGCTGGAAGTATTGTATGTACCGTCATCATCATTTAATTATCCCGAATCTACCCACAACTAGTTAACATCCTCCTTCTGTATGCCGCGTTCTAGGGTCGAACTAATGGCGAACCCTTTTTTGCACATTACTTTGTCTCAGTATATTGAAATTAGACCAGACTACGTATAACGTTCTTAGCTATTCATTAAAACTTTGCATAAAAAAAGTGTTTTGGCATAAGGCTGCCTTTGTTAAGTTAAAAACTTAAATCTACCATGACTGAGAGATTCGTCCAATCTTAAACCAAATCCGTCCAGAACCAGTCTTTTTATTTTATATATGTATTAGTAGGAGATTAAATTATAATGTTTTAGCTGAAACAGTGGTGGAAACAATTTTCAGAACTCGTGTTATAGGTACCTAATTATGCACCCATCGTCTACACCGTCCGTGTTGAAATTCCACGAACCTGACTAGAAACCTACTGTTGCGAAATCTACCTAAGTGTAGAACACAGTATACTAGTTTATCTACCAAGGTTTTTTAACTTGTTTTTCAATCTTTATGGAACGTTAACCCTTGTCTCTGTCTTTATTCTAGTTTTTCTCTTAATAATTAGCGGTATGGACTAATCTGGAATAGTTTCTGCCTCTGCAGTATATTTGATCCAACTCCCTCCAGAGCCATAACTAAGTTACAAACTTCAAACTTCCACTTGCATACTTATGAAACGTGTCGTGATGTAAAATTTTACTTGATACATAATACATCAAATTATATGAGGAAATACTTACGTTAAACTTAAAGTATTATGTAATGTTGATGTTGAGAGAACCAGGTTTGTTGCTTCTATTATTAGACGCCAACGCAACGCAAACATTAATCACGGTACTTCCAGAGTAATATACCAACACAAGATGTATTCTTTGACTCTCTAAGTAAACGCACGCCACTCCTGTACCCCAAGACGTCGACTATGTGATCAGTTGTATTAAAATTTTAAAAGCACCGTCGGATACCAGCCAGACTGGTGTCTTATAACGTTCTGAAAGCTAACTTTATTTACTTACACTACCTTACATTTCACTGTAAAAGCTTTAATTGTTTTCTTGCAACAACAATATAAAGCCCTACGATTGTTTTTATGATAGTCTAGAAACATTGTAAGTTAAACATTTTGTTTCAAGTGTCGACAGAACATTCATTTAACAGAGAACTTTTTACGGTTCCGTCAGAAAGAAACAACCTTCACTAATAGGAATTCCTTCGGATACTGTAAATAGGAAGACGTGCAAGCGGAACACTGTTATCTGGATTCATAATATTTTGTCGGACTCGGACTTTACTTTCGGCTTTAGCGGAAAACCTGTTTTTATGTTGGTATTATTGGGTATAAAAGGACTGTGTGGAATGTGGATCCACATACAATATAATATGTAGTTGAAGATTTTCGGGCTCACAACTGGTAAAATATTTTTGTACAGGACAATATATTGTGTCTGTTATATTATACCTACTTCTATACATCGGAGTATTATTATGAAGTACAATAAGTATTTATCATTATTAAGGAAACAAATATAAAATCTTTTTACCCATTGCGTTCTCTCGATCATGATATCAAACTTGGAAAGCATATTATGTATATACAATTGCCTACGATATATTAACAAGTATCAGAATATTTTTGTCCACCATGGAATAATGGAGCCAAAATTATGTACAATTATTATACTTTGTATCGAATAATAAGCAATGTTTGTGTCTTTAAGAGCCTGACAGAATATAATATGTACGATATAATACCACTATTCATTAATGTAATTTCTCGTTTGCCAAGGTTTATATAAGCGTCCGCGTCAGTGCCAAGATATTCCCCTACACATAAGTGTGCGGTGGCTCGGGTTATAATAACTGTAGTCTGATAATATCCTCTCAGAATCCCCTCTTTACGTCTCAGTGCTATCAGCCTGAACTGACCTCCAATATCCTATCTGGCTATTCAACTAGCGTTGCTAAGACACCGGCGACACCGACACAGACGACGCGACGTAGAGATAGGCGAAATCGATGTTTCATTCGAATTCATCATTCGATTATTTTATCGGTTAGTCCGGTAATTTTTTCGATTACTTACCTTTTAAGAATCTTATATGTCATATGATTTTTAATTTATGTTATTATTGAAAACTTTTGAAAGATTTTACCTGATGATATTATAAAATTAAGTTTAAAAAACTGTAACCCAACTACGGAAAAATAAAAGTGATGTAAAAAGTAAGAAACAGAAAAATAATTCAGACAGAAATAAAGACATGGGTACAAAAATGGTCAAGGTAAAGCCGTCGCGACGATGTTCCGTGGTCGGGTTATAGTTTTTTAACTATTTTTCTTATTTGATTCTTAACATTTTTTATTGTATAATAGGTACCTATTAATTAATTTTACCGCGCCGCGCCGAACGTAGCGCAGTCGGCACGTGGCTGCTAAGTAATAACAGTCGCACGGGTCGATCCATCAGGTTAAGCTACGCTTGCTGGGGTTGGTCCGTGGTTGGGTGACCATCTTTACGTACCGAGACTCCTTCGTGTCTCGGAAAACACATTAAGCCGTTGCTCCCAGCTGTCCTTCGTGGATCTTTGACAGTCGTTACGGGTCGTCAGAAGCCTGAAAGTCTGACAACCAGTCTTACCAAAGGGTATCGTATTACAGTTACTGTGTTGTGGAGGTCAGATAGGCAGTCGCTCCATGTGAAATACTGGTATTCATAGTTGGAAAAAGGTTAGGCAGATTGATTGTAGGTACAGTCACGGACTTTAATTGATGAGCCACCTGGCACTGTTCGTATTTTAGCCGTGTAATGCAAATCGGGTGTATTCGGTTCCCGACACGCAAAGTCATATGTCTTCGTATTAGAAAAAGAAAATTATATTTCATATCTTTACCGGTTGGCTAACCTGAGAGCCAGAACTACAAACTTGACAGCAGGGTGACTGCCCAAAGTCAACCAATTGCAGGTCTAGCAACAGTAACCTAGCAACGATAAACAATCGTTGCTAGGTTACTGTTGCGATAGTAACGTTAGCGTACGGAGAAATAATAATAGTCATTTCGACAAGTTCGAAAGTAACGTCTCTGACATTGATATTTCAACTGTCACTGTCTTCAGTTAAGTTTTCAGAAATAACGAGTTAATGAGCTATGATTCAAAGGAGGTCGGTATCAAATAGATTTGACAATCTTAATGTAACATTGTATTTATTTTTAATTTTTTATCATTGAGAACTTATTAGTCAACCTCTATGGATAAGACTATTTCCGATTAAAAGTAATTTATTTGTCATCTTGTTTACGAGCGTACGATTTGAGTTCGTGTTTAATCGTGTAATCTCGTGAATGTATTAAACTGCAAAATTGAAAAGTTTGAAGGTGGCTCATCAATTAAAGTCCGTGACTGTACGTAGCGCAGTCTCACTTTTGCTTGTTTTGAATTGAACAATTATACCATTTTTATTTACATAGAAAATATAATATTAGGTATACATATTTGTAATGTATCAATAACTTATAAGTACATACAAACATAAAAGTACCTACATACATACATATACTGCTAAAATCATAACCCTGCCTTGTGGCTTTGCTGTAGTCGAGTAAAAATGGGTACAAATAATTCAAGTAAGAATAAAAAAGTAATGCAGGAGTATATATTGGGTGATTCAATATAGATACAGTGTTTATTGACAGTAAAATGTATTTCAAATAAAGTATTTCAACCATCGTTCATTCGAATGAAAAAAACTTTCCCAATTGAATATTCGACTAACCCGATTGTTATTTTTAAACAATAGCTCATCCCTAGCCGACACACATGAACACATGTTAAGTGAGATCTATGATTTAATGGATTTGAACATTCATACATATATCACATTGACAGACCAGCAGCAGCACATACATAATATTATATTATACGTATATTGCGATTGTACCTAGTTCTCCAAGTTAAAGCCCTGTTGAGCTGACCTCACTTATATTTGCTGTAAAAAGAACGAATAAAACCTCTATATTGAAAAATAACCTTATTTGTTGACGTCTAGTTTGCTTGGGAGAAAAATAAATTTGCTCTGTTGGATACGGGGAGCCCGGGGCACTCGCCAACGACATCTTATTGAATGCAGATCGTCGACTTGATACCCACCTATTTATTTGTACTGTTGTCAGGTTTGTCGTTAAACAGCTAGTCATAGGTGGGTATTACACTACCCACCATACCGTACCATATCTATGAAAATAGATATAATGAAATTGTAAAATAGATAATTATATTATATGGATATGAGGAGCAGTGGTGGCCCAGTGATAACGGCCGCGACTTACGAGTTCAAGGTCGTAGGTTCGAACCCCGACAGGCGCTTTACTTTGTGTAAATAATTTCATCACCACTGCTCTCAAAACGGTGAAGGAAAACATCGTGAGGAAACCGGCATGTCTTAGAACCAAAAATTCGAAGACAATGTGACATCTACCAACCCGCACTGGGCCCGCGTGGTGGATTACGGCCCACTCCCTCTCATAGAGAGGAGGCCTGTGTCCCAACAGTGGGAACATTATAGGCTGATTATGTTATGTATGTTATGTTATATGGGTATTATATAATATATATCCCCCGGAGGATATTACACTATCATATTATATCATTTACCTATCTACGAAGCTCACAAATTATCACCATCGTATCTATAATCATAGATATGATAGTGTAATATCCCCCTTAATTATGCGATCCCTGACAATCTTAAATTCTACAATTATAAATTGTCATTGGATAGTTTTCTTTTGTTTTAAAAACGTACCTAAATTTTTTGTGAGTGAAACCGGTAATTCTGGAACGTTATTGATATATAAAAAAAAATACAACCTTTTTGTTGATATATAAAAAAAAATTATCAGTATGGACGCGGAATAACGACTATTAAATACGATTCTGTCATATTTTTACATCACATTTTTCATTTTCAGGAACCAGGTATTCCATTTTTTTCACCTTGGCCTATATGCAATTTTTTTTCAAAGAATTTTAGAAACCTCATCCTGTATTAATTAGAGTTACAAGCTCACCGAGATTCTTTCCCGGTATCAGAATTTCAGGTTGGTTCTCTATGGTTGTGTAAATAACAACATATTTTATTTATGGTAACCGTAAAGTATTGCATGTTGGCAATTGATTTATCGGTAGATCGGGACTATGAGATGTCCCGCTCCCCACATTACTCACTAAACACATCATACAAATATTATGGCGCACCATTCGGAAATAGGGATATATTACTAACACTAGCCAATATTTTTGTAGCAATAAAATGTACCTACGTTAGCGCCACGGGAAGCCGGGCTTACCTCTGTTTTTATCCAGATTTGTTTTTTTTAACCCTCAATCGCCTGTGATCTGTTAGGCTGCTTTTGGTGTGAAATAGTAGACCATTGCAGTTAACAGGTTGTTTGACGTAAACGATAGATCGCGTGCTGTGCATAGCAGATACATAAAGTTAAGAACACTCTCGAAATTGTTGAACTAACGTAATTAGTAAATATAGGACACACACTAGACGAAGGAGTTATAATGTTGAGTACGTTTTTTTCTTCTACTGCGTCATTGTTTTAGGGGTCATTTTGAGCGGTAGCAACCACTATCCCACTGGTAGTTCATAACCGACCTTTAAAGAGAAGTTTCTTAACTGATATTTTATTTCTTACAAGCTTTTAAATTAACTATTTTGGTTGGTTTGGTTTTGAAATGGTATCATCTTCTTATTAAGTGTAAGGCATCTGTAATAAGCTAGATTATCCCGCTGATTATTCTTCAAAACCTGTATCAAAGGGCAAGCCAACCGATGAGCCTTTAAAGTTATAGTCGCGAACACATTCGTAAGAAGTTGCACAGATATTATAATACGAAGCTGGCAGTATTATCAGAACGGTACCTAATTGTTCCCATTGGTTTTAGTAATTCGTGTATCTATTCTTTTATTTATATATATTTAGGTATATTATATTATATTTATAGTTGTAATAGGTCTATAGCTATACCTACCTTTATATTCTATATGTCATATCCTTCTATTTAAATAAATATTTATTCCACAATTTTCGTTATTGCACCTACCACTGTTTGTCTCTGCATCACCCAAAGGAAGACTGGTAGAAAATGCCTATGCATTTGTGTGCTTAAAGTATTAAACAAATAATTATGGGGCATTAAAAGCCGGTATAATATTAAAAATGAGTTTGAAGAAATCTTTAAAATAAATAAGTATCAATAAATAAATCTGTGCAATATCTTTATTAAATAACTGGTTTACAACGCAAAATAAAAAAGAGACAACGTTCATATATCCATCATCAATTTATCACACATTACAATACAAGTAAACTAAAGTTTAAAGTTCGTCATTAGCAGGAGCCATGAGTTGTAAGTACGAGCGTCCCTCGTGCCCCTGATATCCAATGACGGCTGCCGCTCTCTTGCACGCTTCCTCAGTTTTGGGTACCTCCACCATTCTCGCCAAGCCGTATGCCGTCAGATCCTCGCAGCACATCATACCAAGATACCGCTCAACAAGTTTCATCCTCACGTCTGCAAAGCTGAACAACGGCTCGGGATGCGGGCGTGCTGTAATATTATTATCATTACTTACTTCTCCATCCAACTTTAAGTTTGTGCTACTTATCCAGTTTACCTCGCTTTCAGTGGTAATCTCATTTGTAATGCCCTAATTGCAAACTAGATGCCTACTTAAATACTATTTCTAAATTCTGAGAAAATGGAGTGGCTATTTAGTAAGTGTAATAAAACAACCTGAAAAAGAATTGTTGTCTGTAAAACAATGGCAGCTTTCTTTAAAAAAAATACTGGACTACAATTTTAACGACTAAAACAGTGGTCATTAGGAGAAGACCATGAAAACTGAAAAAAAAAATGTTTGAAATGCGACCTGTTTATTATCATTATGAGCCAAGTCGAGCGGGAAAAGTTAGGAGCGGAAATGGCAGCGGGGGGAGAGCGGTGGCGGGGGCAATATAGCGCACCTTTATTGCGCTGTTCTGTTTTGACGATGGCGCGGAAGGCGCCTACTGTGGCAGCGTATATGAACAGCACCTCCGTACCAGGCTTCGCGTTCATGAATAAGGTTGCCCTCGCCCATTCCACTTCCGTGTCACCACTTACTGCCTCGTAAACTTCCCTGAATTTTTTGACCCTCTACATGCAAAAAAAAACTTAATATTAATTTAGAATAATGAAAAATTGAATATTGTTTTAAATATTTTTTCTTTATCAATGTGTCAAACAAACGCTACAAACGAAACATTAGGCAACTATTCGTAACACTAACAAGCTGCACAAAAGCAAAAATATCACAAACTTGCAGCTCTTTCAGTCATTGTCAGTCTCCTTGAAATACAAAATAATAACCCTTGGACAAACAAAAAGGGTTGTTTGTATGTGCGAGGACAATACGTAGGTAGGCAAAAAAAGTAAATTGGGTTACATCCCAATACACCAGAAGAAATATACCATGTAGCCGCGATTGCCAAGAATATTTTTGTCGTAGACAGGCATCACATTGAGTGAGATACATACCTAGACGAGATAGCATTATAAAAAATATTATAAAATAAAAATAATAAAATATTCCTTACGGTTTTACCCGCTAACGAGAAAACAATCGGGGTCAGTTCCGTATTATTTGCCCAAAAGTAAAATATTTTCCACATTGAATCAATTAGTGCGTACGGATTGAACCGTGCTGATGTTTCGAATTTCTCGCAGGTCGTGATGTTGGGCGGGTACAGGGATGGCTGGGCCAGTACCTGACCGGGCAGCGCCACTGCACTGAACGCAACTATTCCGAATATCCACGAGCAAGTAAACATTGCTGTTAGCGTTTGGCTGGTAATTACGCTTTGCTGTTTACGGCAACGGCTTATATACACCAAGAATGGGCATAGATTTGGTACGTTTGCAGACGATGCAAATCGTATTGTGCACCAATAATTAAATCTTGTACAAATTATACCTATTAATATATAGTACCTAAGTGTTAAACAACTAAGTGAAGTAGTCTTTTAGTTAATACGTAAAAAAGAAATGTCCGACAGTGTGAATCTGGTCATTAGACTGGATAAAGAATACTTGGCGGTTGAAGTTATGGAAAAAATGGCTCAGTTCTAAAATATATTCATACAATATTTTACGTGACTCTACTGTCTAGTGCTGTCCGTGTTCACTAGGTGTGTTCGATGGCAAATATACCAGAATAACATAAAAACAGTGCAAAACTGCACCCTTAAACAATTTGAACTTGTAGTATTTATAAGATTAGCATCATATTTGCGTTATTAGGTATTATCGTAAAATTCGTCGAAATTAGTAACAAAACAAATTATTGTAGTGATTTGTCCTAGTACTCCCGTAGCACCACCGTAGCTTTAAAAGCGTAGCACCGTAGGCTTCAGTCTAAGAATTTAATTTTACCGCTCTGTTTTTTTAATTTTTTATTCCGGTTTTGTATTAAAATAGATTAAAAACTATTCTTTATATCCAACTTTAGTCAATTTAATTATTAAAAGTAAGACAAACACTTACTTTTGTACACATTCAAATTATATTATTCGAAACCAAATTATCGTAGCGATTTATCCTAATACCCCCGTAGCACCGTAGCGTTCGAAGCGTAGCACCGTATGCTTCAGTCTACGAATTTAATATTTCCGTACAGTTTTTTTATTCAAGTTTTGTACTAAATATATTAAAAACTATTCTTTACAATCACTTAAATTTTTACTCTTTGTTTTAAACGGACGACGTCAAAGTTTGTTGTCAAAAATACTGTTTTTCAAAACATTCTTCAATATCCGAAATGATTAATAATGCATAGCAGCATGCTTACTCACTTTACATGAATCAACAATACCTTCAAAGAAAACAACAAACATAGATACATTATTATGCTGTTATGTTTCCCCAATTGGCAAAACAATACGTAGGTAAGCCTATCAATTTTGTTCGTAACTTTACGAGCATGTAATTTAGTGAACCGTGTTTTACATTTATATAGTCTAACATACCTACTTACATTTGCACGTACGTGTTTATTGGATGTGAAATCTATTTATTCGTTTCAAAGAGCTCGTTACTCTGTCGGTATCATTTGACATTATATTTATCACCGGCACAACTGAATGTCTTCTGTGCAATTTGCACTAAACATTCCTTCTCGAGTGCAGATCGTAAACCACGTCACCTGCTCTCTAGAAACTAGCGAATGAAAGTAGTTCGCAGAAATTCTAGACTCCATTCCCCATTTCAGGTGAAAATATATCCAGAATATATTTTGTTTAATCCAAGACCCTGACCTGTTCATGTGCCTAATTACCTAATTAATGAAACCACTTTCATCTCGGAGATTCTGTTTGGATTCTAGATTAGTGTTCGAATACATAATTTCAGCTTAATGATAATGAGTGTTCATTTATTTTAAATGTTAATTCAATTTCATAGCAAAAATAGCTCTTTTCTATTACATACTCGGGTTATTACCCCTAAACTATCGATGTGTAAGATAAGCTCGTCTTTTGTCTAGATGGTAGCCCATTATTTACACACGTAATTAAGTTCCAGATTTCAGAAGGCAGTGCTTAATACGCTTTACACATATTTACCGCAACTAAGCCAGTCCCACTTAGTAGAGGTGAACATGTGGCTTTGGCTGGTGCTGATCTCCCACTTCTCCCAGCCAGTCAATATGATACATTGTTCTACCTTCATCATCATCATCACCATCACCATTATCATCACCATCGTCATCAACATCATCATTGTTTTCCTCCTTAAAGTATATTGACTTCAATAAGTGCACGTTTTACATACAGTGTTAGATATAAAGCGCTCGGAGTCTTAAAGAGAAATTGAGGTATGCTTCGTTTTGAACCGATGCCAGGAAGTTAAGAAATAGAGAAAAATTGCCAGCCTTTAATCGAGTAGGTACACAAAGCGTAGACAAGGAAGGCTTACGTTTATTGTTATACCGTCTACTTATTACATTATTACGGCTACGTGTATTTTGCTCGAAGAGGGTAGACAGACGTTTAAGTCCCGCTTAATGGCTAGGGATAGGTAGATTAGCGAGCCTGTCGCAATTTACCGGACATGATATCCCATGCAGGTACGTCTACAAGTTAATTCTGTTACAAAAGAAAATGTTGTCCAACCTGCGAATCACAGGAAAACAGAATCAATATTTTTCATAGTTATTTAGTTGCTGTTCAAGTTCTTAAATGATTTGACGTGTATTAAATATCATAAAGAAACATACCAAGATACCAAAAATATAAACAATTTATAACTAAAAACAATCAAACATGCGAATAGGTACAAAATTATTCAAAGCAAAAAATCCTAAATCTTTTCTACCGCCCGCCACTTTGCAATAGCGTATCTTGACAAAAAGGTTCCGTAGTCATAACGAACCCTTATAATTTTGCCTTGCCCTCCATCCGTCTGTCTTATCCGACCTCATATCACAAACTCATGATTCCTTCAATTTGTCACCGTTTTAAGAAATTTCACAGGCGGATGAAAAGTGCTCGCAAAACGATTTTTTACGTTAGCTTTAAGAGGACAACATTTTTTTTACCAAGGAGTTCCGAAATAAGGTTGTGATAGGCTCGCTTTCGATAGCTGTTATAAAATCAATCATGCTGTATGGGTATTTTATGAATAGGTTGAAAATTGAGTTTCCAACTTCAACTCTTGATTTGTGGCTTTTGCGGAGGTCACCATTATGTAGGACCATCAAACGCAGGAGGGTGTTCGGTGGAAATAAATTATGAATGAACCTTCAAAAGTTTATTTGTA
This sequence comes from Lithophane semibrunnea, assembly GCA_947363905.1. NCBI lineage: Eukaryota > Metazoa > Arthropoda > Insecta > Lepidoptera > Noctuidae > Lithophane > Lithophane semibrunnea. The sequence continues at coordinate 10,206,942 of OX376189.1, forward strand.
AAGAAACTTAAAAATGAGAATTACAATAGCTGTTTTTCCAATAATCACTACAGTTAATTCAATATCGATAGCTAAATCCCAAATATCGTTGGAATTAGATTTAATCACATTTCCATTTTATCAATCGATGGATCGGCACTAGATTGTTTTTTCAGGGGAATGTTTTTATTATTTAAATGGTTTCTCCCTACCTCCCAGGCGGCACAACTTGATTAGAAGGAAGAGCTGTATTAAAGTTATACATCTGAACTTCTTAGCGAAATTGATTTATAATTAATTTGTTACTTCGAATATTAATTAACTGGAAACGAATGAAAATGAGCTCATACATACAAACACACTGGCGGTCCTTCGCAGGATAGAGCAATAAATTAACGCAATCAGATACATGTCAATAAATGTATTTTCTACAGAATCTTTATTAAATTAACTGAATTGGTCTCATGGTAAACGCAGCTGCCGGAAACGAGAACCTGGTTTTTGCGGTCACACAAAGTAATGTGGAAGTGGCATTTTCCGAAACTAAAATTGGAAATAGCGGCTTTCTCCTCTATTACGTAGGTCGCATCACCAGCAAGATAGGGTTGGTAACTATTTAGTCCTTAAAAGTCAGAAACATGACGACACGTCAGAAAGTATGTTTCATCGAAGTAAATATATAAAACCGTACAATGTATAGATCAAGTAGGGTAAGGACACGATAGCCTGCAGTGTGCGCAGCGCACTGGGATTTCATCGGAACGTAGCCCACAATCACCACCGTAAATAATAATATATTATTCACCACGACTATACCTACTATACAAAGCTAAAACTTATACTTCGAAATGGACTTTTGCAGCGCTTTCTCAATATTCAATTTCGTTGTTTAAACAAAGAAATTGGATTGTAGGAAACGATTACACTCGTGCAGCAAAATCTTGCAATTTGTATTATTGATGAGGTTATGACGTAACTTATAAGCTCTGCCAATTGATAGTGAGAAATGATTTCATGTTCCATATGTGGTAACTGAAAGATTTGTGCTTTATAGATAACAAATAAACCACAATCACTTAGTCATCATACTCATATCTATATATGAGTATGATGACTAGACAGAAAATACTTACCTAATATGGCTTTGAATTAATATTATCTAGTACTAACCTGCAATAATCTAGATAAAACATAATGATTTTATTTTATATCGAAAACACAACACGGTACTTGTTCGACTCGCAGCTTCAATGTATTCTAACAAAACTACGATCATTATTACATAACATTGCATAGAAATTCATCTCAAAGATATAGAGAGGTCTTGTGCAAACTATATTTGTTATCATAATATTGTGATGGCATTCTCGCAGCGTTTAATTGAATAGATAAAACAAATGTGCATGTAGCGAGCAGTGCCTGCCGTATCTTGTGTATCTGTACGCCTAGACTTTCAACCGCACCTACCAGATAACAGAATTGAATTTTAATTCAATTTCCCAACGAAATAATCATGTTTAATAGTTTTGAGCAACTGTAACTCGCTCGTACTGAATTTATATTGTATCAGTGTGTTCAGATAACTAACCAGGCGGCAGATAGACGTAATTGACTTGCATGAGACAGCTATTGTGATTTGACTAGATATCTATGTAGGTAATACAATTACTTCTGCTATCAGATATCCGACGTGTCTGGCAGAAACGTAGTATCGTTCAAATTTATCTACAGGATTTCATCGAATTAAGATGTCTATCTGTTTATCCACACTGGCCTATTTTTAGCCCAAAGAATCAGCATTGCCATCCAACGTGGCAATACTGCCAGCCTTTTGGGCACTTTCTCCATTGACAGTGCTGCGGAGAAAGATGCCCAATGAGCTCTTCCCCTTTGTATTTATTTTTTATTATATACTTGTACATACTATATAATTACAATTTAATGTTAGCTTGTATAATGTAATGAAGGTTTATAACAATGATAACTGAGTAAATAAAAAATAAACACTAACAATGACAACATAGTGACATCGTATTGCAGTAGACGTAGAACATTGCATAGTATAGTTTTTGCGTGAAAGTATCCTGAGTTGAAAACTTGCCAGCAAGTATTGTTATTACAAACGTAGTAGGTGTACACGTAGAGAATTTTCAAATATAGAGCCGAAGCGTGGTGAATGACCGATAAAGGTTCAACAGCTGTTACTTGGACAGGCATATTACCTTCAGCATGAGGTAGATTCATGGTATCGTCGTTAACGATGTGGGTAAAGCCCTTTCATTGACTCGGGTCGCTACCCGCCGCCTGACTTTTTACAACACGACCTCAGTTGTTTGCACTTAATTTTATATGTGCTCTCTACATAGGACATTTTGTTTTCATTACCATAATATTGGAAGGTTGGGGTTATTCGGTATTCCAGTACGGTAAGGTACAGAGAAAAGTTTTGTAAAGGCCAGATTTTTATAATTCTTTTGTTCTTATAAATTAATATTCGGTTACCATACCATTGTTATCTGCTTGTTGCTATGCTGTTTTTCTTTTTAACTGAATTATTACCATGTTTAAAATATCTCATTGCAATAACAAGTACCTACTATATATATTTTTCCTCTTATTTATAATCTGGCTACAATATAACGTAATGATGAAGTTGGATTGCATCAATAATATTATATGAGGGAGTTGCGTTTTGGTGGTCGGTTGCTGGAGTGAGCGAGCCGCGAGTACATTGCTCCATGTTGATAACTCTATTAATATCTACTGGTGTCTCGAAATGTACTCCGCGAGCCAATCAGCAGCCATCGCGGCGCACAATGCGCCCGGTGTATCGGGCGCTGGGAAAAACTCTTTAAATAAATAATGCAGATAGACACTTATTATATTTTTATAAGGATAAGCTGTTATTCTTCGAAATGAGGAAAAAACGTTAACTTACTAGCGTACAATATTATAAAAGTACCTAAGTGTACCGTACAAAATTAGGTACTTAGTGGGTGTAGTTAAGTGTACTGTAAAACATGAGAGAAAAGTATCGTAAGAGAAGATTTCAGAAGCACAAGTTTCATGCGACAATTTACAAAGATCCATTTTAAAGTAAAATATGCATGTAGGTACTAAAGAAGATATCTATATAACATTGGTATCTAATGTTATGTAGTCTATATCTATACATAACATTTGTATCTAATATTAAGAAAAGACGAATTAATGTCATAAGTAATGACTGTATACACAAAAGCCATAATTATATTTCCTGGTAGATAACGACTAAGTTAAAATTTCTCGTCTTATCCCTACCCTAATTAGACGTTTGTGGAATCCGAGGTGACCTCTGAGCTCGATTAGCTCTTCCGAGCAAACTAAATAATTAATGCCGAACGATTAACAAATAATAACACAAAGATAACGGATAACTCCGCTTTGTGCTTTAGTATTCATTTATGTTAATGTATTCTCATAGTAGCGAGTCTTGAGGAACGTTCGTCACACATTCAGTGTTCATCTCATCGTCAAATCGTGTGTTTAGTATATCATCAAGACAAATTGTAAGACACAATTTTTGTCTAGAGTTTTGTTTGTTTTGCCCCAGTGTGTGGGCATCACGCTGTAGATACGAGTGTCGCGCGTGTGTTCATGATAGTGCTTGTTTGCGCGTCGCCTAATAATCATGTTTTTCTAAATAAAACGAGTATAGTATTTTGTTCCCCGTTTAGTGCACTTGAATCGAGTTGATCACTCGAATATTAACAGCAAGTAACGTGAGTATTTAATTCTATGAAGTACGTGTTTATTTACGATGGTTTTTTATGCTGATTCGTGATATTTTAACACATTAACTAACTACAGACTTTATTGAAACTTCACGAATTTTATTGTCTATCTATAATAAAATGCCTTACCTATAGATACGGTAGGTTCACAAGTTAAGTGGGTCAGTAGGCATAAAAAACGCCATTACTATATAACTTGGCTATTTACTTTACTATTTTAATTTTGTTTATCTTAGTTAAAATATTTCTACGGTCTATCAGCTGGACCAATCTCGCTGAACATTTTGAAAGAGTTTTCTTCCAAACATTTATCAATTCAAGGTCCGTCACCAAAAATAGACACAGAGGTACCCAGTAACCTTCGGCTCAAACACAAATAACAAAACGCTTGTTTTTTAATCAACATTCAAAGTAGGTAGGTATTACGGTACATTACATCTGGTATCGGTAGGTACAATAAATACTGTCGCTAAATTATGACATGATATCGCAAAGTTTCACTCCGTGCTCTCAAAATGATAAATTGCATCATGGAAACTGAAATCTTCCGTTCTAATAATAATGTATCTTCAATCACAATGCGTTATAATGTGCAACGCAGTGTAATATCTATGGTATCGAGTTTACGTGTTTGGTTACTCTTTGCTAGTATCAACTTTCAAAACACGAGTTTTGCAACCTAGCTTACAGTGCACAACTTCCCAACTTGAACCTAACGCCATAAAGTTTTACATAAATAGTTTTTATTAAAGCGCGTTTGCCGACAAAAAGGAATTAGTTTTTAAACTAATTTCCTCGTTACATTCAAGAAGAGTTTTATGTAATAAGCTAAGGCTTTCGGTCTATGCAAGTTATCAGGCTAAACAATAACTCATTTCGGCGCCCTTCGTGCTCAGGTGTATGTCGCACGCTTAAAATATTGTTGTCACCGAAAACGATATTTCTTTAGCTGCAAAAATGTCTCAACCGCTTTTAAAGGAGGCTCCCCAAGTTTTTCTTGTAGTGATTTATGTTTAATTAGAGTGTCCTTCACATTTTTATGTCATTCCGAAATAATTTAAGAACTTCGCGACGAGGGCTTTGGGAAAGCTTGGCGAAAACTTTTAAAACAATTATGAGTTTGTCAAGGGGAGGTTTCGATACGTGAATTCCTTTCGTTTCAGCGTTATTTAATACAATGTTGCTCAGACCTTACATTACTCAGTGGTAGGTACTAAATGTAGTTTTAATTGTAGCAGATAAGCAAGTAGTATGGGATCAGAACGCGGTGACCTCCGCTTTCGTCTCCGAGTCACGTAACTACTGATAGGCAGGTCGAAGAGATTTGTCATTCGCTCAAACTTGTCTTAATCTTCTCAATATGTAATACAACTGTAAAGTTACCTCAGGCGATAGTTATTAAGATATAGCAGCTCCGTTTTACTGGATCAATTTGTATAACTGGGTAGAGCCGGTCGTAAAACGGTAATTCTAGTCCTTCGTAGCTCTTCGCGTTACACCGCAGACACGTTCTTACAGTTTTCAGTTTCGCAAAAGTTTTGTTGACGAAAACAGGCGTCGCGTCGCTGTCATTTTTTACGCTTTTAGGAAAACGGAGCTCGGTAGCGACATGCCTACTACTTTACCAACACAAAAAATACTCAATAGTACTTTGTGTAATTCGTCCGCGTGTGAACCAGTATCAAAAGATATGGATATCAGTAATATGAACTTTAGTCTTTAACTACCTAAATAACTTTGTACTAATTATTATGTTTGTTCATACCTACATCAATTTATTGTTTGAGTTTATTTGTACCGGCTGGTTGTGTTTCCACATTGAAGGTATAATTATTTGGGTTACCTACTTTTATCAGATTCGGAACTAAGCTGAGCTTGTGCTTCCTCTTAGATATCCGTTTTTATCTATATTTTTGTAACAATGGAGTAAGCAAGTGCTAGTGCAAGTGCTTTATTATTGCGGTTTGATTCATAACATAACAATATGCCTGTATTTCCCGAAGGGTTAGGCAGAGGTGCTTTAGTAAACCCACATTTCGCCAGTTATGTTTATATCCCTTGAAATAGGGGGCGAGTCTATATATATACGTATTGCCATAAATCGGGCACAAATCCATTACTCCCGGCTACTACTGAGAAATGATGAGATGGAAAACCCAATAATACTTGCCCGACCAGGGAATCGAAACCAGGGCCTCATGCTCAGGGGGCCAAGTCTACTAATTTACAAACGTGTCAGTGGTCTCACAATGATCAGGTTTTGACCGATATGCCATACAAATCTGTCAAAAACTCATCATTGCGAGACCACTGACACGTTTGTAAATTAGTAGACTTGGCCCCCTGCAGTAGCGCTTCCGACCACCAGATTCAAAGAGGCTGCAGTTTGATTCATATGTTTAATATATTATGCTTTATTAACCATATCACTCTTGTGAGCTGCGATTTCATTAACTCAGAGTACCTAGGTACTTCGGTCTCTAGGAAGGTATCTATTGTTAATTAGTGAACATTATAGCCTGTTGCTGCCGATATACATTGCAAACTAACAACCATAACTAAAATATTTGCATGCACACCCATAATAATTACTTCAGATCGGATAAAGAGAATGATATTTTATGTAGGTGGGTGACATACATAAACAAAAATTAATTACTAAGTTTTCGTTCCTTTTCATGGATTCTTCTGTCAACTCCACATTAAGTTCCGACAGGGTTTATATTATATGTAAGCAGTAGGTATTAGGTAATTTTGAATTAATAATTCGCGAATATAAATAATGAGCTGTCCCATACAAAACTTCAATACGTACTCGACCCAAATATATGGACAGCTGATATTTTGTTGGCGATTACGACGTTGGGCCCGTCAAGAAAGTTGTTCAGGTTTGATGGTCTGTCCCACACCCATAAAAAAAAAAATACACATTTCTGATGTACGCTGTATATGATATTATAAATGGTAATTTTAAATTAATATAATAACTAGGATATTATTCCTAGTATATTAACGGAGTAATTTTTTGTATATTATAGGAGTATTATTGAGACACATTTTGATTTCGATTTTTCCAACCATTTGCTACTCGGCAAAATAAGAAAGAATAGTTTTTAGGGTTCGCACTTGGCCGGTTTATTTCATACTAACATTATATCGTGTATTAGTGCGATGTTTATTGTTTTTCTTTGGAGATAAGAATAGTCGCGACTTCAGACTACATAAACACTCGTTATTGATTGTGCTGAGGTCTGTGACCATTTGATTTATTACTATTTGAACTTATTTATCATTATGTTAATTACGTGGCCAAACCATTACTAGATAATATTTGCGTTATCCTGTGTTCAATATTTGTAACCCCATAGCAATGGTGTTTTACATCATTTACATTGTGAATATAATACAACTAACATGAATTAAAGGTACCTCCCCTATGATTATCTTTGACTGCTTATTTAATAAAGTAATTTTTGCAAAAAAAACTCAAACTAAGTAAGTACCTAATTTTTACCATGAAACCCAACAATTTTATTATTTATTTTAAAGTGGTTTCCCATCAGAAAATATCACTTTGTCTCTAAAATGGCTGAAAAGACTTCCATGAAACATAGCTAAGAACCACTCCCATTAAATCAGCCCATAATAAAATAAAACCGCATTGAAATCCTACCACTTGTTTGGGAGCTACGAATGATACGATGCCACAGAAAGACACACAGATACCTACATACGCAGAAAGACATAGCCGTCAAACTTATAAGAACACTCCTCATATTACGTCGGGGGTTAAAAATACATAAAAAGATGTATTATCGCTTACTTTTACGTAATATCGTGGCTATGTAATTAAGCCACTCGATAATGGTTCCCTTTGTCAATTCAACAGTCGACGTCTCCGTTCCGTTTCGCCACCCTAATGATATCGATCGCATTATGTTATGAACATGGACACCTCCCAATATTTCTCACTGATCTTACCCTTTGATTAGGACAAACAGTAAGAGCTCTGATAGCGACCAATTAATATTTACGAGCACTATCTATTTGAAACTCATAATACTATTGTCTGGTTTGTGTTAACATTTATCTATTTAATTACATAGGGATATGTGGGTAGCAATACAAATAAGACGCGATAGGTATTGTGTTATTTAAACTGTTCAAATTATTATGAACACGAGTTTGTTCGTTCGATATTAGAAAAAAAAAACAGAGAGGGTCATTAGATTTTGGAGCAATAGCGACCAGCATGGATTTTAATTGAACTTTTAAATTGATTTTCAGTGAGACATAAAGAAATGAAGTTATGAGAGTGGTTTTTCCATCAACTAAATTCTACATATAACTGTGATTCTTCTGCTGAAATGAAATGAAATGAAATGAAATAACACCATATTGCAAGAATCACGGTTAGATAGAATAGAAGGCGGTGTGGTATGTGGTGTCAGAAGTTACTTATTGTGCCCAAGCCATTACAGATATAAGCCATTAATAATGCCGCAGACATACACGGGAAAAATACGAGTTACCCCGTTCGGAGCTGGAGATTTCGTAATTTTAAATTCAAACCAAAATGTCACATTCCTTTAGTAGGAACACACAAAAGGTTTTATTATGCGTAGTTTACTAATGCACAGACACATTATGAAGGTTCACTTGTTTCAGTTTAATTTTGAAAATTTTTTTGGAAAGTATTTATCGACTCTACATTTATACCACTTTATACGCTCATTCTGAAAGAATTTGCGTTTAGCTGACTGCCGTTTTCTAATGTACCTATGTTTTCTCCTGTTTTCGACCTTTCAGTCTACGGTAATGAATATCTATCTACATTTAACATCAGTTATTCTGGACACTAAATGAACTTCTACAAACTGTATTAACCTATACATCTGCAGTCTGACTGTCTGTAACCACTATGCCGCAAAGTCTATTGGGACCCCAAACATAAATTTATAACACATTTCGTTTATTAGGGATATTTGGCAGTTTGATATTTATGGATCTTGGTTTTACTTGTATTGAAATCTACACTAATATTATAAAGAGAAAAGGTTTGTATTTTTGTTTACAATGGATGAACTCAAAAACAAACTGTACTGATTTTAAAAATGATTTTATCTGTAGAATGCTTTATTATCATATTATAATACAAAGTCTTCCGCCGCGTCTGTCTGTCGTCCTTTTCGCGATAAAGTAAAAAACTACTGCACCGATTTACGTGCTGATTTCACCAATGGATAGAGTGATTCTCGAGGAAGGTTTTAGTATATAATAACCGAAATCCAACCGGGCGAAGCCGCGCTTTTCACCTAGTATTTAAATATAAGAAGGTACCTATCTACTTTTACTGTGAGAGTAAGCACGCCTTATCGTCCTAGGCATTCATAGGTCAACTACGTTGTAATAACATAAAAGTAGCTAGGTATAAAGTAATTTCAATCGGTGTTGTAAGAGGCGACTAAACCAACCTTCTATGCAAGGCGAACTTTAGCTCCAGGCCTGCAAAAAGTTACTGATTGTAAGCAAAAAAGTTGTAGGTATTTATTTATCGGGAACTCTCGTAAATCAACTTATCTGATTGGTTGAAAACCTTCACTATCGATGGTTGTATAATATATCATGAACAGTGTTCTGTCTGCGGTTCACAAATGTTAAGTGTATACGAACAAATACGAAATAGAATTATTACTCCAGTAATTATAACAAGCAGCGCATTGAGCGTATTGTTTTACGTAATGCATGCTAATTGGTACGAGAGGTTCGGTTTCTGAGAAATGTATAAAATGAAGCCGTGATAGTAGGAACGTACTTATTACTTAGCAACTTATTTTGTTTCGTAGTGATTCCTGGAAACTGGAAACGTTCATTACATGAAGGAATGCGTGTCGCTGGATACAAATAAATGTTGTGCTCAAGACAGGTGGCAACTGTCTATTGCCGTTTGGTGGGACACATTTACAATGTATTATTAACTCGGGGCTTTTCTCTTTAGCTTTCGAAATTATTTAACAGAACAGCGTCCCTGCCTATTGCCTCATTAATTGAATTCTCAGAAATCAATACTTTACAATATCTGCCTGCAATATACCTTTGTTTTCTGCCTGTGTGGCATAAATACCTGACTAACGTTCTTATATTTTTATTGAATTGGGGGTTTGTTCATGTGTCATGCATGTGCCTAACTAGGTACATTAGCACTGCTCTTACATTTCCCTGCTGGCGGCAGCCGCACAGCCACGATGTCTCTACACGTTCCAAGTCCCCTCAGCATCTACATTGATGAACGCTTTTGTATACGAACGGAGCGATGGAGGTAATTCATCGCCGATAGTCGACCTTACGCAGAGTAGAATGCACGCGACACATTACTTCTCGAACGAAGTGACAAGCACCATATTCAGTCGGAATACTGATATATAGCTATTTTACGAATACATAACCTATCTGGATGCACGGTTCAGTGGATTCCAGCAAGTTTCAAAGAGCGCTGGACAGTCCCGCGTTACCCGAACGGCTTTGCGACAATTTTTGCAACTCAGCTTTAGCGAACAATCGGAGCCGACTTTAACTGTGATTCACTTCAGAAGTTTCCTTACAATTCTTTGGCAGATTTTTATTTTTCAAATTCTACCAAAGAAATAGAATTTCTTTGATCTTTCAACTCCAATCCCTAAAATTTCAGGACAACACCCTTTGAAGAATGACACCGACAAACGGCGAGGGTCCAGAGCCGCCACAGATCATAGTGCTGGACGGCGGGTTCTCCACGCAGCTGTCCTGCCATGTAGGGCACGTCATCGATGGGGACCCGCTCTGGAGCGCGCGCTTCCTCTACACACACCCCGACGAGGTCGTTAACACCCACCTCGACTTCTTAAGAGGTAAAATATTATTCATTTTCGTATCAAACATTTATTTTGAAACAGATTTTCCTCTACGAGAGTCGAGAAATAAATTACCTAATGAGGCGTGCGTTGTGCACGCGGAATACAAAATTCTACCGGTGTACCTACCTACACACCTACATAAGAATGTGCAATATAAAGGTAGAGCTGCTTGTTTGCTTAAAAGGTTACAGTTTTCCGAGAAGTTCTCCGTCGAACGTAATATAATAATAGAACCACTATCATTATAATAATGAATTAGTGCTTTATCATGCCACGTGGTAGAGTGCGCATCATCGAACGTCTTGCTAGAGTGGTGGGCGGACACGTGTCAGAAATAAATTAAATAAACAGTATAAACACCCACTTTCACAACTGATACTACAACTGCATGCATTATGGAATAACATACTGTTCAATATCCAATATTTGTAACTACACAAAACATTAACATCAGAACATTAACACGACTACCTATGTACTCCAAGTTCTACTAACTAACTTAAATTTTACTGACTGGAATAGTTATTAACCAACGGTACCAACATGTTCGAATAAATCGAAACACAGTTCAACAAAATCCGCATACGACTACGAAGTTACCCAAATACTTAGAGACCCGCAAAACATTGTGGCTAAGTACTAGTGTACATGCGTGTTTTGACGAATTACACGTTAGGTCGCTTTTAGCTCGTCATGTTCATGCATCTGACAGCGAGAGTGCGACCTCGTCTCGTGTCATCGTCCTCTGAAAGCGCTTTTCTTCGCCACAAAACGGACCGTTTCTTTTCATAAGGAAAAGCTGAAAAGTGTCTGCAAGCAAATAACTCCCTGGAGGGAAAAGCCTACTGCCTTGCTTTGGTGCCTCTTATGGAAGATATAATGTGAAAAAATATAAAATATGACCACGTACTTTGTGGAAACATGAACGCTTTGCATTCTCGTCTCGTTGAGAACGCCGGACATATGATAACAGACACTACTATCACTACCGTAATAATGTTCAGCTGTGCGTACATGGTTATTATTGGGTATATTATACTGTAGTATCGCAGTAATAACATTCATTATCAGAGTTTAACATGTATTATATATGTTAGACTGTGTCACGTAAACTTTAGATAGACAGATTATGTACCTACAATGTAATCCATAAAGTCGCAAGCACACATATTTTGCCGGTAGGTAAGTCGCAGCTGTTCCGCTGCGATTATTATGATTGACGCCGTAGCAAGTTGGCAAGTGATGCCGCTATTTCTCCCTCATCTACTAACTACTTCACATTTGCATAGTACAGGCTCGGCAGGTGGCAGGAGGCGGCAGGAGGCGCGACTCCACTCGTACAGCCGAAGGCGCCTCGTATACAAACTACAACTCCGGATACACAGCGTTGTTGCCATTAATCACCTTGTCTGTCTAATACCTTTCCATTCGCAAGCCGTGCGCCGTCTTCTATTTATTACATAATTATTTTCTTCGACAGAGAACGGTTCCTTTGCCGACCTCGCTTCCGTAATATTGAACAAGCTGGGCTCGTGTTGCATTACTAAGTTTTAATAATATTAATTGTTTACGCCTCTTAGCCGCACCCCGCTCACAGTCCGTAATACTAACAAAGTTCAACTTTAGCCATATTTATCGAACTAGTTTCGTAATACCGGCTTCGGAGTATGTGGACTATTAATTAGCGTTGACAGGAAAAGCATGGAGATATCGGGAGCATGGTTAAAGACATTAATCTTGGGATTCATTTGTTTTCATTAAATACTGGCCTGTGTTTAATGTGATTAATGCGCCAAACGTTATGACTGTTTGTGGGCTATAAAACGTGTTTTATGGTTATTTTGCAGCGGGAGCGGATTTAGTAATAACGAACACTTACCAGGCGTCGGTGGAGGGATTCGTGGAGCACCTGGGCGTGACGGCAGAGCAGGCCTTCGAGCTGATCGTGCGCGCCGTGGAGCTGGCTAAGCGCGCTCGCTCGCAGTACCTCGAGGAGTACCAGGACTACGTGCAGAATGGCAAGTACCAGCGACCATACATTACAATATACGGGGGCTGAATGGCGTGACATATTTCATAAATGAATACCGGGGAAGGCAGGCCTCCGCGGTAAATGGGAGACTTTAAAAGATCAAATGAAAATGACAAATGGTTCCTTGGCTAGTGAAATTACATTTGTAGAAGTACAATATTATATGTACCTAGATGATTCTAATTAAACATCAAGCATACGAAAATTTTGACATTCTTAGTTGCATGATTATGGTTATATACTACAATGAATACTTGTAAAATATGCATCAATTATCTACTCATTCATCTACGCATTAAAAATATTAAGCTTGATATATTTTTTTACAAAACACGAAATGTGTAAAGAGCCAATTCAAGAAATTTATTCTATGCTAACAGACACAAAAGAGCACGGCAGATTTTTTTAAATATACCCAAGACGACACTCTGTCAAACGAAAAGCGATGTAATGAAAGTACCGGCGTCGGAGCAAATATCTAATTTTAACATTCATTTCTCAAGTCCTCGTTCATTTTCTAGTAAACAGGCAAATAGGCTATAAAACCACTCGAAAATACGCTTTTAAATCTATATCACGGGTTTATCACGTACTTTATGACCGGTATAACTTTTTAGAATGACAAGTGGCTATTTAGAACGTAATAGGTACCTATGTATACTTCCACCTGTTTTTAAAATGAGTTTCGGTACTAAACATAGAAATTCTTGAAACAAGGTAAAGTCAAAGGTATAGCAGATGTAATTTATTATTTAAATTTATAAAATTTCAAGAATGTTTGTGTTTTGCTGTAAACAAAGATTGTAGGGTCCGCGGCGGCGAGGGTCGGGTGCAAGCACGCATTAATTACACTTTGCAAGGGTTGGAAGTTATGTGTATTCGCGTAGACTCGTAGAGCATAGCGCTTGATATATTATAAACAAGAACTTGGTATATTTATGGTACTTACCTGTTCCTTTAGACCGTATCCCGCTGATCGTGGGTTCAGTGGGGCCGTACGGGGCTCATCTGCACGACGGCTCGGAGTATGATGGCAGCTACGCAGACACTACGACTGTTGAGGTAAGCTATTTTCAGATTTTAAATACTAATAATATGTTGTTGAGAATAAGACTGTTCATGATTACGAACAGTCTTATTCATTCAAATAAAAACATGAAGTACCTGAGTACCCAATTTTTACACAAAAATAAACAAGCACAAATTGTTATTTTATTGTAGCCTACATGTAAAATTACCTGCTCGGTAAGCACAGATTATGTTCTCTATATGGAGCGAGCTTGTCTGAATAACTTATTCAATTTTTACGTAACTTCAATATAGATCGCCTATAAAATGAAGATAGATAGGTTACCTGCATACCTATTAGGGCCAATATTCTAGACATTTTATATAGAAAAATACATAGTTATCTAGGTATATAAAACTAGTCGCTTAGATACACACACATAAACTCACGTCTCCTTCCCACGGGGGTAAGCATAAACTGCAGAATGCCTGCACCTGCTACGATCCTTACCTGCATATTCCTTTTTCTTCGTTTAAGTTCATACATCTGGTCATACACGCACGCCAGCACCTGATCAAAAACAAAATTGTTATCTTGGTATATAAAACTAGTCGCTTAGATGTAGTTAATAATTAATGAACTTGGCCGGCGCGAAATTGGTTCTTTGTCTATTTCTCTATATTGTCACTGAGTGCTTTTAGGACGGCAATCGGTTGAATCGATCTTGTTCAAATGTTAAAGGTAAAGCTTTCTAACTAAAAGCTCCGAATTCACTGAGTGAGTATTTTTATTATTCTACATTAACTATGCTGTTCGATGTTAGGGTTCCTTTTCGTTAATACTATTTGTAAAGCTACATTAGGCCTACCTACCTAGTCACTGTGAAAGCGTACAGATGCCGTTATTATTTTTTGTGTAGGTAACACAGACATAATATATACTTGGTTCTATCGTTCAATAAAATATGAGTCATAGTCCAGGATACTGGCAAGTTTGATTTCTTGCTAAACATCGCAATACAGGAACACATTTGTTTTATTAAAAGCAGCAAGTACCTAGTACTTATCTTTTTGTAGTATACACAGCATTAGGGTAATTATCTACATTCCGAAGATGCTAGCGATCGCGGTCGCTTTCTCGATACCTCGATGTCGAAACTCGCTGTTACTACATGGATGGCGATGGCGGTGCGAACACGTAGGTTCAGTCGTACCTGAAAGCTCAGTATCTCAGTCGTGTGTTTATGCTTTACTATACCTACTCCATAAGACTACTACTTCTACTTCCTTCATTCTCTAGCTAAAACATATCTGTTGTGATGGTTTTTCTCCCGCATAGCACAAATCAGGAATATTAAAAATCAAATCAATGTAGCACTTCCTTATCCATAATTCAATCAAACGGAAGTGGCACGAGAGTGAAGCAGATACGATTTAACTGAGGTTAACCGATTTGACCAGTCACATCGATGCTTGCTGTTGACCGCGATGTAAAAACACAATAACATAATACCTTCAAGCAGCCCGCTATGTATCGCGGTAAGGTATCTTTCGGCATGTACATACGCGCATGTCTATTAGCATGCTTTTGTTTTACGTGGAGGCATGGAGGTGACATCAAGGTAGCGAGCTTTACTGCGATCGTGAGATCTTCGAGATGTAATTATCCTTACATTCTAATAGATTTATTAGGTATAGCAAAAGTTACCCGCCATTTGTCTGATTATTTACTTTAACTTATGACCTTTACTACCCATAAAAATCACAGGAAGTTATTGTTAGGCATTATCGTGGCTGAAGGTTGAAGAAATACATCCGGGAAACACTCTTCTCACCACCACTCCCCTCTCCCAGGTGATCGTTTTTTCTCGGCAAAATTGAAACGATTTTTCATGAATCTGCAGTCAAGCTACATATTTTCATCATATTTTTCGTAGCAAGAAAATAGTTTTTGAAAATAAGTTAATTCTATTATATCTACTTTAAAGTAGATAATCTAATAAAATAATGTTGGATAGAACTTCAGTGAAAACTATTAAATCAGGCGCTCGATCATTTCTGCGGAACCCCGAGAGCCATGAATGCATAGCCTAATAAAGGCCATTGAAAGCGGCGGCTAAATCGTAAAGAGGGCCGTAAAGTTGCCTGCAAATTAAAATTTACATCGGCAATATGAAAAACTCCACTCCATTTCTCTTGTTTTTTTTCCTGTACCGACAGCATTTGACTGGGGTGGACAGTTAATTAACGAAACCTAGAACAAATGGCTATCTGAAACAAACATGAAGTAACAAAATGTGCGCCTTAATTAATTTGGAGTTCTTTTATGGTTTTTATTAATGCCTTGTTTAGTTTAGAATTATAATGGACTTTCCACACCAGGATAACTTGACGCATTTAATACTGCAGAATTATTTTCTAACATGATCTTAACATTTGTTTCTTAGACTATGAAAGCTTGGCACCAACCTCGGATCCAGGCGCTAGTTGAGGCGGGAGTCGACCTTCTGGCGTTGGAGACGATCCCTTGTCAAGAAGAAGCCGAAATGTTATGCGACCTTCTTCGAGACTTCCCTCACATAAAGGCTTGGATCGCATTCAGTTGTAAGGTAAGCGAGTAAGCTGAAAAATGATCTATTATGAACCGCATCATTTTAGTAATATTGGCCGTATAAGAGCATAAAGAAACCTTGCCAACCATAACCAGACTCCTCTATTTAAAGCCTGGGATCGAAGAGTTACGTAATAGCTCCGATAAATTCTCGATCCTGCACCAAACCAATTTTGAAATTCTAAAATAACGAAAATTATCGATTTGTGGAAGCGTGGTTTTGACATGTTGCGTTACTGGCGCTGTGTGGGGCTGGGGCCTCTGCGGAAAGGTTATTTATCTTTGTACATAGATATCTGAATATGGCGGGTTGGCACACCGGCAAAAAATATTCAAATAGAGTTTGTTATTCTGTTCGTACGAATAGCACGAATCGGGAACAAAAAGCCGATCACCTTGATAAAAGATTTGATAGAAAATTTTGGTGCGTGAAAAACATTTTGTTTTCAATACACGTACCTTAAACATTTTTTTAAATATTCTATTAGGTACCATGTCAACGGTTTAATCAAAATCTTTTACTAAAAATTTAAAGAGGTAATACAGACTGGCGGGTTTTTTTTTAAATTCACTAAGTACTTGGTACAAACTTTACAACTTAACTATAAAGCCTAGGCCTAGGCCATTTGCTAGTCAACGGCATACTTAAAAGTATCGCTGCCGCTGTAAGATTCTCATCTAGCGAACTTTTACAACTTTCAGGAAACGATAAGCACTTTCAAAACATTGTAGCTACTACGACAACCTTTGCATTTTACCATCGCAATACGGTGAGAAATTCCGCTTACTACTTTATTTATTACTGACTATTGTTACTTTTCTTTACAGGACAATCAAAGCATAGCTCACGGCGAAAGCTTCCAAAAAGTCGCAAAGAAATGTTGGGAAGCGAACCCTGACCAGCTCGTCGCCGTGGGAGTGAACTGCTGCGCGCCGTCCTTTGTGTCGAGCCTCGTGAAAGGCTTCAACGACGACCGGCCACACGACCCCATTCCGCTTATCGTTTACCCCAATTCAGGCGAAAAATACAACCCTCAAATAGGGTAAGATTTCCGAGTAGGATAAGTTATCTCGATTTAGTTTGTCCATATTCCCAAGTGATTGTAATTGTCAAGATTTTTTATTCTAATGTAGGTGAAGCTGCTAATGAGATTAGATTTTACTTGCTTAAGTTTTGGCTGCGAAGCTGTAATCAAATCTACTCATAGCGTAACACAATAGTGACTACTCATTTTATCCGCATAATGGCCAGTTCGTAGCGGCGACTACGTAGCAGAGTCGTAGACCGTAGCACATAGTTCTGCTACGGTCTTCGACTCTGGTACGTAGTCGCCGAGACTACGACGTAGCCTCAGCTACGAATTAGCCATACTGTCTTCTTTATAAAGTAAAACACTGAAGTCTGAATCATACTTAAAAAAAATCAGCCGTGCCCTACATTTATGTTCAGATAACTCGTCAAAATGTATGGAACAGCTGATTCTTTTTTCTCGATGTCAGGATTGGTCCCATAGTAAAAGTTGTTCATAATGATGAGTTAAGTCACGTATTGGTCACTAAATACCAGTCACCCTATATAATAGTAGGTATTGTAGGTAACCTACTTACTTTAACTCATTGTACGTACATCGCAGGTGGATAGACCGCGACAAGTGCGAGGCTGTCGAAGTCTTCGTCCAGGAGTGGCTGGAGCTGGGCGTGCGGTACGTCGGCGGCTGTTGTCGCACGTACGCCGCAGACGTGTCGCGCATACGCAACCAGGTGCACTGCTGGCGCGACCGGTGGCGCTTCCAGGCCAAATACCCTGACGCGCAGAACAACAACGCTACTGAGTAGAGTGCGCTACGGTTCATAGTTCTTTGGCGGTTCATTACGAAACAAAATTTATGTATCTACGTTGCAGTGCACTAAAAAAGTGGCCAGCAAAAAATGTTTTCTTCTAGAATATGCTCACCGGTGCATTCCATAGCTCGAAATATTAGACGCAGACAACCACTGAATGCGTTCATTAATGTGCAAAATAATATACCTTTATGTTTGTTAAAGACCCTCTATATAAGAACTGCCTCTATATAATATTATTTAAAAATTGTATGTGCCATCACCTTAATTTGTAAGACGTAATTTACGAGTGTATACCTATTTTTAAATATAATGTAAAGAACAAATAATATTTTTATGCAAGATTTGGTATTTATTTATAATAATTCATTATTTGAACCCTATTTGGATTTGTTAAAAACAAAACAAGAACTTATTTTTAAACTTTTTTATGAAAAAGGTTTTAATTTTGAGGGTCTTCCAAGAACGAATGTTTCAGGATTTTTCTTTTCTTTTTTTTTCGGACTAGGTATTGGCTAATAAATACGGTTATTTTCAAAGTAAGGCCAGTTTACTTTTCTTATGTGGCCTCAAAAGAGGTTTTCGAGAAGTAGGTATTCCTTCGTTAGTTTTGTTAAATCAAACCATGAACACAAAAAGAATTCATTTCATTAGCAGATACGTTTGTATTTAGACAATACATACACCACTCAACTATAATATATAATAATACCTTCATAGATACCTAAATTCATCAAGATAAGTATAATAAAAATAAACGTTTTTTTTATACAAAGACGACGAGAAATAGAGACTTATATATGGGTTTTTACAAGGTGGTCCTTGTAAGAACCCATATATAACTCTCTATTTTAGACAAGTGTTTAAGCACCGTGAATATCTTTTGAACCTAGAGTGCCAACTCGTTGTTTATTTCGACTAAGAACTTAGATCAATCAGGAGAACCAAGAAAACATATCGGGCGTAGCAAGTTGAGAAACTACATTGGTCAGTCAGGTGCCATTTATATCGCATTGTGTTCCGATTTATAACTACGTCCTCTCGAAATTACTTATGTAGGTACTGCGGTCTGTGAAATTGAAAGGTCACTATAAAGTGAACACAAATCCTCAAAGTTATTCTCACACAATGGCTCGAGTTAATAGGTATTCTAGAACAAATGATTCAATTTAATTTATGAATGTGATTGATGAGAGAAATGAGTGAAATTGGTAGTGTTTGTGGGCAGACTGGGTAGGTAGGTATAGAGGGAACCTAAAACCTGGGTTTATTCATTAAAAATCAACCCCAACATGCGGGGTCAAATCGTATCAGACATCAACACGCTCCGGTCGGTCGCCCCAATACAAAAACTCATCTCCTTTTTTGCATCAACTTGTTTTTTTTAAATCCTAGAGTTTTGTTACAAAATTGATCCTTCGTTTTAATACTACACTACTCGTTTAGTTTCGATAATTAAATACCTTTTGTAACAACTCTATAGATTGGTCGGCCGGACCTTAAAATAAGTTTATGTCCTAGGTATAAATAGTTAGCCCGAAAGTCTGACAACCAGTCTTACCAAGGGGTATCGTATTACCCAGTTACTGGGTTGTGGAGGTCAGATAAGCAGTCGCTCCATGTAAAATACTGGTATTCAGCTGCATCCGGTTAGACTGGAAACCGACCGGCGATCCCAATATAGTTGGGAAAAGGCTAGGCAGATGTTGATGCGGTATAAATACTTAGCCGAGAAAGTTATTGAGGTGACGTTTATGCCAAGTTATAAATCAGTAACTAGGTATTAAAAACATCATCGAGGAAAGTTATTAATACATTTTCAATGACTTGCTGAAAGCGTTGCTAGGTAGGTACCCACCTACCCATTCATTAGCGATTAAGCTCGAGTCCATAATAAGCAGACGTTAAGTGAGCTAGCGTGAACTTTTAATTCTTGACTTCAAACACGTCGTTATTTATGTACGAAAAGGTAGGTATGCAGAAGTGGGAAGGTACAGTAAATTGAAAATTAAATTAAAAACGGTAACGTTTGTTGTTGGTCATGCCGAGTTGCCGAAGCGGCCGTGACGTTCGTTTCCAGTACATAAGAAATAAAAACATTCCAGCATTTTATCAGCTAGAGTGGGAGGAATGGCCGGCTAATTGGATCGACATCTTGTATCTAAAAGTAACTTAGTAACTGCCAGTAGGTATCTACAGAGATACCGAAACGGTGGCACTCGGTAACAAGGTCACTCATTTCTCTTGAGATATGAATTTTCATTCGTACCTAAGCCTTTCCGTGCACATTACCGCAGCCATGAATGTAATTTATTTCAGTTTAGCGAGTTCCCGAGTTCGATTCCCAAGACAGGCAAGTGCTGACTTAAGAAATAGGGGAGTTGGAATTGTGCCCGATGGCAATAGCTGGTATACCTTAGTGCTTAGTGATTCACTCAACCTATATTAAAACAACTTACGTACCTACCTACAAGAAATACTATCATTAAGTAGTCAAAATATTTATGTACGTATAGGAATGTGCCATCGCCCTTCATCAGTGAATTGTAGATTTCAGACTGGAGGGAGTAGGTACAGTCAGCAGCAGAAGTCGCTGTTAATTAGGGGCGTTTTAAAAATTTAAATTCGTAGAACCTTTATAAGTAGTTTAGTTTAACAAATGATTAGGGAAGGTAAGGTAATATTTTGAATACTAGTACCTATAGCCAATGATACATTTTAAAACTATAATTAGGTTCTAAGAATTTAAATGTTTAAAACGTCCGTAGTAAACAGCGACTTTTTCCGCTCCTACTTCCACCCTTCCTAACCCTTTTCCGGGTTATCAAGCCGGCCAGTTTGTTTGATAAAAACCTATTTAATCAAGTATTGGAGGCTACTGCGACCTTTATTTACCTGAACCATAAGTAATTGCGGTGAACGCCTGACATTCGATGTACCTATTCACCTGGCTTGTGGGGTCCGCATCGTGTATTTCACGTTCAACAAGCTCGTATCGCTGTTTTCTACGCACTCCACACATTAACGTTTCCGTGGAGAATATTTTGTTTTCAGGCATCATTATTACCGCGGTAATTTTTTCATCCGTCCATTATGTACGGTCAGCAACGAAAGTAGACTATCAGTAGTACTGTTCCAATTAAAAAAGTATTTTAACATTGCTTTTTTAAATGAATTTCTTTGCTGGCTGTACCTACCTACTTAAAGTTAGAGTGTGTAGATCTAGATCCATGATCTAATTGATTGCGGATGGTCATCCTCACGAATTAGGGGTTTCATAAAACGCACCGAGTCTATTAGCGACTTGAGTCACAAGCACGTACTTTTTGCAAATGAAATTAAGTAGGTAGTTGCCTATTAAGGCAAGCATCACATATTAGTTATAATGAGAACGCTGTGAACTGCAACGGAAACGTTCACGAGTGGGCGTTCACCACCGCAGTACTGCTACGTGGCTGTGTGGTACGCCTACGTTGGCGATGCACCTCGATGAGCGCCCGTTGAACCGAGCCACCCGTCACCACTCAACCTATGTGAAAAGGCTGGAATAGGCACCCCTTAGGTGCAGGTAGGTTATCGTTAAATCTATAATGATTGGTATTTTCGAGTTGGTCCTGCATACGACCAACTGTAACTTTACCTACACATGTTTTTAAAACTACAAGACTTGTATATTCCGACGGCTCAATCCTTACATATTATAAATCTAAGTCCTCCGCGGCGTCTGTCTGTTCGCGATAAACTCAAAAATACTGCACCGATTTTGCTGTTTTCACCAATGGATAGAGTGGTTCTCGAGGAAGGTTTTAGTAGGTATATAGGTAATACCCGACATCCACGCGGACGAGGCCCGGGCATCAGCTAGTGTAATAATAAGAGTGAGGACTCAAATGCGAGTAGTTGTAATTGATACAGGCTAAGGATGAGCATTTTTACATTGTTCTCACGTATAGAAGCAACGAGATATTTACCCATTTAAAAAAAAATATTGGTTTAAAAGTGTTCTTCATCATAGAGATCTACTCTACGTTTTGAAATGGGAAACTTGAGTGCGTTTCATCAAATTAGTTCCTTTGCCGTAATGTTGGCTCCACTGCTACATTTTCAAAACGGACCTATTAGGTAGCGCCATAGTGTATTCGTATTGGTTCTATAACAGTGGCATAAGAACTATTTGATGAAACTTCAAGTTTCTGACTCACTGACAGACTCTTTGACAATTCAAAAGTGCCTTAAGGGGGATGCGCTAGGGTGATAGGGTGGCCCGCGAAATTCAAATTTTCTTACGTTTTTTGCAATTTGCAGGTCAGTATCAGGTTGTATGTTGATCTAAATATTATTAGCGCTCGTAACAAATATGGATTTACAGAATTATAAACATTAAAATCAGCAATACAACTCTCTCAGCTCATGTAAGTGCATTAAATGACTATTTCATGAAATCATGACATTTGGCACTTTCATGAACTTAGAGAGTTGTTTTCTGCCTAGCCTTTTCCCAACTATGTCCGGATGTAGCTCAATACCAGTATTTTACATGGAGCGGCTGCTTATCAGACTTCCTCAACCCAGTTACTGGCAGACTTTCGGTCTTCTGACTACCCACTTAGGGTCAGCTCAGACCGCGACGTGAAACGACGCGAAGCTGCGCGCACTTTTTAACAATAATAATTATCGAACTCTTGTTTTCTTCACGAAAAGGTATAATTAGTGCGATGGTTGCCACGTGTCAAAGTTTGCTGAGATGCGCGGGGCTGCGCAGCACGTGTGCCTTATTGTGTAGTAAATAAATTCGATATTGTATCGGATCATAAGTGCGCGTCGCTTCGCGTCTACATGTGTACTGACCATTAGTCTGTGGCAACGACTGTTATAGATCTAAAAATGGCACTTACCTATTTACCTACAAAATCCTACTAATATTATAAATGTGAGTTTGTGTGTTTGGATTTTTGTTACTCAATCACGCAAAAACGGCTGAATGGATTTGGATGAAATTTGGCAAACAGATATTTTATAACCTGGATTAATACATAGGATACTTTTTATCCCGATATTCCCACGGGATCGAGACTTACGCGGGTGAAACCGCGGGGTGCAGCCAGTTTATCATAAACCCAAATATTGTAAAACCAGAAAGGGATTTAAAATAAAAGATAAAATACTTAAAATAAAGTTTAATACTTCTTAAAAACATCAGCATTTACTTTCTTTCGCGTCCATCAATATGTTTCTCGACTGTAAAGTAGCAATGGCAAGAGTACGGTCGTGTTTTTCTTCGCTCAACTGTAGTTGTAAGTTTTTAACTTCCATTTTCAATGTTTTCACTTCGTTCTGCAGCCGCATGACTATCGTCCACAAACTCGGCGAAGCTTGGCTCGACGCAGAATGTATCGGCAGCGACGGTGATCTCACCAAAGCCTCTACCGCGGGATTCTCGTCGTCGCATTCTGAAAATAGAATTATATGAAAGTATAAAATGTATTATCTTACGATTAGCTTTCGATGGATATTTTACCTGATACCCACCTTGTATCAACGCTTGTTCAAGTAATTAACATGCTATCGACTATCTACTGTGTATCATACATTTTACTAAGTAGTTGAAGATTTTTTTTCCAAGAAAAAGTCTCATTATCAGATATCATGTTAGTGCAGCTATTACTGGTATTGGAAATCAATAGAACATTAACGACTAGTTCATATTGTAGCATTTCAGGCATGCCAACGTTATCTTGTGCTCATTAATTGTAGAATTGATTTCAAGATGTTAATAATAACTACAGTTCCATAGAAAAATATATATAATATTGTACCACACAATTTCGTTAACATATAGGGTAAAGATGTGAAGATTATTAGAATCGTAATACATATAGGACAAATTAATATTTTCGAATAACTTATACCTCATCCATGTTAAAATTAAACTAGTGTGCATTCGTATTTAAAAAGTGGAATCAATATATTCATTTCAAGGACAAATCACGACAAACATTAAAACTAGACGAGGAACAAGTTGTACAATATGATCCTTATAACGATTACACAAACATTCAGAATGTAATGCAAACTTTTAATAATATCAAATTGTTGTTATATGCTTGATATTTACGCCTTAAAATAAGCACAAAAACAACGAAAACACGTATAATAATATTAATTATTAACATACATATATCTCATTCTGGCTCGAAAGTAAATACGTAGGTAATACATGGTTATATACAATATATTTTTAATCATACAGTATTTGACAACACAAAACGTATTTTAAAAGAAATTAATGGATTAAATCCAACTCTTAAAAGGCATCAATTTGTTAGTTATAATAGTTGAATACATAGGTATACACAAATACAAAATTACACTCTATATTAATGTTAATAAACTACAAAAATCGAAAAAAAAAGTTTAATATACATATACATAATTCGTAATACACGTATTGTAAAATAAATATTTAAATAAAAAATGTACAACCTGCAGAATTTATCGATCACTTATTGCATACCTACAGAAATGACAAAAGAATGAAAACAAAAACAAAATTACAGACATGTCACTTAAAAGTGTGTGTCCACTTGCATTAAATATGTGCCAATTACATACTAAATAAAGCCAAAAGGCTCTTCAAATACCCTCTAAATAAGAGTAGGGATAATTTACGATGTCAGATCACAGGGACAATTCCCGTAATTTTTAAGAACATTCGCAATCTGTCAAAAATACAATCAATTTACCAACATTTTTGACAAGTTTGAAAGATGGCGACTTGAATGTGAACGTTTTTGAAATACGAAAATTGGCTTTCTGAACAGACAGAATGAGACCTAGGCACAGGGCAGGCATTGTACATTTTGCGCGACCAACAATAAATCGATACCTCCGTGTCAATGATCTCGCCGAGTGAAAGCTGTGCAATGTCAAGCTTTACAGACCACACGTTAATAATATGAAACGAGAATATTTTACGAAGCAATATTGCTAGGTAGGCATGCATAAAAATACAATTTTATGATAATATAAAGGAATTGTACCGTAATCTTTGCATTTGAATTGACTGTTCCGAAATAGAAGGATGTACGCAAAATTATTTCCACGTAAAAAAATAAAGAGGATTGCAAACTGAAAATCATATTTTAATTTCAATATTTAATTAAAATTCAGCAGTAATCAGTAAAAGAGGCGGTGTGTGCGAACCGCACAAGGCGGATTTCCAGTTTCCACTTCAATTAATCAGTGCCAGCATATGCTTGACAAACTTCACTATTTTTAGCTCTTTTCCCTAATGGGCTGTGGGAATAGCGCTTCATTGAATCAGTTCTTATAATATGCTTGTTGGTGACGCAAATGTGACGTGTGATTCAATAAGAGTATTATAAAATAGTAGTCTATGATTAAGATATCTATAGATGGACAAACACGCCAATGTGACTTTGTAATTATAAAAAAGGATAAAGACATTTATGAGATAAGTGATACAATGAAACAAGTATAAGCGTAGGCAGTATTGCAGTTGGTATGTAAATGTAGCATGCAGTACATTGCGCTATCCTGTGCAATATTAAATGAATGGCACGCGGCGGCCGCTCCTGCCCGCTGTGATTACCCGCCGCACAATCTAATAACTTGCCTCACTTGTCTCTATTAGCCCTAGCCCCTACGAGTAATATGCTCTTTGGTTTTGACTACTTAATTTACTATTCTGATACAAAAACATCGTCAATCTTGTAGTTTTTTTGTATCACAATATAGAGGTGATTTTAACGAAAGATATAACTATTTCAAGCTATATCTCACTTATTTTAACTTGCATTTTTTGTAAAACAGAGCTATTCTATGGAACAAAATGTTCAATGGTAAGGTTTATAAATAAGGCGTACCTAAGACATATTTATCTACTCGAAATATTTTATAAAGTTACAAATACTCATAATAGTTATATGTATATTCAACAAAATAACGATAGTTTTAATGACTCCTAATAGACGTCTGCGTATAAAAAGCACCATTTGGCATTTAATGGATTCAATAATAATTACAAACTTCTATGAAAAATTTGCGTCCTTGGCATCATTCCATTACTGAATTTACCAATTCGTGATTAATGTAATTATGTTTAACCACTTTTTTATATATTATTTCCTTAAAATCTATTACTTGCTATAAGCATAATCATGCAAATTATGCTATAATTTAATAATGCACCACAAAAAATATATTTATAAAATATACAAGCAATATTTAAAAATTACTCTCTCTAATCACTAAATAATACTGCACACATGCATTTGTATATGAAAAATCTATGTCAACACAGATAACACGCTGATCGACCGTTTCATTAAGCCATCGATGTATCGATGGCACTATCACTAAATTGAAATCAAAGCGAATAGTTTAACACAAAAATGGTGCCGATTCTCTTGTCACAAATTCTCTAAACTAAACTAAAAATCACTAAAATTTAGTTTATTCCTGTCAAACGACGATTTCCCATTCTGAAAATATACTAAAGTGACACAACTTAACTATAATTTAGTTTGACAGCACTAAGATGGCACTGAGTTTTAATTTAGTGAAAATGCTATTCTGAATTTGACGTTCTAACCAAAATTTTTGTTCTATATCTAAAATCCTCTAACTAACTCTGACTATTTTTAATCACGATTAAAAATGTGTGAAATGAAATTAGATGTCATGAACTAAAATTCAAACCAGCACCTCGAATTCAGTTGCAAAAAGGTACTGTATCTTTTTTTTATTTTCTTTTGCTTATATCTCGAGAATGGTGTGTCCTATCGCAAAAGTAATGAAAATTTTGACCCCCTCTGCAACCCGCAAAACCGTAATACTAAACATGTTGGTAATTTTTTTTTGTTTTCTTCTGAAAAGTGAAAAATTCCATAGAAAAATACGTCGAGACGGCAACATTGCACGCCTCTCCGGCTCAAAAAAAATCACGTGGTAGGCAAACAAGTAGGTACCAAGTGGAGTCGCGATTGTCAAATTCGATTTTAGTTTGTCAAAATAATTTTTAAATTTAGAGATTTTTTTTGGCAGAATAGCTGCTAAGATTCTCATAGTAAAAAGTAAGGAATTTTAGTGATAGTTTAGTTAGTTTAGTTCGGTGTACAAGAGAATCGGCACCATTGGCCTTGCTTACAACTTGCATTAGGATACTATTATACTTAGTTTCTAAAATGATCAGCTACAATGAAATGAGGATGCGATTATTCAAATAAAAACAAACAATTATAATATTAGTCAATGGGATCAGCTTTGGTTAAATGTAAAATTGGAAAATGAAACAGAATGTCAGCGGTCACACCTGTCACAAGATAACATGGCAAATAGTAGGTAATCCGAGCGAACAGCGAAAAGGGTGATTGATATGTAGGAACAACAATTGAGCATAAAACTAGGTTTTCTACTTATGTCAATCAAAATGGTGAGATTTGGTGAGCTGTTTGACAAAAGTGCCACAGCACCAGGTGGAGGAGCGCGCGGAGCGGGGCGCGCGCGGCGGCGCGGGCGCGGCCAGCACGGCCCGCAGCGGCGCCAGGCTGGGCTGCGAGCCGCTGCGCCGCTCCCGCCCGCACATTAACTTCTGTCTACGCTCTTCGGAACACTCCCACAGATTAGGATTTGAGCGGTTCATGTCGAATTTTCGGTCCGATAGCAGCCTCCTTGCGTCCGGCCCTCGATACAAGTACGCGTCCGCCGCAGACGAGCTCTTGTTACGCTTTACTTTTGTCGTTTTACTACAGCCGGAATATTCGGGCGTGTTACTTCGCTGGACGGTCGGGAGTTTAGTGTAGTTATAGTGAGGTAGGTTAGTAGCGGGTGCGTGATATTGTACTTTACCGAGAGATAAGTGGCCGCAGTCCACTGCAGGTGCGATATAAAGGCAGCCGCATGTAACAAAATAGAAAGATTCAGACTACCAGATCAAGAGACGATCGACTTTGATCATGTCCTTATTAGATTAGATACTCCGGCATTTGTTTAATGTTTAAACACAACAAGCGCAGACTGAAGAGATTCTTGCGATTTGTTAGTGACAAGAAATATTTTGGTGATGGCAGTAAGAAAATGCTAAAAATATTCAACTAATGAACATCGTATAATCGAGTCTATATTCGATACGGATACAAAATAAATAAGTTACCTCTACAACGACTAGCTACTTTGTACTCATACGAACTAAAGATACAATAAATAAAATTGCTATAATTTGTACCGTATCTTCTAATATGGGAATAAATTAATACTAACGATATCAGATCTAGGAGAGCTAATACAGTGAACAAGAGATTATCAAAGCATGCTGCACATGCACTGAGAGATGTGTGCCTGTATGTATAAATACCGATATAAATATGAGAGAGATACTGAGTATTGTAATAAATTAATATACTGATACACGAAGTGCTTAATTAATAAATATTATCGTCATGACACCAACAACAGCAAACTTGAACAAATATTATTCTCAAGCGCTACTTTTATGACTAGCGAAAAATTTGGTTTCATGTATAAATACAGATCTTTCATTCTAAGAACCAACTGATAATACGGTTTCTTGACTTCGCATGTCTCCTCCTTGTCGACTCGAATATCTCCAGCGGAATATTGGGTACTGCATAATAAATACGCTGTGTTAGTGGATACCTTCTACCTGCTCATAACGATCATTCAATTACTACAACCATTATGCTATTATTCATACTTTGCAAATAAGTTCTATTATGCATTAATCTCATACTTAGCGATATCGGTCTACTTTTATTGTTGGGTGTATTGCAGAGGCACAAAGTCAATATTATATTTCACAATTATTTTTAAATCGGCCGAAGCAAATAGTAGCTATTTTAAAATATTATCAATGATAGGTTCTTTCTACAGTATTTTCACAAGGCTTGTCAGTTATGTGTTATGGTGGAGCAAATCAAAGATACTCACCTGAACTGACAGCATTCCTGCAGCGCGCCGAGGTGCAGTACGCTTCGATAACTTTTAATATTAAGGCGTCCTCTTCATAAGAATTGGACTTTCGTTGATGCGGCGCATAAGGGTGCGTAGGGCCAATGTTTTCGTCCGAACCGACCGTGAATGATTGCGGCCTGAGAGGCGGCGCCGGCCGTAAACATGTTATGCTCCACCCTACGTGAGCATGGAAGGAAATATTTCAGTAAGTAGACAAATCTTATTTGGTACCAACACATACAAAAATACCTAATACATTCGTCATATACAACGTGATTTTTTTTAATCCCATAACTCAGGGTATTAGTGAAACCATGTCAAAGAATCAACTGGCATATAAATTATTTAGAATTTGTTTTTTATTTAGGATATCATAACATAATATTTATGATAGGTACGAGTAAATCATTATCATTCAAACCAATCATTCATATTTAAAGCTAAGAAAAGGCGACGTTGCCATATTTTTTTTTTATGGACAAAAATAGTCAGAATATTTTTTTTACGTAAAGGAGTGTTTTATTTGCGTAAATAATCGTGACTTTGTCGAATTATTTTTGTGAAAAAAACTTCTTTAACATGGTCTCACTTATAACCAACAGTTATGGGATTAAAAAAAAAATACGTTGTATAAGACACACAAGTGATCGCATATAAGTAAGGTAAAGAGCATGAACAGTTTCACATAACCATCTTATTGTTCAGACTCATCAGAGGCCCAGATAAGACCTCCATTGAAACTGTACCGAAATATTATTTGTGTATGGGAAAACCATTAATCATCAACAAGTTAATTGCATGAAAATCTTTACGCATTTTTATGTGCAACACGTGTGGTAAATAAATGAGCATACCTTTATTGCTGTAGTTCGAGCCAGTCGTGTCGATGAAGTCAACGGAAGAGAACTTTTTGCCAATAGGAGTTTTGTTTGGCTTGGCAGGTGATTGGTCGAGAGAGTCGCATGAATTTAAGAGCCATCGTGCCGACTGATTCTTTTGTTTATTTTTTTGCGTTTGTTGCGTATGTTGTGTGTAGCTTTGATGATTGTTGAATGAGTGTGATCTTTTGTGGTTTGTTAGACCAGACGATAAATCAGAGTTATTGCTGTCGCTCATGGCCATCTGTTGGAAAACAAAATATGTTACCACTTAAACTTCAACACGTAATGCGGAAACTCGTTATTTATATCAATATTTTAAAAGTTAGCAAATAGATAAATTTTTGCAAGTAATTTAGGTATATGTTTTTTTTCTGGAGCAGCACTTGTTCAAACATATATATCTTAAATAAGCAAGGGTATCTAGCGGACACTCGCCAGCTGTCTCACTGCAGCATTACAAACATCAGATCAAAGGATTACAAGTATGGTATTTATAACATTGAATTTCTTGTCTAACAAATTATCTGCCCTTGACAATAAGAGTTCTTTCTAGTCCCAGTTCAAATGGGTTTCAATACAATAAGGAAACCACACACGTTGCCGATCAATGTATATGTCTAAATATTGGTGAGAAGAACAGGTCATTAAGCCTTACCATGCATTATGTTCATCTTAATTGGTTAGTATAATTACATGATTTCTACTTGCAGTGACTGTTTTGTAGTTAGTAAAATGAATAAACACAGGCAAGGATGATCAAGTAAAGCACTGCAACACTGGGGTAACTCTAATGACAGTATTAATCTAATGGTTACAAATCCTCAAGGCAATATTATCTTCAAACCAGTGACACAAATCAGTAGCTCTTTACAAAAGAATAATCCTTGCCTGAGTCGGTGACCACGGTAATGGGTAATTTTGCTTTCATCCACCAGTGTGCGTACAGATCTGAACGATACACCACAAAGCCGCTTTGGGCTTCAGCTAGACCCTTCTGCACTTTCGACAAGTCCTCACTGCGAGATCTCGTTTTGCGCATTTGCGAATTATTTTCATCCATGCTTTGTCTATTTTCTTTGTTAAAGACATCCCGATTGCGTGGTGCGTTAGCCCGAGATTGCCTCGTCATATTATTGACTTCGGGCGTTTCACGATAAATACGCATATGATAGTGCAGGCTAGGCTTCGATCGTTCTGTTATGTTTAGAGTACTCCACTGGCAGGGTAGAGGTTGACGCACGTTCTTAGGAATCTCAATGTGAGTGCTGGGCTTCCTGTACACTCTTGGTGGAGGATCGGGTTTCAACTTGATCTCTGGCACGTAACGTTCAATGTTATATCTAATAGAGGTACGTTTGACTTGCGTTGTTGGTACGGTCGGTACTGCTGCAAACGTAGACGTCACATTCATGTTTGATGAATCCATAACATCTAGACTATTCTCCGAAGTTACACTGGTCACGCAAGATGTTCTAGCAGTGGATCCGAAAGGCGACGTACACCTACATTGATCTTCATAGGTAGCCGCTTCTATTTCAGACAAAGTAACTTTTTTTCGATGGTCAGCATCAAAACTGCGTTGCGATAAATTCGTTAAAGAACCTTTTGAATTATCAGAACTTTTGTCGTGAGTGTCCGATTCATTGCCTGTGGTGCCAGAACTCGAGTATTCGTGCATGTTCAACTCTGGCGAGGCCAGATTACAACTTCCCACAACACCTGAATCAGAAGATCGCGGGCTAGGACATATCGATCTATTACAACATTCGCATTTCCTATGCATTTTGTGATTTTCGGACTGAGAGCTCATTCTATGCATTCTGGCATCTTCATTTCTATGGTAATTCTCAGTTTCTACCATTGACCTAGACATAGATCGCCTTATTCTTTTATCGGAGTTGAGCGAATGCTTCCGGAAGGGCACATTGGTGTTCAGATTAACGTTGATTATTTTCATGTTATCCTCCTCGTTTCTAAACATTGGCGGCGGGTCTAATATTATAGATTCTATATTACTGTATCTCTGTTTTGGTGACGGAGGAGCTAAAAGCTGTAATACGTCAGATGTTAATTTGTCATCAGCATTTTCTTCTTCAGGTTTATAACTTTCTTCTGTTGATTTCCATAGTTTTGTTACTGCTTCATTTTTAGCACTAACATTTGGGAAACTCCGTCTTGTTGGTATAAAATCTTTGTCTTCATTGCCAAGCATATCAATTTGTGTACTTTGATCCATGTTAACTAAATCTTCACAACCCATGTAAGATCTTACTTCGAAACTGGAATTCTCAGTACTTTCGGAATGTGGGGCAAATGGAGAATACATATTCATATCTCCTAGGGCAGATTTCTGGTATTGTTGGCCACTATAAATAGTGTTTATAGTGTTATGAGGTATCTTACTGCCCGTTACACTTTCAAATATATCTCGTGTACAATCTGCCCTGACCATTGATTGACTCCCATCCAAATGCATATCAGCGGCGTTGTCAAAATAGCGTACGTAACCAAAATTACTACCCCAACTACTACACGATGATATTGTTCGCGGACTTTCCATAGCATTTTGCCTGAGAATTTTAGAGCCACTAACTGCTTCTGCATCAGTACAGCTAGAGCTTGTGTACGATTCAGTCCCGTCGGTTTCTCTGTCACTATCATCAGAATCGGAATATTCTGTGTCTGCGCCTATAGTGCCATCATCTTCTATTTTTAAACGAATATGATTTTTATGTCTTCTTCTCACCGGCAATCCAGTCAACTCGAAAGCCTTGGCCCATGTTCTTTCATGTAAAAGTTTACGTAACATTTGCCTCGTGATAACTTTTTTCTTTACGAGTCTCGCGAAATATTTGGTTAACGAATAGTAAGGAGATGCCGAAGGGTAGCTAGGCGGTGGCAATGTGACGTGGTAAAGGCTGCGGCGACTAGTGTTGAGGCTAGACAACGCCCCTTCAGAAGGAGAGCGCGTCAGCTATACAACCAAAAATAAACCTTAGTCTTGTGAATAAACAAAATATATTCTATTTGGAGTGGCTATTACACGTGTTTAAGAGTTCTTTGTTGTTTAAGCAAAGTGGGGCAACATTTGTAAGCGGATACTTACATGTGGTAATGATTGAGGTTGTCCAGGCTCATGGGCCGGACTGCTGGTGTTGGAGTGCTTCTGCAGCAGGCTCACCCAGTTATCAGCTTCAGCTCTTGTCTGACACACTGCCACAATCGTGTCTATCATTGGGCCACCTATTTCAAATGCATTCTTTCTGGTATCTGTATCATCTAATTTGGAGACTGTGATGCCAGTCAATGGAAGACAACCCTACAAAAAAAAATGTAGTGAGAACTTATTTAATACTACGTACGTATTTTACAACTTGACAAAACATGGAGATTCCTTTATGAATGTAAGTTTAATATTAATGTATTATACACAGAAATCTATTGGTATAAATTCTCTAAATGATGGTCAAAAATGCATCAAAATCCCGTTGCCGAGTTTGGAAGAAAAACACGGTCACATAAACAGACACGAAAATAATTTTAACAGTATATTAAAAAAAAACAACCCTTCCTTGTCAAAAAAAGAAAAAAAAGTGTCGGGTTGTCGGGTAAAAAGAACTTACTTCATATACAAACGCCGACACCCTCTTGCTGACGGACAGTAGCAGTAAAGCAGAGGGGAAGAGAACAAGGTAGCGGTCTTGATGCGACGGGCCCACGGCGACGCTGCCCATATGCAGCACGTCACCAAGAGACGCTAGTTCACCGCCGGGCCAGCCGCGAACTTCACCGGTTACCACCTGAAGCTCCAACTCTTTTTGGCGCCGTAATGCCGCACAACCACTCTGAAAGAAGCAGCATTGTGAGATATACCTTTGTCAATTTTTTTTTTCAGTTTTTTTTTCAGTACTGTTCCTTTAAAAATATAACAACAAACAAATAAAACTTACAGCAATATCCTTGTACACAACAGAGGCACGGTGAGTGTCACCCCTATCAGGGTGCGCTTCATGCACATGTCGGGCCAGTTCTTGTAGCATCGCAGGGTACTTGCCCAACCTACGGAAAGGCTTTGATAAGCCAGCTGTCAATACTAGCACCCCTGGGCAAACAGCACCAGCTTCCTCCATCCAAGTGTTCAGTTCTTCCCTAAAATTATTTTAAAATAGAAATTATGAAAATTATTCCCAGGATTTATAAAGATTGGCCATCAGGTCAGGGACAGATCCAGAGAGGCTGTGTACAGTGTAAAATTATAGTTTACCTACCCTTAGATAAAGAAGTACAATTCCTGATTTTTATCCACTCAATTGATGATTGGCCTTTAGAAGGCTGATAACAATTAAAATTCTATTGTCTCGTTAGTGACAGCAGGAGGTTTATCAAAAAAAAAAAAGTAGTGTAGAAATAATTAAAACAGTGCTATTAACATGTTTCATCATATAAACTTTATTTAAAATAAGAGAGCAAATGAAGAAAGTAATGCTAACAATTCCACTATCAGATGTTTTTTGGCTATTTGCTTAGAATTATTTACTTACTTGTACTTATCAAGAATGCAGACAGCTTTAGGATGGCCAGCACAATAAGTTTGATGAACTGTCTTAATTTTAGGGGCCCATTGTAAAAACAGACCCCCCACTCGCTGATCAGGACCTGTTTTTGTTGCACATTCATCCAACAGAGCCAGAAACTGTTCATGTACTTGTAGCACCTCATTAATATTTCCCGTCAGCTGCCTGAATTCATCCCTTGTTAGCCTAAAAGTATTGTTAATTTGTTATAATTGCACCAGACTAAATAATTATTTATAAAGCTTGCAAAACATTTTAATTGATAAACAACATTTTTATAGCACAACCATTATTTTATGATCTTCCCATGCTGTCAACTTGTTTTGGTCAACTGTAAAATAAATATTTTATACTTTGTGGAAAAGGGCTCATTTCTCTGCAGTACGGTCATTATTATTACACCTGCTACTCTTTAATGGTTAAAATACCCTTAGTAGGTAGTCTTTTGAAACTGGGTGTTTTCTAAAGTCTGAAAAAACAATACTTACATGTCACTTTTCTCCAAAGGCTGTAAGAAATTGGTGACCAGCCCCTGCATTTCAGCCACATGAGCCTTTTCAGAGTCTATTATATCTTTGAGAACTACATTTCTGAATGCCTGTATTTCTGATGCTGCCCGTATAGGCGATGTTGTCACACTACCTGATGGATCTGTGGAAAAATTGATTATTGTGTAAAACTAACCAATTGATGTAAGATTTTGTAGCAAATTAATAATGAATAGTAATGCGTACCTTTATGTTCAGTCACATAGTTGCTAGGGAACCAGCCTGTGGTCTCGCCCAGAGTTCCCTCCCACCATCCACCTTCTTCTTTTTGGGTAACAGTAATAATATCGCCCTTTTTGAAACACAGCTCGTCATTGTTTTTACCCTTAAAGGAATAAATTGCTTTCACCAAGCAATTTTCGGTTGACATTTTACTTATTTGCTGGCACCATGTTATACATTCTAGAAAATAACTCCAAATCAGAATAGGCAAATGCTGATGTGGTAGTTAGCGTGCGCACAAATAATAGCGAATAGAAGTTACATCAGAGGCTTCATAAATACAGCTACAATTAGAATATATGAGTAAACATGTGAATAAGGTACACGATTTGTTTCAAATTGAAATATTTTTTGGACAGCTCATAGAAATAACAGGAAGTGTTGGTGTCAAATCAAAGAGTTGCATTACACAGTAAAATTATTGGACACATCAGGTTAATTGACAGTAAAACACTTCCACACATTATAATTATGTAGAAACAATAAGGTGTGAGCATTCATTATCTGATTATCAACGTACAAAAATGCAAAATCCTCGATTTTCACGGACTTCCAGTTCCAAAAATAAATAAACCACAGACTAAACAAGACTTCTGCTGCCAAACTTAAATGTCAGAAAAAAATTGAGTAAACTAGTGTCTATGGTAAATAAAAAAACAGGTCAAGTGCGTGCGTGTCAGACCACGCACAATGAAAGGTTCCGTAGTTCGGATGAATATTTATCACAAGAACAAACTTGTATTTAAAAAACGTTTTCTCCCTTAAAGGGGTGATAGACGTGCGGGCAAGTCCGCGTACTTATGGCTCGGCGAGCTTACTCCCCCGTGTGTCATGCGAAGTACGCGGACTTTAAAACACCTCCGTGAATTTAGCCGAACGATTTCATTATTATGAACTTTTGTTAATGCTAATCGTTAGAGAGGGTTAGAGAGAAAAGAAAAATCGTTAGAGAGTAATTAGTTTTTATGTAAAAACAATTTTAATTTTTCGTGTGATGTTGGCGGGGGGCCAACATCACACGAAAAATTAAAATTGTTCCCGCGAAAATGGACTTAGACGTAATTTTTTTTTTTAATCGTTTGCGAATCGTTAGAGAGAGATTGATAGTTACACAAAATCGTTAGAGAGTTTAATATTTTATTTGATATTAAATAATTTCTAAGAGCGTGACGTTAGCCTACCTCTGTGAATTTTGCCTCCGATATAATTATTCTCAACTTTTGTTAATGCTTATCGTTAGAGAATCGTTAGAGAGAGTTAGAGAGAAAAGAAAAATCGTTAGAGAGTAATTAGTTTTATTTATCAACGATTTTAATTACTTTTGTGAAATTGGCCCCCATTCCCGCAAAAATGGACGTAGATGTAATTTTTTTATTTTTATAATTTGAGAATCGTTAGAGAGAGATAGTGAGTTAAAAAAATCGTTAGAGAGTTAATATTTTAATTGATATTAAATTATTTCTGAGAACGCGTTTTAGATTAAACAAGCTCGCTCTTATTATGGGCAACATTTTCAGCCGAACGGTACTTTTACTGTACTTAGAAGTAGTGAAGATACCAGGCCTTTCGTCATCACATGAGACAGCTTTGATCAGAGGACTCACACCACTATAGTTATAGAGTGTATTACATTATTGTCTGGTATCTTGGATAGGCCGGCATCAAAATTATATATCTCCACCTGCTCAGTTTCTCGACAGTATTTTAATAAGAAAACTAAAAAAAAAAAGTTTTATTTCATAAAAAATCTGTAACACTTGCATTCAAAGCATATTATTCAGTTTTTAAATATCATAATTGTCGAAAGGCTTTTCATCCACTTCCGATCTCGATTCTAAGTCATAAAACAGGAATTCTCCATCGTAAAGTAAAAAAATATTCTTGATCAGTAGGTACTATTGTCATTTTACTCCTGCTAAGCCTGTGGACTATGCTGAAACATGCACTTATAGATTCTTAGTAGCTATAATCTAAAGAGAGGTCTAAAAGAATTATGCTACACATTTTTGACTGAAAATAACCCATTTCATCTTATTTCAGAATATGGTACATAGAGTAAATAACTTGATTAGAATTTTTGTTTGCACTGTCATATTCTTTACAACAAAATATTGATTGACTGTAATGACACCATACCATATGTCAATTTTGAAAAGTTTGTTAATTTCTGGGGTGTGTTCACTTTATTACCCTAGATAATTAGAAAAGTTTGTTCGTTTTAGGAGTAAATTAACACTAAACTAATTATTTCCAGCAGTACCTTTGTACTCATATTTTAACTATGTCGTATCTATTTTGTATTTTACTGTGTGTACATAAGATTACATAAATAAAAAATATTAAAAAACGACTTTTCTCAAAATTGGTAATCCTTAAAAATGCATGATACAGTTAGAGCTACTACTTTTTGGGACGTCTATCCAAATATATTTAACTTATCCTGGTTAGAATTATTGAATAATAAAAAAATGATTGTTGATCAAATACAAAACTTTACCACTCATAACTTTATCGTTCCTCTGCATCATGTCATATATCAGTAGTACCTAATACTCACGGTACTACTCGCGCTCACGGTGCACAGTGAGAAATGTAAGTGTGGCTGCTTCATTCAATGCAATAATTCTCGCGGTAAATCTCTTTGATCTGCCTAAAATGCCGCCACCAGAGTTATCAATCACCCAACGTCAAACGCCAATGTAAATGCCGTTGACAAATTCTCGAGGTAAGTCGTGGTGTAGTACACCAACGGTTAACGTCTATCGCGATAATCCGTTGGTGTGGCCCCAGCATATAAGAGATTTGTCATATTTAAAAATCATTTAAAAAAAACTTTGTATCTCCGGCAGGGGGAGTAGGGGGATCTACTAACCCTTCCCCCCTCTCCTCCCTCCCCTATCTCCTATCGAGGCGGCACGTTTCTAAATTTTAACCTGCTCAGGTCCTAGGGTAAAACGCGTTCTCAGAAATAATTTAATATCAATTAAAATCTGGGCGCTTCTTGCGGTGTTCCACATCGTTGTCAATGCGGTGAAGGAGATGACTGCCTCGGACACCACGGCCTATCCTGCAGCAAGAGCGCTGGTCGGATGGCGTCGGGAATCCCAGGCGGATTCCCGGCCACCATAGGCGCGGGCTTGCGGACGGCGAGCAATGGGTAGCTCGCCGTCCGATTAGGACCAGGCCCGGGTCGATGGCGCGTCGTGTTCCACGAGCGCCTCAAAGAGATGTCAGCACAATTGGTAGGGTCCGCTAGGAACGATGCCTGCCAGGGTTGCGGGTTAGTCCGAAAGGGATACCGGGACCTTGGCAACAGGCAACTGAAGGAACACGGGATGGTTTTAGTCAGTAAAAGTCTGACAGCCCTTCCGCTCCGCCCAGAGCGGGAGAAGTCATTGGATGACTTCCCACACACAAAAAAAAAAAAGGGGGAGTGGGGGGATCTACTAACCCTTCCCCCCTCTCCTTCCTCCCCTATCCCCTATCGAGGAGGCACGTTTCTAAATTTTAACCTGCTCAGGTCCTAGGGTAAAACACGTTCTCAGAAATAATTTAATTTTAATTAAAAGATTAACACTAATGATTTTATTAACTCTCTATCTCTCTCTAACGATTCTCGAACCATAAAAAAAAAAAACTACGTCTACGTAGACGTAGTTTTTTTTTTTTATGGTTCGAGAATCGTAGGCCCCCATTCCCGCAAAAATGGACGTCCATTTTTGCGGGAATGGGGGCCAATGTCACAAAAGTAATTAAAATCGTTGATAAATAAAACTTATTACTCTCTAACGATTTTTCTTTTCTCTCTAACTGTCTCTAACGATTCTCTATCGATTAGCATTAACAAAAGTTGAGAATAATTATATCGGGGGCAAAATTCACAGAGGTGGGCTAACGTCACGCTCTTAGAAATGATTTAATATCAAATAAAATATTAACTCTCTAACGATTTTGTGTAACTCTCAATCTCTCTTTAACGATTCGCAAACGATTAAAAAAAAAAAAAACTTCTAAGTCCATTTTTGCGGGAAGGGG
Organism: Lithophane semibrunnea; assembly: GCA_947363905.1. Taxonomy (NCBI): domain Eukaryota; kingdom Metazoa; phylum Arthropoda; class Insecta; order Lepidoptera; family Noctuidae; genus Lithophane; species Lithophane semibrunnea. Next base: position 10,246,332 of record OX376189.1, read on the forward strand.
GGCCAACATCACACGAAAAATTAAAATTGTTTTTACATACAAACTAATTACTCTCTAACGATTTTTCTTTTCTCTCTAACTCTCTCTAACGATTCTCTAACGATTAGCACTAACAAAAGTTCATAATAATGAAATCGTGCGGCTAACTTCACCGAGGTCTTTAAAACCGCCGAGTAAGTTCGGTGGCAATCCAACTATGTGAGCAAGCGTCAAATCAAAAAATCAAATCAAATCAGTTTATTGCAATCACGAGACACACACGGCACACGTGAGGCACAGACGGCGAGCCGAGTAAGGTCGCGAATTTGAAGACCGCGTACTTTAAGTACGCACGTCTGTCACTCACTTTACAGGATTGCGATAAAATTGTTGCCCTATTTCTATAGTAATATAATCGACAACTTATAAATATCCTACCTCTAGACAAGTGACAATCGCTTCGGAAGCGTTTCGTATTTCTACAACGACTTGACATATGCTTTTCGATAGAAATTTTTGCATTTTCCATCATCGTTATCGCTGATAGCATGTCACTTTGTCTAGGGCCTCAGATATACCTAAACTTGTAAAAATGTATAGAAAATGAATAGCTTTGTAATGTTGTCAAATGTAAAAAATGAACATTTTAGGATGAAAACTACCTACATCTATTAATTACCCTTGCTTTTGCGGGGTAGGCAGAAAAGATTGAGTGGCACTAAGCATGTGGGTATTGTTAGATTTACAAAAACTATGATGTTTCTAAGTGACTTTGCTATAAAAGTCAATAGTTTTCGGATAAATCGGTTACAATTACATCCGCATATTTGTTTTTCATAGTTTTTTCGAAAAATACCTACATTTTTTGTGGTCGATCAAAACAATAATGTTCATTATTCTTCATCGATATAGTACTGTAGTGTAGTAACTATGGTCTAATGACGAAAGAATGCTATTAGGGACTGGCACTCCCCATAATATATAAGAGAGAGCACATAACGTGTAAAACTGCAATGTAATTACTACCTACTTATACAACATTATTTTTTGTTTATGCTAAACACGAAAAGGGGTCATTGTACTAAAAAAAAATCAGCTGTTCCATACATTTTGTCGATTTAAGTGAACACAAATGTATAGAACAGGTGGTTTTTTTTTCGCGATTTCAAGTTTGATCCCATAGAAAAAGTTGTTCAAAATGATGAGTACAATGACCCCTTTTCGGGTTTAGCGTAAACAAAAAATAATGTTGCATACTTTTTGTTGTTGGGTAATCTGATCAGTAGTAAGGGCTGGTCTATATCTGTAATAAAAATTATTTTATTTTATTCAGAAAGGCAACTTGCTACACAGAAAGAAATTATCTTATATAGTGGACGTCTCCAGCACAACGGAAAATAAATGCATTCATTATCACTATGATAGATAACCTATCATAGATCCATCTTAATTACTTATAACAATAAATGCTCTTCTCTAGTGCTCAATTTGGGAACAATCCAATGCTGTAAACTGTACAATAATTAAATGGGAATAGTAGTTTATGAAATTTGCCTAATGAGGGGTACTTATTAAAACACGAGTGCCGGTAATAGTATCACACCTATGCGCAGTGTCATACACTACTTTACCTGCTCTCATACATTCGGATTGAACCTACAACTTAAATAAAAGTAAAATAGTATATTATGCAATTAGTGAATAAATGACGGATTTAAAGCGAGGGCCATAGGTGAATCACGAGCAAGTGAAGGATTCTAACGACTGAATCACGACCGTGGGAATGATCACGACCGTAGGGAGTGATTCATGATGATTGAATCACGACCGTAGGGAGTGATTCAAGTGTTAGAATCCTGAACGACGCGAGCGATTCATGGCCCTCGATATAAATCCGTTTTATTCAAGAGTTGCATACTATACTTTATACCATGACTACGAGAAAAAGAACATGCAACTTCGAGTATGTTGTTATGTCAATTTTATGCCTTGTTTTTATAGTACCTACACCGTAGCATAGAATACATACTCCATAATGTCGATGACTTCTTTTTCTTCGACAACTCATTAAAATAAGTTAGGAAAACAGACTCTGAAAATGTACTCAGCTTGATTTTCATTTTTCCTTTTGCTCAAACAAACAAACAAACTCACACTCAAACTCATCGTAGGCTTTGATGTAAACCAGCCGTGATTTGTTGGTTAGCAAGCTTTCTACTATATCGGCCGCCCTCTCTTTCATAAACTCAGGTGTTAACACATCTTCATCACTTGAATACATTTTCAATCGATTTATTAAGTCACACTAAACTTTTTGTTCGTACAACTTACAATATTTAAAATAGCGCCCATTTACTAATGACAGCAAAGAACACAAAACAGTCTTTATTCTAATGCTAAACTCCTGTTCGAAAATCAAATCAAGTAGGAGTTTGTATAGCATTGAGATGGAGTTCGAATATATTGGTGTGTTCTAAATTAAAAGACCAAAACAGTGATTAAAAGTGCTTTTTATTCACTGTTTTCCGTGAATAAAATAAGCTTTTTAGAGGGGGCATGGTATAAAAACTATTTCCAAAAAAAGAAAGCAATAGACGTCCGAAAAAAAAAAAACACCACAAAGTGAAAAGTAACTTTATTTCCTCTGACTTCCTAAATATATTAAAAAAAATAACTTTATATCGGAAGGAGTGTCTTTGGTTTTGAATTTTTTTTTTCCTCCGACTTCCTAAATATATTTCAATTAGTGTTTTTTTTTTTAAAAGGTTGTTTTTTTTTTGGAATAACTTTTTTTTATAACAGACTAATTAAAAATCCGGAGTCACACGTATTCTGTTCGATTTATTAATACGTGTGGGTCTGGATTTTTAATTTGTCTGTCTGTGGTGTCTTGTTTATACCTTTTTAGTCGTAGTTGGTTATTAGTTTTTAGTACTTTAATTAAAGTTAGTTTAAAGTTTATAATTCGATTTTTACGTTAAGAGAGTAGTTAAAATAAATTTTCACAACAGATAAGTGTAGTAAAATATTAAATTCTTGTACAAATTTTAATAAATGAAAAATTACATAAAAAAAATATAGGTAATACCTATTGCTTATGTGTAATTACAAATTATTAGATATATTATTTACATTATCTTATGTATGTAAGAATGTTATTTAAAATTATTATGGAGATTACTGTTCATTACAAAAATTCATCACACCAATCTTTCAAACACTGGTAACAGTCTGCTGATTGTTTTGAATTGGCATTGCATGTGTCCTTTAACCATTCCTGGAATAGTTCTTTGTCTTTCTTCAACACCAGAAACTGTCCCAACACCGTGTAAGCCTGCAAAAGAAAAATTAAATTATCAATCAATCTGACTAGCCTTTTCCTGTCTATGTTGGGGTTGGCTTTCAGTCAAACCAGATGCAGCTGAATACCAGTATTTTACAAGGAGCGACTACCTGTCTGACGTCCACAATCCAGAAACTGGGTGACATGATACCCCTTGGTAAGACTGATTGTCAGACTGTCTTGACAACCCTTAACAACTGTAAAAGATCTACGAATGACAACCAGGACCAACGCCTCCACTGCGCTGCCGTCTTTATGTGATGCTGGCAGTATAGTTGACACCGGCTCGTATTATTGGATGTATCAGTCTATTGAAGTGCCGGGTTAGTGAGATTCTACTGTATAGCCAAAATAGCTGTTTGAGATACAAAACATTTGATTCAGGTTCGAATATACTGTGAATAGTTTCTTTTAAGTAAGAAAAAAAAAAAAAGAATCTAAAAACGGTAAATATTCTGAAAATACCTATGACGTTATCTAGTAACAATGAATAGGTAATGATAGTTATAATATAGGTAACTACTAAACACTCAAGGTAAAACAATACAATTTTAGGTGTTCCCATAAACTTAAAATTCAAATCAATTAACAATACTCAAGGAATAATAAGTAATTAGGTAACCACCATAAAATTGGATAACAACATTATACTGATGAGGACCTATTGCTTATCTAAAAAAGTAATGCTGGATAAACTATGGTGAAGGTTGAATGGATGAGCAGCGGCTTTAACAATCATTTTCTATTTCCTTCTAATGAGGACAGTCTCTGCATCATGTATTAATTGCATTATCGACCAAACAAATAGCTAAGTTGGACATGTTTAGCTTTACATTCTAATAGTTAATTATGGACTGTTGTACCAACCTTGTCGAATCCCGCGACTTCCAGTCTTTTTCCTAATACTTCGCCGACGCCTGCTAATTCGGTTACAGGTTTTTCCCCCATGGGCTCCGCAACGAAGTTTCTATGTTTCTGTGATGTACTCGACATTGTGACTGGATACCTTGTTATTCCGTTTAGAAAGTTACTCAATAGTCTTTTTGTATGTAAGTTTACACTTGCACACTTTTTGGGATCTAGGATTACAATAGCGATGATTAATTTAACGGCAAGCTAGGCTAGCGTGCAAACAACAAGTCCACAGATTATGTAGAACTTACTAAGTCAATTATTTTCAGAGTTGCCATGATAAAAACCATTTGTCAATCAAATCAAATTCAATGTAAGAAGCATGGAAGTATTACATCACTCCGTGCTAGTTTCATGATTGAAAAATCGAATCTATAATTTTCTACTGTAGCATTTGTTAAGAAAACAATAGCAAAGCAGTATAAAATACTGCAAGGTTATTTTGGCGCTTGACCAAGCTACCAACAACCTTGACCCCTGTGCCTGTCAATAAATATAACATATTATTAAATTTGTAGTACTTATTATTTCCACGAAAAAACTGTGACAGACGCGGACGGACACTGACAAAAAAGTGACACTGACTGCCAACTGTTGACATCAAATATAACGTCAAAAATTCTAAATGTCAAAATGTGTGGAAGAGGAAGTCTAAACAAAAATACCAAATTTCTATTCTGACTGCACTAAAACGAAAAGGGAATTTTATTTCAGCTCTGCTACTATTGAGCAATGGAGACTGTACCATTAATGATCCTCCTTCATCATGAGACCATTAATGATTAAATAAGAAAATCAGCATTACAAAAAAACCCATACGAATGTTCAACGCTGCAACCTTGCTGCAGCGATTTATTCTATTTGATAGGATATTGAAGTAGGATTTTCTAGATATGTGATCGATATAAAGGGTAAGCTATTCGTTTACATGCCATGGAAGCCTCAATTGAGGAGAGTTTATATCGTGCTGTATTAGCTGAAGACCGAGATGCAGTTTCGCGGGCGCTCTCTAAAGGTAGGTACTTTATTTAAGATTTAATTACTAGCTGATGAATACTCATAATCTCATTAAAAATAAATTTAAAAAATCGAGAAGAAAATAATGAAGTACTGAAGTATGTTTATTATAATAAATAGATAAATAGAAGTAACGTAGGTACTTCTTTAAAAATTAATATACATACAGATACGTACACTAGAAAAATACATTTACAAAAAAATAAGTTAGACAGTACAAAAAATACACTGCCAACATAATATATCGGGATTATTCATTATTTTATTACAGGTGCTAATCCAAATAAGACTGCCAGTCAAGGTAAAACTAGTTTAGGAGAAGCTGCAAATAATGGAAACATTGATATTGTCAGTCTATTAATTAACGCCAGTGAAGCAAAACCGCACATGCATGTATCATATTCAGGTTCTCCTAAAAAAAGGCTAGTCAAGTGCCACAAACGTAAGTTAAGGCACCATGGACAACATGATGAGACTGTTGTTAAATGCAAAAATTTGAATGACAGAACTTTTAAGGATTTTCATTTTGGACAATATGAGACATTTGGAGTCAAAGATAACAGTTCAAAAGTAGACACAAACCAGGGATACTTTGTATTTATACACAGTGAAGGATCTAGCAGTGATGAGAGTAAACTTGGTAGTCTGAAATCACCAATAACATCATCATCACTGACACCATCACCACAGGCTGACTTAGAATGGGATGAGGACATAGGAAATGTTGCTCCAACTACAAGTGAAGATGAAACCTGGTCTTCTATGTATAAGTAAGTTGCTTTTATTTGTGTTATAAGTACTTACTACTGGAACACTAGTTGATAAGAAAAGGTGTTCCTGGGATCCTGGGTCATGTAAAAATCTTAATTGTTTTCTTAGCTAATAATATTATTCAGTGATTACAGATATTATTATAGGTTGACTGGTGTCCATTTTCTTTTATTCAGATGGTATGCAGCTATATTGGAGTCTACAGGGGCAGCCATAGCATCTGCTTCGGTGGTGACCAATGGAATTGATCAACATGATGCATTCATGCAGACTGCCTTACATTATGCTGCCGAACAGGGTCATGCTGGAGTTATCCAATTGCTGATAGAAGCTGGTAAATATTTTTGTACTACTCTAACAATTTCCCCTCTCCCTCTTACCACTACTACAAAAGAAATAATTTACTTTCAGGTTGTAAAATAGATGCTGAAACAGGAGATGGTGTGACTGCTTTACATGTAGCAGTAATAAAAAATTATATAGATATTGTGAAGATTCTTATAAAGGCTGGGAGCAATGTCAACCACAAAACATATGATAGTATGACACCTCTGCATTTTGCAACATCAAGAGGATTTCTAGATTTGGTGAGTACCCCAACACACGGTTTTGTATGTGTGAGCATAGTAACCAATGATTGCCTCAAGAACTCTCCCAACCCATACTGGTTGAGCAAAACTGTGCGACCGCGTCCTAACCGAAAGCGGTCGTCGCGCAAGTACGCGATCGTCCCAAAATTACGCAGTATGTGGGGCAAGAAACGCGGTAGTCGAGAGAGTATGAACGCGATCGTCGCGCTCTTTAAATATGAATAATATATGACGTACTCACACGAGCAATTAAGTCGCGTATATACGTTATTCGCGTATTCGCGCAACAATAATCGCTTTTGGTTTGGAGGCACAGTCCCCCATGCCCCATAAGCCTTCCTCAATTATCTGTGTGAATTATTTGCCCAATGCTTCTCAGACTTCACGCTAGACACCAGCAGTTTCTGGGTGAGTTTCTATTAAGTCTGCCTAAAATAACTTTCAGGTAAAGATTCTAGTCAGTAATGGAGCTAGTTTAGAAGCTAGGGATGCAAACGAGAGGACAGCATTGTACATAGCAGCTGGCCGATGTCATATGGATGTGATCAAATATCTTATTGATGCTGGTGCTAATGTTAACAGTGAGGAGATCCATGGTAAATAATACTTCTCTATTTTATAGGATGTAGCAACTTCAAAAAGTATAGGTTTCCTCTTGTCAAATCAAGCCGCATCTCTTTCAAGGAACGATCAATGCGGACATAATAAAGTAAGCCACATGGCAGCTAGCAGTGTAGATTGAAATATCTTCCTGGATTTGCGTTTTCAGTACCTAATGAAGGCTCTTACATACTGGCGCGACTTTTAACAAAACAATTTCTGAGAAAACTTCACGGCGAACAATGCGTGGGCGGCGTCGCGTCGCGCAACAAATCGCGCCAGTATGTAAGAGCCTTTGTTTGTTCAAAATAATAAAAACATTTCTGTTTTTTTTTTTTTCAGGTTACACACCCCTTTGTGAAGCTGTATGGCAAAAGTACGCTGTAGGTGTAGAACTGCTACTGCTGTCTGGTGCTAGGATCACTCACTCGCATAGACTTTTGCACAATGCAATAATACAAAGACAGGTATGTTCCAGGGCCGCAGCTACCGTACAACTCGATTCCTATCGGCTTCCCTTCTGGAATTCGAAACAAAACCACTCTATCGTCATTGAAAAATGACACAGTCAGTAGTGTTTAAAATGCCTTTTAAGTAATCACACTATAGGTATTTAATACACCATATAATTAAAACTATACAAAACGCCTACATTCAATGTTTTGTCTTTGTTGTCTCCCAACAGCAAAAAAAAATTCTCTAAAATAACTCGGCGGCGCGGCTGGCTTATCGCTCCTTCAAAAATCAAGGCGTCATGACGTCACTTCGGTCACGTGACACCCCGGTTTTATACGCTTCGAGCAAGCCGGTCAAATACGAGTTATTGTACCTAAAGCGATGGCGTGAACGAGATGCCGCGATATCGGTTCGGTAGTTTTCGTTGAATTTCGTAATGCGTTCGGCTCGGAGTTCGGACAGGACGCTATTGTGTGGTTGCTGTTTGACGTAATCGCATTATAATTTGTTTACACTTGCAGTTAATTTGCATTTTGTTCGTATTATTTATTGAATACATTAGTTTATCAGTTCGAGAATCGTAGTAGTAGTATTAGTTTGTTGGTATAAAACAGTGATTAAAGTGTTTTGACTTTAGTGAAAGTGTACGTTGTAATTATGTATTTGGGGTAAGTAGGTAGATAGTTAATAAGTTGAAATTTCTTAATAGATTTGAAAAGTTATTAGTACTATCAGTAGGATTAGGATGGCGGCAATAATTCGTCAAGGACTTTCTAATTAACTACAATGTCTTTTGGCCCGCGTGCGGCCCGTCTGGTAGCTTAGTGGTAGCCTATACATTGTTGTTTAGGATTATTTTCTTTGTGAGGAAACATGCTTTCCAAGGTTAAGTTTTGAAATTAAGAAACACAATTACGTTAGGCCGTGCTCGCTCAGATATAAGTATAAATTACAAACGACGTGATAGTTTTTTCAAACATTCTAATGTTTCCCTTTACGATAAATATGAATAGCTGACTGGCAGTTGTAAATAAAATAAAATGTATTGTTTCCCTTGTTTACTTTTCTCAGATTCTAGTAGTTTATGTAATAAAGGGGTTTTTACATTCATAATCTGACGATTTTTCGCTAATTCGTTTGAAGCTCTACACCCGCGCGGCCAATTCCCTCTAGTGGCCGTGAGCGAAAACTCTGAATTGTAAAATGCCACTCCCTAAAAATTTCTCGTTAAACGCGCCCTCTGTTTAATTATTTGTGAATTTTTTGAATGGAGATATGTCGTTCTTGTACTGACAAAATGCATTGCTTTTCTGATATTTTCGTTAGATGGCGTTGCGCTATTAGGAGCGTAATCACTTGTTGAACTGTGTGAGTGTGCGTGGTTTGTGAAAGCGGGCTTTTTGAATGTGAGTTTATAAATAAGTTTGAGAAAAGTAAATCAAAATAGGAATTTAATGAAACGGTTTATTGATACCGTTCTTTTGTTAGGTAAACAAACAAGAAGTAGGTTTTCGCGGCCACAAGGAAGGTCCGAAGTGACATCATAACAAGTATTATTAACCGACTTCTTCAAAAAGGAGGAGGTTTTCAATTCGTCAGTATAGTTTTTTTTTTTTTTTTTTTTTTCTTTTTTTTTTGCTCCGGGTTCCCACCCCCGAAAAATCACCCTTCGCCACTGGTATGTTCACGTCTCGCATCAAGCGCATCACTGTTATCAATGTATCAGCGCAGCCACCGCCATCTCATGCTGGTGAACATCTCTTCCTTGAAGTCGAATTACATCATTCTAAATTACTTCTTGGCGTCTATTATTGTCCCTCTTTACGCGTTAATTTCTTTTCATCTTTTGAAAATCTCTTAGAAATGCTGATCCCTTCTTACAGTCATAGCATAATCATGGGTGACTTTAATACTTGTCTTCTGAAAAAAGACTATCGCTCTTCTTCTCTAACTAATATTTTAGCTTCCAGTAATCTTTCCATTCTTCCACTGAGTGCTACTCACCATTTTCCTAATTCAACACCTTCTCTTCTTGACTTGATTTTTGTCTCTTCTCTTGATCACGTCGCTAAGCATGGCCAATGTTCAGCCGATGCCTTTTCCTATCATGACCTGATTTTTCTGTCATACAAAATTCGCCCACCTAAGGCAAAAGCTAAAATTCTCATGCAACGCAATTTTGGTGGAATGAACGTTGACGAACTTTGCAAGGATGCCGGTAATATAGATTGGTCTGCTTTGTTTGCCTCTGCATCAGTCGATGAGCAAGTTAATATTTTTACGACTAAACTTATCGAGCTTTATGACCTTCACGCACCTGTTCGAGCAGTTAAGGTTAAAAATTTGCCGGCGCCGTGGCTCACAAACGAGATTAAAACGCTCATGCACAAAAAAGTAACGGCAAAGTCTAAATTTAAACGTAGGGCTAACGACGCTACCAGGGAAAGATATCTTTCAATACGTAATCACTGTAATAAGGTGTGTAGGAATGCTAATCGCCAACACATTCATACTTCTGTCCAAAATGGGGACGCATCCAAAGTTTGGAAATTTCTTAGATCATTGGGGGTCGGTAAAACCCGACAAGAGACAATCCTAAAAGACATAGACATGGATACAATGAATAATCATTTTACTGCTTCGTCCAATTTTGATAGGACAATAAAATTGGATACACTGAATTATCTTTCTTCACTTCCGACTCCCAGCTATTCTCCATTTGTTTTTAGTCAGTTCTCCGCATGTGATGTTAAGAAGAGCATACTCTCGATCGCTTCCAATGCAGTTGGAAGTGACTGTATCAGCCGTAATATGTTGGTGCCTGTGCTGGATGTTATCCTTCCCGTCATTTGTCACATCCTCAATTTTTCTGCATCTAGTGGTGTCTTTCCATGCTCATGGAAAGATGCTCAAATAATTCCTTTACCTAAAAAGTCTAATCCAACATCCTTTTCTGAATACTGTCCAATATCCGTCCTGCCATTCCTATCCAAAGTGCTTGAACGGTTAATTCATAATCAACTAAGCACTGTCCTCTCTAAAAATAATCTCCTCAACCCCTTCCAGTCTGGCTTCCGTCCAGGTCATAGCACCACCACAGCGCTTCTGAACGTTACGGATGATATAAGGTCAGCCATGGAAAACGGTAATCTAACGGTCTTAGCTTTGTTCAGTAATGCTTTTAATACTGTTGATTTTGATGTTTTGCTTGGCATTTTAAGCTCTCTTAACATATCTCCATCGGTAATTGACTGGTTCCGTACTTACCTGTTCGGTCGCCGGCAACGTATTTGCATTGGAGAGATCTTGTCTTCCTGGAATAACACTTCTGGCGGTGTACCTCAGGGTGGCGTTCTATCCCCTTTACTTTTCGCAGTTTTTATTAACTCAATCTCCGACGAACTAATTTCTTCCTACCATCTTTATGCAGATGATTTACAAATTTACTCGCGAGCTCCTCTTGGAAATCTGTCTGAGGCCATCTTATCGATTAATCGTGATCTGGCCCGTATTTGCGAATGGAGCAAGAAATATGGACTTATGGTCAACCCCATAAAGACGCAGGTTGTGGTAGTGGGTAGTCCTAGGATGGTCTCAAGGATCGACTGGACGACTCTTCCCCAAGTTTGTTTTGACAACTCAATTGTTCCCTTTAGTGAGAAAGTTAAAAACTTGGGGATATTCATTGATAAGAACTTCTCTTGGACTGCACAGCTGCAGGAAGTTAGCCGCAAACTATTTGCATCCGCTGCATCTTTGAAGAGATTACGTAATTTTCTACCGACTGCCACCAAGATTGCTCTTGCACAATCGCTTCTTTTACCCATCCTTGACTATGCCGATGCCAGCTATCTTGACCTTACCCAAGACCAACTCAATAAACTTGAGCGGCTTCAAAATGTTTGTATAAGGTTCATATTCGGTTTGCGCAAATATGACCATGTTTCCGAATTTCGTGTGAAACTCAAGTGGTTACCAATCCGCCTTCGCCGGAATGCTCATATTCTTTTCCTTTTGTTTAATGTGCTTTTTTCCCCTTTCACCCCTCTCTATCTCAAAAATCGTTTCCAGTTTCTTTGTGACTCCCACACAAAATTTTTAAGGTCATCGGATAACTTAAAGCTTAAAATGCATTCCTCAACTTTCCTCGACAAATCCTTTGCCGTCCAGGCCGCTCGCTTGTGGAATGCATTGCCAGTTCAAATAAAACGCGCGCAGTCGTTAATAGAGTTTAAAAGACTCGTTAAGGAACATTACTTGTCGTTGTGATCTTGTCTTCGTAACTGTGTAATTATCTATAGTCTTCAATTATTTTTCGTTGCTTATTTATTTATTTCCTATGTATGTATGTATGTATCTATTATTTAGGATATGTATGTATATGTGTATCTATTTTAGTATATTGTATAGGTAACTTATTATTTGCACCTACGACAGCCCCATATTATGTCCAGGCAAATCACTGTCCATTCCAAGGTTGCCTGGAAGAGATCGCGGAAAGCGATAAGGCCGCCCATTGTATATTTTGTAGTGTTTGTTTTTTTTCCTTTCGTTATATATTTTTGTGGTGTACAATAAAGTATATATAAATAAATAAATACAAGCGAATGTAGGTAGGTAAGTTTAAATAAATTGACGCAGCGTGTCATACAGACCTTTATACACAAATGACCGATAATTTTAACTCGTACTGTGGGCAGTCAAGCATAATGAGTATAATAGTGTGCCCGAAAATTAGGAACAGACAAGATTTTGTGGGACCTTTATCGTAAATATACTGCAAACACTTTGGTGTTTATCTTTCTAGACTTGCGACGTTCTGAATGAAATTAATTTCCTTACGCCTAGAAATAATGACACTCATTCAAACTGACTAATGTTATGAATAAAATTGTAATTTAATTTTTAGGCTGGCCTATTTTTAGCCCGAAGAATCAGCATTGCCATTCAACGTGGCAATGCTGCCAGCCTTTTGGGCACCTTTCCCATTGACAGCGATGCGGACGAATTCTTTGATGCTCAATGAGCCCCTCCCCTTTATTTCTTCTTTTTAATTTGTTATATATGTAATTGTTTTTTAGTTAATTTAGTTAATAAATGTAATGTAATTTAAATGTTGATTGAATTTATATTTGACAGTCAAACATATATTTTAGGTGGAAATCGTGGAAATGCTCACTGCTTACGGTGCGGGAATAAACCTTTACAACGACAACGGTGACACACCACTGCTTTTAGCGGCCAGACTAACACAACCTGCGATCGCTAAAATATTGTTAAGTAAAGGTAGGTGATTATAACCAACTGGTCTATTTTGCTATCCGAATTCGCGATAATCATTATCGAGCCGCAGTGGTGGCCCAGTGGTAACGCCAACGCAACGTCCGCGACTTACGAGTTGTAGGTCGTAGGTTCAAACCCTGACAGGCGTTTTATTTGTGTAAATTATTTCATCACCACTGCTCACAAAACGGTGGCAACCGTGAGGAAACCGGCATGCCCTAGAACCAAAAATTCGAAGACATGTGATATCTACCAACCCGCACTGGGCCCGCGATTACGGCCCACTCCTCACTGAGACGAGGCCTGACCCCTGACTCCCAGCAGTGGGAGCATTTTATTTTACTATCGTCCATTCTGTGTTTTGACTTCTTTTCGAAGACCTTCGTAGAGGAGTCGCAGATGGCGGACGAAGTTAATAGTTTCAATGAAAGTCAAGGTTTTCTTAACTTAATCTAAAAATATTTAGCGGGTCTTTTACGCTGGAATTTCTCAACTGAAGTATCTAGGTACTAATACACTGCAGCCGCTCCATTTATTATAATAATTCCAGCCTATTATCCCACTGCAAGGCCTCTTCTCATACAGAGAAGGCATGAGCATTGATCACCACGCTTTCTAAAGACGTGTTGGCGATTTCAGACTTATATCATTACTACCTTCCGCCCGCGGCTTCGCCGCGTGGTATGTCGATAAAAAGTAGCCAATGTCGTTCCCCGGGATGCCATCTATCTCCTTGCCAAATTTTATCGAAATCCGTTCAGTGGTTTAGGCGTGAAAAGGTAACATACAGACACAGACAGACCGACCGACAGACAGACAGACAGAGTTACTTTCGAATTTATAATATTGGTATGGAGTATGGATAAATGCGATAGTGAATTTGTTTGTGAAATTTGGCACAGGAATAGACCGAAAAGGACATAAGATACTTTACATCCAGGATTTCAGACGAAGTCGGCAAGAACTAGTTAACTATTAAAATTAACTAAACTAACCTAATTACCTATTCAGAAACTTTTTCATGGAACATCATTCCATTCTGTGTAACTGATGGGCGTTGTTAGTTGCGCTACAGTTCATACTTTTGCAGCCCACATCGTTTTATTTGTTGTACTTAGTCTAGTGATATTGTTCCTAAATAAACTTTTTTTTTTTTTTAACTGTAAGTCCATGTTTCCTCACTTTGTTTTCCTTGAACGATGTCTACGATAAACTCAGGAAGAATCAGTTCTATTTCAGAATCTTATTTTATTTTATGAATTTTAATATAGACTCGTGTCACACCTGGATTGTATGATTCTGTTGCCTGGCTAAACTTCAAAAATATTTAATTGTATCACCGTGATTTCTCAACTATACTCTTGTTGTTTTGTTACAGGTGCGAATTCTAATTTGTGCAACAGTATAACAGGTGCTAATGCTTTGCACATTGCCGTTGAAAGTGTAGCTGCCCATGAAGATTTTGAGGAATTGTTGAAATGTTTAATAGACTATAAGATTGATTTGAATGCCACAGCTCTCACAGGTGACACTGCGTTAAACAGGGCTCTGTTGTTGCACAAGTAAGTTAATGTGTTCATTTATTACTATGCTGTTATAAAGTCCTGCCAATGTGAATAAAATCATCAAAATGGATGCAGCCGAATATCGTCGACTAACTGATGCCAAAAGTATTGTGTCTGGAAGGCAAAGCAAGGCAAGGAAAGGTTTTTATTTCCTTAATTACCAAGTTTGGCATATGGATATGAAAATAGAAACGACATTCTAGTTATCACTCAAGCGACGATTTTCTCATAAAACTAAACCATTTGGTTTTTCTAAATTAATTGACGCTTTTCTTGTTTCAGAGACCATGCTGCAGTTCTACTTATTCGCTATGGAGCAGACGTGAACACTTGCGATTTACACTCGTGTGGTCTGGACAATCTATCCATAGCAAGCAGGCGACGATCGTGCTGTTTAGCGTCGATGTTGCTAAAGGCAGGTCATTACGTCACTGTTCCCGACCAATGCGCCACTGTTCCTAAACCAGGATGTACAGCATATTGGTTATGTCATGCTTGCAAACAACCACTTAGTCTCTCTGATCTCTGTAGAATTAAAATTAGATGCATAGGCGCCAGTACGGGTAAGACATTGTATCGCTTCGTATCGTCACTCCCTCTACCAAAGAGCTTAAAAGGATACCTTATGATGGAGGATGAGGGTCTGTACTAATTTGTAATGTGAGTATGTGATTCAGTAAAAAGTCTGGGCTATCAAGAAATAAAAACAAATATCTATATGCATTTTTATTTAGTAAAATTTCATAGTAGTACAAAGGTGTACTTAGAATAAAAAATAAAATATTTGTTGATTAGAGTATCTATACTTAAGTGACACAATATGTTTGTCCATAAAAATCTTCAAAATGAGTTGAATTGTTAAAACACCTAACAGTAAAGAATAATCATTATTTCATGTTTAATTACAAAATTGAAGAATGAGCAGATAAGAGTAGTTTTGAAGATGTTTATATTTTCATGAGAGCTAAAAGGATCTTCTGGCTTTGAATCATGTTACAATAGAAAGGTTCAAGTTACTTATATTTAGTTGTAGACAATTTACTGTTGATTATTTATATGCGTTATCAAATGTATGTTATATTGTGATTTAATTTATTAACTAAAAAGGACCACTCATTCTCCTTGAATATTATTTAAAAAATGTCCGAGTAATGTGAATTGGTTGAAATAAGAATCTAGTCTACTAATTAATACATGTATTAATCATTAAAATAAATGATATGAATTCAGATATAATAAGAAATAGAATAAAGCAACATCAAGTTGCATTTTAAGCCTACTTACACAGGGTGAGTAAATTATAATGTATTACATATTCTGTTGATAATACATAAACTGTACATACATGAAAATAAAAGAGTTTTAATCATTATTACCCACAATGTATATTTATCTTTATCAAGTTTTCATTTGTTCAAAAGGTAAGTAGTTTTTGTAGTAGAAAATAGTTAATTATGAACAACAAAGCCGTCGGGCCACAAGCAATGTTTTATAATTATAAAAAAGTAGGTAGATGCGCCATACCCGCCCCAATATTAAATAACGAAAACTGTTTCACTTCTTTTGTATTTTTCATCCAATGTTATTTTGAAGGTTTATATGATGGTAACGTACCCACCTACTATAAATAATAACATTGGCCATACAAGACCAATACTATACGTAATCCATAGATTTTTTATATCTAACACATAATAATTATTGAGACGGAAAATTGCAATTAGTGACTAAATAATTCTAAAATATTAGCTGTTAAACATACTATGTTAAAGTGAATACCTCTATTGGCAATAATTAAATACCTATTTAAAATCACAATAATATAATTGCCCACTGACTTAATTTGAAAAATAAAAGCAAATAATGGGAATGTTAACACAAAATAAACATTTCTAGAAATAATAATAACAGAATTAAAAGATATAGCACATTAACAAACCAATCTACATAAGGTTACACCATTTTGCAGATTAAGGGCTGATTTTACCAAAGTCAGATATCTTTTATCCGTGGAATAAAAATGGCGTCTGACAGTTTTTGTATGGAAAAACTGTCAAAAATTCAAAATTTATTAGCAGGATAAGACTTATACTCGGTATAAAAGTTTGGTGAAATTCGCCTTAAATCATGCAAATAAAACACAGGATAAATAAATACTTATCAATAGCAAGGGAAACTAAATGCAAAAGTCCAACTAGAAATATCATAAGCTAGCATGAAGGTGCATGACAATATTGAAACAGCAACTTGTCAATCAACATCAATGACTAACTTCTAACTGCCATTTTCATTGCATAACTCTGTCTGGACTCGAAATCAGTCCTTTGGGCTTCACATGTTATCAGAAGGGCAATGACCTCTAATGTCCTTCATAGTGTTCAGTTTAGGGTATGTTTCCATCAAGAAATTTACTAACTCAAAGTGTTTGTTTTCAACAGCTTTATGCAGAGCTGTTTGCCCATCAGCATCTTGTACATCAACACAAGCTCCGGATTGGATAAGGAATTTTATTGCTTCAACTTTACCTAAAAAGAGCATTGAAAGATATGTGACTACTAAATAGTCTAATAAAGACATGAAACCATTACTCAATGCTTTCTTATCTGAAAATGTGATTGTGTATTTACTAGCAGTCCTCTCAAGTGATTGGTGGGTGTGAGATGAAACAATAAGCAATAAAAAGTAGTTCTATAAGTATTGAGCTTAATTGCCTTAAAATGAGATATGGAAACACTATTTATAAATTGATAAAATTTATAACTTGGTGAAGGTGATTACCTGCTGCAGCAGCTTTGAGTAATGGTGTAGCTTGTCCACTATTGGTCTTTGCATCAATCACTGCCCCATTTTGTAATAAAATCTTACAAATATCCACATATCCTTTACGTGCAGCATAGTGCAATGGACTGTATCCAGCATTATCTGGTGTGTTCACTATATCTTTGGAATTGCCTGCCTTAGTAATCAGATGTCTGACTCTTTCCTCATCTCCATAGAAGGCTGTAATAATAAATATTTATTTAATGTTTTTGATAGAAGTACATTGTTTTCATGCTTAATTTTATCTGGCACACCCATGCATAAGCAAGTGGTTAAGCTATCTTATCATAAAACATTTCAAAATATGAGATACTAACATAGTTGCACATTACACCTGATAAAATAGCTATTTATACATAGTAGAAATAAATATATTTTTAACTAATTACCTGCATACCACAGGCCCCTCTCCCAATGCATTTCAGATAATGTTTGGCTAACAGATGCGTTAGCATGGGTGCAGTTTGAATGGTCACAATTCTTTCCATGATCCATATTTGTTATAATAATAGAATATTACAAAGGACAGTACAGTGAGTAGGTTAATGTTGATTTAAATAATGCGCTGGAGGGTCCAAGAGATCTCTGTCTCACCAGTGCTTGAAACTATCTTGTAACCAAGCTGGCTCAATGAATTGAGAACATCAAGAACATTTGATTTGATTGAAACCCCATTCACAACTACTCCTGATCCTGGAAACTTTTTAGAAAGAGCTCTTATCTCCTCGGCCCCTAGTCCAAAGACAGAACAATCATTTGCATGCAAAGACCCTTTGATAGCAATATAAACAACACTGTCTTCTTCAGCTATAGGTACTGTTTCCAAGCTGCATGGAGACAGGTTCTGGCTGCCCTTTGTGTCCATAGTATAAAACAAATTAAATTGATCAAGATTTATGTTTCAATATGATGATTCTGGCTTACACTTCGTCGTCTTTTGTCTGATGTTGGTAGTTGCCCAAGTGCATAGCCTCTTTGCTGAAATTGTTAATGTTATCTTGCTCCACAATTATTGAGGGTTCTGGTTCTGAAAACTCTTTTCTCATAGTCCACATATACTCATTATAATCTTGTTTGACAGCTGTGGAGCTAGACGCGACAACCTTGTAACCCAACACCTGTAATGTTATTGATCATTAGCACTGTGACAATATGACTCATAACTATGGAACTACAATGATTCAATTAGCTGTTATGTAAGGAATGTACAAACCTCAAGTGCGCTAAGAATAACACAGGGATGCTGTAAGTAAACTATAGTAGAATCGTCGCAGTAGCCACCACATGCGAACCTCTTGAGCTGTTCTATGTCGCCAGCTATAGGTACAAATAAAATTAGGCTATCAATAAAATAACATAAACAGACACATTTTATGAAGTAAATAAAATGAGAAGAGGACTACGTTTAAATCTAGTTGATAAGCCCAATTAAATATCTTTACTTCTCCCGTTTCTCATTTTACTTTCGTAATTTGTCAACATCTACCTTTCAAGCCGGATACCAAAACACGCCAAGGGTTTTTATGTCCATACGATGCTAGATTACCTCTAATCAGAATGTATGGCATTGATAACGGATAATATTTCACTTAAATCTTATACTGATAAAGAACAAAATTAATAAAATTATTCAATTACTTACGGCTGAACTGAACACAAACACAAATTGCGTTGTATTGCAATGCAATGCATGCCATGCAATCGCGGTAACAACACAGTGTTACTTAAATTTAAAAGTAGATATGTTTATCATTACTACAGGACAGCAATATGCATTTTCAGTAAGAGTAAAAAGGAGCGAAAAAGTTTTTTTTTAATGCTATTCATCTGGGAAGTAATGACGTGCGTGACATGTATTTGACTGAGGGTGACCAATGTAATTCTATAATTTTCTACACTAAATTCCGAAATCAATGTTAAAGGTTACTTTGCTATCAAATTATTCTTGGGTCGGGAGGTGTCTGTGTTTCTCTGACAACAAAGCAGATTAGCAGACAGGTTTAGAACTTATTGCTTTGTTGAATTTATTAGTTGGACAATTTTTTTTTCATTTCTGGCAACAATCAACAAACAGATATATTATTTTAATGGCAGCACACTCAGCAGCTGTCAGCAGCATTGCTTCCGTCTCCGTCCCTCTTCCGTTTCTCTTTTTACGCGGCAATTTATTTTAATTTAAAGTACCACGACCTATAATAATTATGTCATTCTCTAAAACTTGTCCCTTGCTGTCATGTTAGCACCATTGCTTGTCAAGCTTAATTTTGATAGAGTACAAAATGGTGACTGAAAGAATCAGAACAGTGCTACCCAATTGAGTCATGGGACAAGTTATACGTACAGTAAAATAACAAAGACCCGACTCGAAAAACCGTGCAAAAACACCTATCTGAAAAGAGAAATACTAGTTGAGTGCGTTTCATCAAATAGTTCCTATGCCATTCGTTAAGTCGGCTCTACTGTTTGTCGGACCAATACGAATATGCTACTCCGATACGGCGCTACTTAGCAGGTCCGTTTTTTTTAATTTAACCGTGGAGCCAACATTACGGCAGAGGAACTATTTGATGAAACGCACTCTACCAATAAACTGAAACACCTCCACTACCACTGCAACATATAATAGTAGTCTATGCACTGCAACCTTTCAGGGGGTGAAAGTACTCATGATTATAAAAAACTTTCACTATGGGAACAAATAAGAAATAGCAAAAAAAAAACCCTTTTCATACATTTTCATCGGGTAAATATTGCATTTAAGTATGAAACAGCAGATATTTTTTCGAAAGTTGCTCTAAATCATGAGTACTTTTACCCCCTGAAAGGTAAACAGTGAATTAAAAATCACCATGTACAATGGTTGTTTTTGTATTTTCAGTTTAGGTGTTCTTGCAGTCGGGTTTTTTAGTTTTTGATAACTTTTATTTTTAGCTGTTTAGTTTTTTTTTTCATGTCTCATTCCAAATTACATTGGAACATATAATTTGTATTTTTGTAATCACCTTTTAAAACTCTTTATTTTGATACCCCACTCGATAGGCTTGGGTTTTTTTTTTTGAATACCTGCTTTTAGGCGCCATTTTGATTTTTTAGAATTTTACCATACTAAGTGACACTTGCGAAATAGACGAATCTAACGACATAATTATCATTCATCAAAATCGGTTCAGCCGTTATGTGGATAAGAGGGAACATATAGGACACATACATTCACACATACTTACATACATACAGGTCAAACGCATAACCCTCCCTTTTTTGGCTTCGCCGCAGTCGTGTAAAAAAAATATCAGACGGGGCGCCACGCCGCACACGCCCCAGTGACTTGCGACGTCAAACATCTGTCAATAGTACCAACCAGACTTTAGCGGACTCCACTATCCGCGACGCGACATGTTTATGATCATGCGCACAAAAATGGTCCACTCAAGTTTCTATTGCCTCTACACACGTATCGTGATTTAATGAAATGATGACATTTGAGAACAAATCTAACTTATAGATTGATTTTAACCTCTCTGCTCGACAAGACTTTGACACGTGACACATCAGTTAACTCGACAGGGTGTTGCGAATTCCGTCATGAAAATCAGGAATTTACATGAACTTTCAGCATTTGAATTTATTAAAAAAAGTATGTTACCGGATCTATTTTATACAATAAGTTTGTGGCAAATATCATAAATTATATGTTGAGGTCGGTCAAACCGCATCAGTCGACTGCGTAAGTTGTTTAAAATAGGTATAAATACACCTATTCAAAAGGTAGGCAACTCAGATTCCCTGAAAATATGTACATAAACAATCTTCTCTCTTGCTGAAAATATGCAAAAGGACCAAATAAAGATATTATCATTCTTTCTGCATTCTTACTTTTACCATTATTCATACTTAAACTAGATAAAAACACGATCAAATATGAACAAAAATTGTGGTGCGACGTAACACTTCTTAGTGCTTACCGTTCACCCAATTTTTCTATTTCGATTCAAATGTTGCACTCAGCCTAATCGATATTCGATATAATCAAACTTGATTAAAAATTGTAGAAACTGAATAAAAACTCTTTGGTATATTTTTAATTAATTATTTTATTTTGAAAATTAATTTTAGTAATAAGTACAGTCACGGACTTTAATTGATGAGCCAACTTCAAACTTTTCAATTTTGCAGTTTCACACATTCACGCGATTACACGATTAATTAAACACGAACTCAAATCGCACGCTCGTAAACAAGATGACAAATAAATTACTTTTAATCAGAAATAGTCTTATCCATAGAGGTTGACTAATAAGTTCTCAATGAAAAATTAAAAATAAATACAATGCTGCATTAAGATTGTCAAATCTATTTGATACCGACCTCCTTTGAGTCATAGCTCATTAACTCGTTATTTCTGAAAACTTAACTGAAGACAGTGACAGTTGAAATATCAATGAACTTGTCGAAATTACTATTATTATTTCTCCGTACGCTAACGTTACTATCGCAACAGTAACCTAGCATTGATTGTTTATCGTTGCTAGGTTACTGTTGCTAGACCTGCAATTGGTTGACTTTGGGCAGTCACTCTGCTGTCAAGTTTGTAATTCTGGCTCTCAGGTTAGCCAACCGGTAAAGATATGAAATATAATTTTCTTCTTCTAATACGAAGACATATGACTTTGCGTGTCGGGAACCGAATACACCCGATTTGCATTACACGGCTAAAATACGAACAGTGTGAGGTGGCTCATCAATTAAAGTCCGTGACTGTACATACACGTACACTGTGGATAGAGGTGTAACGTTTTAGGGTTCCGTACGACCGAATGAAAAAACGGAACACATATTTTACATGTTTTAAATAAACGTATTTTCTTTCTTTCTTTCTTTCTTTTCTTTCTATATAGGATCACTCGAGTCTTGTGTCTGTTCTGCATTGCTGCAATTTGCTTCGAATCTACTGGACCGATTTGGTTGAAATTTGGTACATACATTTTGGTGACCCAAACATGGAAGTGTAACGTAAATAAATTGATTTTGCAAATAGTCACTTTTGGGGGGCCAAACCAGAAAATTGAAAAAAACGTTTTTGAAAAAGCGTTCATACCTGTGACGGCCTTCTTCTAATTTGATAGCAAGAGAGAAAGAGAGGGAAAGTGGGAATTTAGTCAAAATGAAAATCCAAGATGGGGGTGCAATTTTTTTTTAAATGTTTCGTCTTATCTTTCGTTTTCATAGTTTGCGATAGTGCTAAAGTCAATAGTGAGGTCAAAATTTAAATCTAAGATGGCGGCTGCGACAAGTTTTTGTCATGTGTGTCGTGTTGTTTTCGGGTGATAGTGACCCAATAAGGTGAAATTATAATTATAGGTATTGTAAATAAATTATCATAGACATCAGTCTCTGTCGGTTGTAAACTCGATAGCCAAAATCCGTAAAAAAAGGACCTCTTAATTATTTCGTCACGTCCGTTCGTCCATGGGTTCGGATGTCATACAGGCATTTTATTTGGACACCTATTTATACTATACCGTTGAAAATTTGGAAGAAGGTGTATTCTTTACACCGCCAAAAATAGTTTAATTAAATTACCATAAACATAATTAGGGGTGTCATTCCCCAAACATGCAATCGAGGGATGAAAAAAAGATCTATGCACATAAGCATGTAGCATTGTTGGATCTTATAATTAAAATGATAAGATACTTCTAAGTGACTGCTTTTTAAAGTGAATAACCCATTGTAACCGAAAATAACCCGTATTTCAACAATGAGTTATGGGTTATTTTCGGTTACAACTGCAGAATTAACTTTGTTTTTCGTAGTTTTTTCTAGAAATACAAACTTATTTTTGCAGTCGAAAAATTAATGCTGTGCAATGTGTCTGAGGTGCAATGTGCATGCGTATATGTTCATCCCAACTACGGAACCCTTCTGTGCGTGGTCCGACAAAGACTTGGTCAGTTTCTTTTTCTTTGGGAAACTACCACAAAAAAAAAACAATTTCTAGTACCTACTAAAATAACCTAATAAAAACAAAAACTACCAAGCTCATACAACTAAAAAAAAATATTAACGTTATGTAAAAGCGTTTGCGGAATTAATTTATCACCATTACCAAACAAAATTTTGTGCCTACTACGCCTACCTAAAAAGTATACTAGGCATTCTGTAGCAAACTATCAGAAAAGAGTATAAAAAATAAAATCCACTATAAATAGGTAATTGTCCAATATATTAAAATAATTTTGAACAGCGAGCGCATTCCGTTTTTAAATTCAATTATAGAAACATTCCGGCGCGAAATTCAAAAGATGAGGTACCTAGCCCGGCCATAAGGTCCTGTCTATTGAGTTAATAGAATTTATAGGTTTCAATATAATGACCGAAAAACGATTAAAATAACATAAGAAAAGTATAAATTATTAATTTAACCAGTGCTTAATGTATTTATTGTGTAAAACAATTTTATTTCAATTTCCAAGTAAGTATCGATTTCTTATATTCGACATATTAATTAATCGAGAACAACGAAATTTAAAAAATAATCGTTTGGCATAATCGTTCTCGGACATCATTACAATTAAATAAAAAAAAGTATAATGGTCGGCGATTTTGAAAACAAATTCAGTAGTGGTAATGAATAATACGTGTTATTGGACCTGTGTTCGTATATTATGTTAAGATTTGGACATTTTCTAGTTGTATATAATATTTTGAATAATATTTGTCACATTTTAAATCGTATCTACATGTGTATGAGTGATATTCGTGAAAAAATGAAAACACGCACGATTGGCGCGAAACTTCGTCTTTGGATAACACAAAACTTCATTACCACTATTTATTTAACTTGAACAATGGATGAATTCGTCAAATAATTAAATGATGTATTATTCACTGCCCCTGTGGTGGGGTATGGATGTTCAAAATCGCCAATTTTTATGTTTTTTTAGCCTCGACTACCACTGTCATCAAAATGGCGATTATGGTATTTACAGTCTTGAATATTATATAGGTGAATTAATTAACTTGCGCGCTGAATATGAAAGATTTAATGGCGTAAACATAATGAGTTTTTATCCAACTCTCATAATTAACGCACATTCATAAGATTTGATGGGTAGCATATTAAATATTTCCATAATCGAGATAGGGTGTCGTATGTGGTAATTCTGGGGTCCCAAAGGACCCGCTACCGAGCCGGCGGAGGTTCGTGTGTTCGGGTCCTTTCGGGGGCGCTTCCGAACTATACGGTTAATGATTATAATTATTATTCTGTAAATAAATATTTGTTAAAGGTCGCGAATCATAATTTGATCAAGATATAACCTGACACTGACATGTAAATTGCAAAAAACTTAAGAAAATTTGAATTTCGCGACCTGCCTTTGCAGAAAAACCTCATCTAAGCTTACTAAAAAATTACCTATGGCTTCTTGTCCGAAATAAAATGATTTTATTTATTTACTAGCCGCGCCCCGCGGTTTCACTCGCATAAATCTCGATCCCGTGGGAATATTGGGATAAAAGGTATCCTATGTCCTTCTCCAGTTCATGGTCTACCTATGTGCCAAATTTCATCCAAATCCGTTCAGCCGTTCGCGCGTGATGGCGTGACTAAGGGAAATAGGGATCCATTTTTTATAAATATAGATTTTTTAACAGAAAAGGATCAATCAAGAAAAGTATCAAAATAATAATAAAGAAAAGTTTTCTATAACGTTTCGTAGGCATTGTGGAGCCGCGGTCGTAGCAGGTGCTGCGGTCATAGCATGTGCTGCGATCGTAGCAGGTGCTACGCCCTAACTGTGAACAGTTTATTAAAAAAAGTGGATTTTGTATTATTTTTTAGAATGATTTAATATAATGATGGTAAATATATTATTATATAATAAGTGGTTTAGAATATAATTTAAAGGAACCAATTTCATGCTGCCGTGCCGGCTGCGACTAAAGACAATGCGCGTCTGAATTGAATTAAGAGACCATTATTTTGTCAAATCTCGTTTATAGGTAGTCTAAACTCATTTTGTCAGAATTTATCACGTAAATAGAGTCAAAGGGTTCATTTTGTCGCAAGGTAGAACCAAAATTTTAGCAAAAACGTAAAATAATATTGTCACGGTTTTCGAGAAAATGTTGAAGGCGACGAGAGGTGTTATTTTATAACCCATTGTAAACAAGTCCCGAGGTACAGTCAGCATAGGAGTTTGGTATTCAGGCAAGAAAGAAAAATATTTTTCACATTCGTGCAGGCAGTTTCATTAAGATCTCTTTCGATGCAGGATCCCTTAAGGCTCTTACATACTGGCGCGATTCGCCGCGCGACGCGAATTTTAACAAAACAATTTCTGAGAAAACTTCACGGCGAACAATGCGGCGGCGTCGCGTCGCGCGACGAATCGCCCCAGTATGTAATAGCCTTTATGATAATACGCCGACGCCAATACAGCGTGTAACAGAAATTTGTGGTCATATTTAATGGTTTGTCTGGTTTGCGATTACGATGTTGGTCCCATGGAGACAGTTGTTCAGTTGATGGTCCGATACCCGCTGTATAATTGGGAAAAGGCTAGGCTGATGATGATAACGATGTACTTAGGTACTCGGACGAGAGATGTCAAACAATTTGACTTAGCACATTATGCACTTCAAAAAAATTTGTTAGGCCATAGCTGCCTATACACCTAAATACCTACTTACGTATATTTTTTGGTGACTGTACGTGGGTACGTCAATAAGAAAGTTTCGTGTAGTATACTTTCTACTTTATGAACGTTGAGTTTACGCTTGAGTGACACTAATAAACCACACTCAACAACGACCGTAGGTATCCACTATCTTTTCTCAGCAGTTAGCTACGCGCTTCGGAAAATCCTCTCGAAAAGGGTGGCGTATATTTATGGGAAATAAGGACCTGGATGTCTTTCGGCTTGTTACTACACGAAATATAATGTAGGTATCATAGGTATGTGCTGAACTTGAAATCTATAAATGAAGCAGGTAGGTATAACAATTTAACCCTCCTAACACAAGCAATTCCTGCTTAAATGGCGTTCTCCATTAACAATCTATCTAAATGCCCTTTGTAATTGAAATAAACAGTTATTATATATATATATTTTTTTAATTGTATCTTTTAAAATGTTTTAGTAGGTAATATAATTATTTCGTTACTTGCTGTTGCTCCCGTTTTTAGTTTCAACCTCTTCTTCATGTATTCGGATAAAAGTATATTCTAAGTGATACTCCAAGAAATGTTTTATCTACGTGTAGCACACAGATTCACCCAATCATCACCAATATTGTTATGCATGCCTGTTATTTATTATTGACATGAGAATTGGATATTGTATCGTTACGATCGGTATCGATTTTTTTAGGGATCCCTAACAATGTGTAGGTAATTAATTGCTACGTGTGAATGGCGCTCAACTTTCTGAACCGCCGCCGTATTGATAAAAAAACTGGCGAAGTACGAGTCGGACCACGCACAGTGAAGGGTTCCGTTATCGACCGCAAACATAAGATTGTATTTCTAGAAAAATCTATGAATTTTGTCTTTCCGCTGCAGAAATCGAAAACATTCCATATCTCACAAAAAGTCACTTATGAATATCATCATCTTTTTAATTATGATACGATACCGCACACGCTTATGTACATTGTTTTTTTTTTTCCTAGTGAGTCATATCCTTAATATACTTTTCGTAATTTCACTAAGTAGGTAGGTATACCATTTTCAAAAATTTTCATTTATTGCAAATTTTCAGTGCATAGATCTTTCCAATTTTCATTGATATAGTGCCAATAGTTATCGAGTAAAGTAGCTGCGTGTCATCCGGAGAGACGGACGGACGACAGACGGTCATGATGAAATTATAGGGGTCCGTTTATGCCATTTGGCTACGGAACCCTATAAAGGGGTTTCAAAAACTTTGACGTGTGTATTTACCGTCTATCACTGCCTATTTATTATTACAAGGCCTGTCCTTACCGCGTAGGTTTTGAGAATGATTTATTTATCACATTACCCGCGAATTTTGTATGTCACCTTCACAGTGTGTGTATAAAGGCTGCCGGAGACCGGCGCGACGCGACACCAGTAGAACAATTTCCGTGAAGTTATTTATAGAAATTGTTCCACGAGAGTTGCGTCGCGCTGTCGCGTCGCGCCTGTCTGCGTAAATAAGAGTTAAAGAGTTAATTAAATATATTTGTTTTTCTCATTACTTTTAGTATTTACATACCTACTGAATTTCTGAAAGGTTACGGGTAAGGTTCGTAAATAGGTTCCAAGGTAGGATACAGTTTACCAGAAACCACGAGAAGTAGGTATAGGTAATAAGTAAATATTTAAATCAATGTACCTAAAATCAAATAGTATCTACCTAATTTTGGGCTTTTCTGTAGCGAGTTATTGCTAGGCCACTGAATAAAATCTATTCCATAGCTCGGGTCAATTCGTAACTATGTTAGTAATCTAGGAAACGAACTGTTTGGCTTGATTTCCAGAGAGCTAAAAAGATTGCAAAGTATTGCGCTTTTAAAATGTGTAAAATACCTTTAAAATACCCTTATATCTGCTAGTAGATGTTAATGATTCGAAGGCGGAGTGGAATGTAACAAAGCGGCATTTTAGCCGTCTCAGCCCTCAAACAGCTCACGTGAGTGCTAAGGTAGTGACGCTTGAAGTCACGTGTGAGCTTTCATTGTAATTGCGCGCTAAAAGTACGTATTTCAGCGCTCAAATAGGGCTGAAAACATGTAATACGTAAGTTGACATTTATTAAGAATGGGATAATTTACGTGTCGTTTGAGTGAAGGCTGTTGTTCTCTGTGCGAAATTAGACAAGTTAGGTTATTTAATGTCAGTCGAAATTACAATAAATAGAAATATAAATTATCTAACATTCTGCGTATTCACACCATACCTAAATATTATTTTTAAAGTTTTAGCTGGCGGTTTGCCTCATTAACTAACTGTTTGTTTGTAAATTGGGTGTTTTTTATAGGGTGAAATTGAATTCATGGGTTTCATCTTAAGGGGTCATTGTACTCATAATTATTATTAACGACTTTCATAATGTGCCAAACCTGAAATCACGAAAAAAAATCAGCTGTTCCCTTTATGTTCGCATAGATCGTCAAAATGTAGGGAACAGCTGATTTTTTTTCGCGATTTCAGGTTATTTGTTCTTATGATGAGTACAACGACCTCTTTAGGGGATGCCCATAAATTCAATTTCACCCTGTATTCTCTAATTCAGTCTCTCTCTTTATAATATTACTAGCTGCGCACCGCGGTTTCAACCGCGTAAGTCTCGATCCCGTGGAAATATCGGGATAAAAAGTATCCTACGTGTTAATCCAGGTTATAAACTATCTGTTATCCCGTGGAAATATCGGACTAAAAAGTATCCTATGTGTTAATCCAGGTTATAAACTATCTGTATTTCATCCAAATCTATTCAGCCGTTTTTACTTGAAAGAGTAACAAACATCCATCAGTACTTACAAACTTTCGCGTTTATAATATTAGTTTAGATAGATGTATTCTCAATTAGAATACGTTATTACTCCTACAAAATAACATTTAACGACGGACAACTCTCCAGCAATTACCTAAGAGATAATAAGGCGTCAGATATTACCTATTGTCGTCTTAATGAAAAAGAAAATTCTCTTACGATTTTCCCAACAACTTTCATGTAGGAACCTAATACACATACATACATATGATACATACCTATGTTCGTCATTGGAGAAATCCACTGTATGTATTGCTTCATTAGATTCAACATTATTAAGGGAACGGATTAATCCGTTAAACGGGTTTAATACCTGTGTAGGTATCAGGTTTACACGTAAATCCCAGTAGACAGTTATCAAAGGGAATCAATAATTTCACGGAAAATTACGGATATGAATGTCAGTATGGTTCCACATTTTACTGAGTTCGTGCATAAAATGAGTTATTTGATCGATTAGTCAGGTCCACAAACTCTAACGATTTTTCTATGCTTAGTTCTAAACAAAAGATTTTTATTTTACTAACATTGCTGATTGGACTCATCGCTCCTTCATTCTCATTACAGTCGTCGAAACGTGAGAATTTAACATCGAAGTTGGAGGGCTATTTTGTTCCAATCAATCTTAGTAAGGTAGGCGGTAACTATACATATTTTATCACTAGCTGCACCTCGAAATGGGCCGTAGGCCTGACGTAGGACGAGTTGACGAATCACTCGCAGTTTCACCCGCGTAAGTCTCGATAACGTAGGAATATCAAGATAAAACGTATCCTATGCCCTATTCCATTCATGGTCTACCTATGTGCCAAATTTCATCCAAATCCGTTCCGCCGTTTTAGCGTGAAAGCGTTACATGCACATGGCACATGGGTGGACCATGACTTGGGTTAGCTCTTAAGATCCTTTTTATCCCGGTAGTACGTTTTCGTGCGATAATTTCCGTCCTCTACGCGGTTGAAGTCGCAGGACAAAGTAAGTGATGCTATGATAAAATAATAGGTAACTAGGTAATAATTATACCTAAGCCCGCAGACAAAACGTACCTAAATCCCGCCCGAAAATAATAGCAGTAGGAAGGTACCTACATACCTACTGCGGTGCCTAATATTCTAGTAACACAATAACACACAATAACCTAGACCTACTCAGGTTAATTGCGGCTTCAATGTGGTAGGTAAAGGTATTTCGAGAATCATTAAGTGTTAAACTAACGACGCGACACCGGTACTTAATTGTTCTACCGTGAAGTTTTCTCAGAAATTGGTTAGCCGCGCGAGAAGTCGCGCTAGCGCCCCAAAATAGTTAGTCGTATAAAGTATAATCCTCCAGACCGTATTTCGGCCACGGCGGCCAATCTCAACGGAGACTAGCCTTCGGCGCGGAAGATATTATAGTGCACAAGTGTTTGCGCAGACACAAGTGAACTCTCTCTAGTCTTCCCTCACTCATAGCCCGATGGGACGGCAATCTGGCACTACCGGAGAGAGCTCAGGCGCAGGACCTACGGGTTAACATGTTTTCCGAGGCACAGAGGTATCTCACCGCCAACTTCCAAACTCCGGGCTGTTACTAAGAAATTCCTAAGTCCTAATGGAAAAACCCAATAACAATTTGCTTGACCCGCGAATCAAACCCAGAACCGCTGCCAGTGTTGCGGGTTAGTCCGAAAGGGATACCGGGACCTTGGCAACAGGCAACTGAAGGAATACGGGTGGGTTTTAGTCAGTAAAAGTCTGACACACCCTTCCGCTCCACCCAGAGTGGGAAAAGTCATTAGATGATTTAACAATCTCAAAAAAAAAAAAAAGGTCCCCACGCTCAGCAGTCGCGCTTGCAACGGGGCAGGCCGTATAAAACAAAGTAGACAAAAATGCAAAAAACAGAGGTGTACCTACAGTGAAAATATAAAATATACTGGTATACAATATATTCTATAAATCCCGGGAAGTTGCTCCCCTTCCACACTTCATTTTTCCTCTGGGACTCGATGCGGATTGCGGACTACTGAAGTTTTCAAAAGTGTTCCTCAACTGAAAATCTGGTACCTACAAAGTGAATAAATACGACCCAAATAAACCTTTTCTATGTAAAGTGGCCTTTTCAGAAGATATTGCTCGGACCATCGAGATATCATAATATCCGCCATTTAATGACAAAATGGCTTTTCGAATCTTGGGGTCTGTGTTTTCGTCAGCTGTATTATGTATGTTTAGGGTGATTATCAATTCTTTTATCTAAAAATGTTAAATCAGAATCTGTTTAATTTTCATACCATGTTTATTTTATTCCCTCGTGCCTAGATGAGAAAATTTCACACTATCCTAATCCATACTAACTCTTAACTAATATATTATAAATGCTAAAGTGAGTTTGTTTGTTGGTTTGTTTGTTTCGCTCTAAAATGGCTGAACAGATTTAGATGAAATTTGGCACATGGGCAGATAGACCATAACTACATAGATTAGGAAATAGGATACTTTTTATCTCGATATTCTCACGAGATGGAGACTTACGTACGCGGGTGAAACCATGGCGCGCAGCTAGTTACTAAATAGGTATACTAGCTAATACCCGGCATGCGTTGCAATGCCTTTTTATTTTTATTTGGAACCTTCTCCAGCGCGCACGCAACAGCTCGGAACTCTAGCCTAAGTAATAACAGCCGCACGGGTCGATCGCAATGCTTGCCGGGGTTGGTCCGTGGATGGGTGACCATCTCTAAATACCGAGAGTCCTCCGTACCTCGGAAAGCACGTTCCGTTGGACCCGGCTATCTTTCGTAGATCTTTGACAGTCGTCACGGGTCTTCAGAAGCTCGAAAGTCTGACAACCAGTCTTACCAAGGGGTATCATATTACCCAGTTACTGGGTTGTGGAGGACTGATAGGCAGTCCTTCCATGTAAAATACTGGTATTCAGCTGCATCCGGTTAGACTGGAAGCCGACCCCAACATAGTTGGGAAAAGGCTAGGCAGATTGATTGACCTAGCCTTAAGTTTATTCTGAAATACGTATTAGATATGCGTACCTAGATAATTATATACCTTTATATTTATACTTAGGTTGATATCTACTCTATTGAATTTGAAAGCTTTTACTAAAGAGATTATTATGATAAAGGGCCGGCAACAATCGTTTCGCTTGCCCCTATCGCCGAGCTCCGAGCAGACCGGGACTATTTCTATTTAGATTATAATAATCAATAACTTTTCCGCATGGACAAATAAACTTATTTAGTTTATATAAAATGTTGTGTTATAAAGTTGTTTCCACATCATTTATTAAACACACTTTGAATTTGCCACAGAATTTAGCAATTAATTCAAACGGCGCAAATACTCCAATCTTATTGAGACTTATAATATTCGAACCGTTTGGGGTTGAAACACTGTCTAGGGCCATAGGATCCGAGTCTTTCAAGACATCGCCAAGCGGTTGGTTGACTCTTCATGTGGCCAGAGGGCTGGTCTATTCTTTGGCCAAAGAATCAGCATTGCCATACAACGTGGCAATGCTGCCAGCCTTTTGGGCACTTTGCCTGTTGAAAGCGACGCGGACGAATTTTTTGATGCACTATGATTATTTCCCCCTCTTTTTTATATACTTGTACATATTATTATTTTAAGTCTGTAAGCTTTTAAAATGAGGTAAATACTAGTATAGTTCGTTGATATAATATAATTAGACTAATTCAATCTTGCTTAGTGAGTTCGACTTACTAAGTTTCACAATGAGTTATTATTAACCCTAATCCATCCTTTGCGAGAATTTTCAAAGGAGCAGGGGAGGGGCAGAGTATGTAAGTGTGAATTGAAATTTCACCGACCCGACTAAAAACATTCCCAAGTTGTTGAAGATACGAATTATTTAACACAGAATAAAACCTTCCCCTTTTTGTTGCGATCATACATGCTACAGAATATAGATCTTTTCTATGCGCTCGTTTCGAGGCTACTGCAATAGTGGGAGTTCACCACTTTCTATTCTACCGGAATGTTGGGGAGTTTCAAGTTTCATTTTCAAGAAGGCTGGTGTACTGTCAAATACTTAAAGTTGTGTGCAAAGTTGTGTGCAATCGCAAAGTGTGAAGTCTTGAGGAATGTTGATGGCAAAATTGTGCCTCATTTGTCGTAGTAAATGTCGGCCTTCTTTAAAATAAAGTCAATTGTCCACTGATAAGCAGGATGTGCACGGCGAGGTTTGCCACGTAAGCTGCGCGGTTCATTTGTTTGCTATATAGCCACGCATCCGTGCGTAGCATAGCCGTGGGTCCATTAGTACATTTTCATACAAAGCGCACATGCGTAGTTTAGCCGTAGTCTGCTGTGGAGCGACACCCTATTAGTAATTGTATGGAATGTTCTGAGTCTTGTGCCAAAATGTACCTTATTTATTGTTCTCAATATTGCTGTATGTGACTTCTGTTTCAATAACTTTAGCAAGATTAAATGCAAATAAGAACTCTATTTAAAAAAATGTTGGCACTTCAATCAAATAGTCAAAGACCAAAATATTATATGATCTAGAATATTTGAAGCGGAATCTATGGTTGTAATGCAGCGTTGAGATAGAAACTTGTCTCTAGTTTTAAATCAAAGGATTATTCAAGAGTTTCCAAAAGATTCATTCCAAGTTAGGTACTTATAACGTTTAAATTCTACAAAATGTCTGTTTTGCTTCGTGAAAATGTGAGTTAGGGTTTTTGGATTAACAAAATCTGGATAACCCACAATAATAATTTTGGTTGGATTAGCTTTTTAATTTACGAGTAAAGTTAGATAGAATCTAAGCTGCATAATATTCATTATCAGCCTATAAATATTCCCATTGCTAGGACACAGGCCTCCTCTCTTTGAGAGGGAGTGGACTGTGTTCTAGTTTGCTGGTTTCGTCACGATGATTTCCTTCACCGTTTTTAGAGCAGTGGTGATGAAAATTATTTACACAAAGTAAAGCGCCTGCCTGGGTTTGAACCCAAGACCTACATCTCGTAATTCGGGGCGGTCACCATTGTGGCCCAGTGTTCTAAGCTAAAGATTCACAAGCCTTAAAAATAGCCCAGTTACTGTTTTGAGTTTATGAATTAAAGCTTTATAATGTTTATCGTTTATTTGCCGACTCGTGACTCAGCAGGATTTTTTGTAATGTTTAAATTTGTTTGAAATACGTCCGACGGGACACCGCCATGTTACCGTCGCCGTCGCGCAGTTAGCAGTTTCAAACAATTCAGCTACCTGACACTACCGTGCCGGACCGGCCGTCACCCGTTTTTCTGACCGGAGGCAAATTTTCATTTAGTTAGTGTTAAAATTAGAAAAATATTTTTTTCCCCTTTGAGCAAGAAAAGAATTAGTTTTACTATGGGGATTTATTTGAATATTTGGACAAATTATTATTAGTTAGTTGTTCAAAGGTATTAGCAATGTATCGCACTGTCTTAGGTACTTGAGGTGGTGAGATATAGGTACTTATGTCAACCACAAAGTCACGAGAGCCATAAGCTGGAGTGGACGACATTACCTGCATCCGTGTGTTGCTAAGCGATTAGTTGCACGACCATTTACTGAAGATAATAACAGTAGCTTAGGTACTGAATAGGTTTTACTTGGCTGTTACCTTCCCTACCTGCTCTGGCAGGTTGGCAAGGAAAAGTCAAACATTATCTATGAAACATTAACATACCTACTCTTTCTAGTATGTACAAAATATTCTACACTAGCTTCCACCCGCGGTTTCGCCCGCGTGGTACGTCGATAAAAAGCAGCCTACGTCCTACCCCGGGATGCCATCTTATCTCCTTGCCAAATTTTATCGAAATCCGTTCAGCGGTTTAGGCGTGAAAAGGTAACATAGGTACGGACAGACAGACAGACAGAGTTACTTTCGAATTTATAATATTAGGATTATTTATTAGTATGGATAAGAATCCGTTTTGGAACAGAGGTTCAAATCATTCTTAATAACCGACTCCTTAACTATTTAAAAAGTTATATTTCAGGAAAATATTCTAATTGAAACAAATACATTAATCTCTAATTTTGACCGAATCCGAGATATGCACCGTTTCATCAAAAACAATATGTTACCCGAAGTCCTAACCATACTACAAAAGTAGACTGAAAAAATATATAGAACCGTTTGAATGTATCGAATTATTTAAAACTAGCTGCGCCCCGCGGTTTTACCCGCGTAAGTCTCGATCCCGTGGGAATATCGGGATAAAAAGTATCTTCCGAGGTCATGGGTTTTCATGGTCCTCGGAACGCGCCACCGTCGGGTTCCCAAATTACGGTAGGAGGGGTTCACATCGGCGTCGAATCGACGATGAAGTACCTAGGACTCGTCCTTGAAAGCCGGTGGAACTTCGTGGAGCATTTCCGACGTTTGGCTCCCAGGCTGGACCAGGCTGGAGCGGCCTTGGGGCGGCTCCTGCCCAATCTGGGGGGTCCAAACGCCTCCTGCCGGAGGCTCTACGCGGGGGTCGTGCGGTCCATGGCCCTTTACGGGGCACCGATGTGGGCGCGTTCCCTTAGGCTGCGGCCAGCCCGCCGGTTGATGCGTCCCAAAGGGTCATGGCCATTCGGCTGGGCCGGGGTTACCACACGGTCTCCCGTGAGGCGGCGAGCCTCCTTGCCGGATTACCGCCATGGGATCTGGAGGCGAAAGTCCTTGCGCACATATGGGAGTGGCGCGAGGAGATGAAGCGCCGGGGCGTAACTCCGCTGCCGCGAGAAATCGCGGCACAGCGGACAAAACTCCGGCAGGATCTCATGGCGGCATGGAGAGTGCGATTGTCGCAACCCAGTGCTGGGCACGCCACAATTGCGGCGATAAGTCCCCTCTTTGAGGAGTGGCTAGAGAGGTGCCACGGCGTCCTCACCTTTTGCCTGACGCAGGTCCTCACCGGACACGGTTGCTTCGGGAGGTTCCTGTTTCGGATAAGGCGGGAGGAAACGCCCGTCACCACTGTGTGGATCGCCCGGAGGACACGGTGGAGCATACGGTGGGTCTGCTCTGCTTGGGCGGAGCCCCACCGTGTCCTCTTGGAGGCGATTGGCGGCGGTGACCTCTCGCGTCCGGCTCTGGCCCAGGCCATGGTACGGAGCGAGAGGGCATGGGAAGCAGTTACCTCCTTCTGCGAAGCAGTAATGCTCGCGAAGGAGGAGGCGGAACGCGTGAGGGAGAGGCTAAGTTTGCGCCCTCAGGCCCCTAACCGCCGCCGTTGGAGACGCCCTGGGCGTCGGGAATCCCAGGCCACCAAAGGCGCGGGCTTGCGGACGGCGAGCAATGGGTAGCTCGCCGTCCGATTAGGACCAGGCCCGGGTCGAAGGCGCGTCGTGTTCCACGCGCGCCTCAAAGAGATGTCAGCACAATTGGTGGGGTCCGCTAGGACCGATGCCTGCCAGGGTTGCGGGTTAGTCCGAAAGGGATACCGGGACCTTGGCAACAGGCAACTGAAGGAACATGGGTGGGTTTTAGTCAGTAAAAGTCTGACACGCCCTTCCGCTCCGCCCAGAGCGGGAGAAGTCATTGGATGATTTCCCACAAAAAAAAAAAATGTTATAAACTATCTGTTTGCCAAACATCCAAATCCATTCAGTAGTTTTTACGTGAAAGAGTAACAAACATCCATCCATCCATCCATCCTCAATACAAACTCCATACAAACTTTCGCGTTTATAAAATTAGTTAGATTATGGAAAACCAATGATTTATAGTACCTACCTAGTTACATCAATATGCAATAGGTATGATATTGCACCACTTGTTTATTGCTGACCTCATCATGAAAGCGAAGTCGTGACCGACGGATGGACGCGAGGACTATTTACATTTGTAAGAGCTGACCAACAGTAGCAGGTATTGTGGCCTTTGTTGGGCCATTGTGTGGTGATAAATATCCTGCCAGTCCGTGTCTCTACAATATCTTAGTAGTTAGTACTACACGCGGTCTGTAACGATATGACCGCAGCTTGTGTTCACAGAAACAATAATATCCTCCTTTTGGGTGGCACCGCAGTCAGATAATTCTAATAATTCATCCCCTCAAAGTGACAATAAAGTTAAAATATAATAATCTAAGGAAAGTTGTGTTATGGGAGTGTGAACGTGCATTAGATACTTACAAGAATATTGTGTGTAAAACGAGGAATTTACTATACTTCCTTTCGGTGAAATTGGTCCCCAGCTGAATTAAGAGGAACAATCAAAGAAGTAAGTACTTACCTACTCATCAATTCATAAGACATTATAGTAGACAATAGTACCTACAGGTATGGGTCAAATTATGGCAATATTTACAACGTTTTAATAAGATGGCAATAATTACTACGTTTTATCTCAAAAAACTACTAATAATTACTACGTTTTATTTCATAAAACTACTAATAATTACTACGTTTTATCTCAAGTTCGTTAGCATATTTATCTGTCAACGTCGGGTGAATGGATATTCGGTAACCAAATTTAAAATAGGTACATCGGCTGCTTAATTTTATCTTTCCGTCTTCGGTTACGTAATCAGAAACTAATTTACTTATAAATAAACTGAGATTTTTTTCGAACAGCTTTTCCATCCTAAAAAATTGGGTACAAAAGATAGCCCCAAAGAAGTCACTTTTATGGTCTTCATTGCCTTTTAGTAGATACTAGGTAAACAATATTTTGCTCAAAAAAACTCCCGAACTACACGGCAATAACACATCTCTGTCTGGTCACGGAAGAAAGCACTTGATTGTACTGGATTAGATCTCTGCTCGGTCAATGAAAGCCGAATTTTGTGAAAGATCAAAGCAACGGTTGCAAAGGGAAGCTGAATTGCACCAGAGATAAGAGTAAAGCCCCATTTACACGATGCAAGTTTCTTGCCTCTGGCATAAAATACAATTGAAGCAACAAAAGACTTGCATCGTCTAAACACTGTTTAAACGGTGCAACTATTATTGATGATTCAACATATGGTATGCCTCAGGCAATTAAATCGAAAGCGTGGTCAGTGGAAGCCAAAGTTTTCTCATCTCATAGCTTCATCAAAAGATTAGGTAATGATGTCAGCTTTAGACTGCCAGCATGCAAGTAACAACCTTAAATTATTTTATCAAAGTCGTAAGCAGTGTGCAAAGCAAATTCTAGTCGCTAGCGTTAGATAAACATGAAGACGCCACACAGCTTACTAGGTACCTACTCAAAAATATTTTATTATAATAAAAGACCTGAACGAACGACGGACTACTTTTAATAACCATGAATTATAACATAGTTCTTACCCCATTGTTTAATAAATTAATGAGTTGTTACGAACTGCCTTCGGTTTCGTCCCGATAAATTGTGGGTACTTAATTTTCACACTTGGAAGACTTTACTCTTCCTCCAGTTTTCTAGCTGAGAGCTGAAACAAATCCGAACTTACAAACAGTACCTAAGTAAGATCGAGTTTTACCGTTCTATTACTGAAAATTCATGAGTGTTGACCGAGTTCTTGTTTCATATAATAAGTGATTAAACAATTTTGGTACAATAAATAAACATATATGGACTTTGTGAGAAAACCAGCAATGTTCCATTTACAAAATTCGTATCTGAAATACTACCTCGTTGGTCTAGTGGTCGCATCCGCGACTGTTGGGCGTGAGGGCGTCGATTGTACTCACTCAGGTTTGTTCTTGAGTTTTTACGTTGAGAATTTTCCCAGAAGCATCCCTGAGATCAGTCTGCATCCAGACAAATCCTGTCTGGATTTGTGCCCGGTTGCTGGCAATAGGCTCGCTGCCTGAGACTGAAACGTGTGTGCGAAATCTTCGAGAAATAAATATGCGTGATGTTATCTTATATTACTAAACCTACCCAGGGAAACCCACGATCTCAGACTATGTATGTAGCCGCGCCATGGGACGGTCTCGAGCTTAAAAGCTGATTGGTTTACCTTAATTTTGTAAAAGTTATTTGGTGTTGCTGTACAAAAGTGGTTAATATATTATCGATAAATTAGCCTTTATTACCAAATTCCACTGAAAGGAATTTACATTAACGTTGTTAATAAATATTTGTGGCATACAACGCCTGTGAGAATTCTTAAAATGTTCTCTAATTCACACAGGCGTGGGGAGGGTTGGTACTCGTAGTTCCTTTAATATGATCCCAATTCTGATAAAATGCTTATTTCATTGGGGAATGGTTCCATTTGAGGGAAGATAAATAACACGAACATTGGATACGCAGAAAGCAAATGTCAAAACATCAGTCAACGTGAAAATTGAAAAGGTATTTTTTTTTAAATAATAATGTGTCTAATTTTTATCGAAGAAGGGTCTGCCAGGTGTAAAGGATTTTCTCTGACACATTTGCAAGTACATTGAAGTCTCTCTAGACACTCTTCTTATAGAAATATACATTTAGTTTTCAAATATAAAAAGGTTGGCACGCTACGATGGGATGAGACCAGACGGAATGACCATAGTGCCTTGGAAGTTAGGTCGACCTTTGCTGTGGGATGCAGTAGCATGTGTCGACACCCTTGCGCCATCCCATCTTCCTAGCACAGCGGGCTGTGCGGGGGCGGCTGCTGCAGGTACGGAAAACCTCAAACGGCATAAATATTCCAATCATATTGGAGTTTGGACGGCGGTTGGACGTCTCTTCAAGTGACCAGAGAGCT
Source organism: Lithophane semibrunnea (assembly GCA_947363905.1). Classification (NCBI taxonomy): domain Eukaryota; kingdom Metazoa; phylum Arthropoda; class Insecta; order Lepidoptera; family Noctuidae; genus Lithophane; species Lithophane semibrunnea. The sequence goes on from OX376189.1 coordinate 10,285,847, forward strand.
GGCTTTTTTTTAACAAAAAAACAAAATTCGGTGACATGTGACATGTACAACCCGCATTGGGCCCGTGTGGTAGATTAGGGCCCATCAGTCCCTCTCGAAGAGAGGAGGCCTGTGTGGCTGTGTCCCAGCAGTGGGAACAGGCTGATTATTCTTCACAGTCTTAAATCTTTTTAATACGTAACAAACGCTTAAACTTGACGCGCGGTGATTCCGCACACATGACGCTGTGTAATGCGTTTAATTGTAGCACGCATTGTTATAACAGCAATTAATGTCTGACCATGAATGAAATTCAGTTATAGAACACTTAAAATTGTTGTTATCCGCGTGTTTCCAGCGCATTTGTGGAAGGGCTGCGCTTTGATTCTCATTTCTCATTCAGTGTTCGTGTAGCGAGGCCCCGGTTCAGTACTTTCGAACGTCGCCGCGCGCTCCGTCGCGTTCACAGGGTTCTTTGGAAAAGTTCCGCTAATATCGCGCTGGCGTGTTAATAAAAGTTATTATTTGAAAAAGTTTATGAAAATAACAAATAAATATTTTTATTTTGTTGAAGAAAAAAGTTTATAAAGTTACATTTGTAAAGAGATATTTCCTATTTTTATTTAAAAGGTAAGAATCTTTTGTAAGTTTTGTATAAATAGTTGTTGTAATTGTTTAAATAGTTTACGTTGTGTATTTATTAAATATTTAGTGCAAGACTTTTTGAGAGTTAACAACTAAAGAAAAAATAATGAAGGTCTTTATTTTATTTAAATAACTTGGCTTGAACTAGAAACATTACCTACTCATATTTGGCGAAATAAATAACTACGGTATTTTTTATCTTAAAATAACTGCGTAAGTAACGATTTTTTTTTTATAAGGTTTTTTAATCCTTATGTATTATAAATCCACCTGAATAGTATCATTTCTCCACTGGCTGTATGGTTCTATTATAAACAGCGCGGAGGTTGCTGTAACTCCGCGGTATCTATTCAAGACTCATTTGAAAAGCTCTAAGAAATCTTCGCAAAGCAGTTTATATCTATAAACATAAAAACAACTCAAGGAGCTTACTGGGCTTACCTTGATATACAATAAAAGAAATTAATAGCTGTTATTTTCAATAGGAAGTTATTTATACCTTTATCACACCTTAAACTAGTTGATCACCAAATTGCTTACTACAAATTATAGTCTCAAGAAATACAGATATGATACTGATATGGTAAACTAACAAGCATCCGATTATTTTTCCATCAATTAATAATTTAAAGAATGTTTTAACTAGGGCATGAATTTCGGAATCTCGGAACGTAAGTTCCGAGATTCCGAAATCATCGAAATCATCGGAATATCAATATCGGATTTTTAAAATATGTTTTGAGTTTTAAACTAAACCTATATTTTAGATCCTTGTGTAGCGCCGAGCGCGACAGCGCGCTACCGTATTCCCGTCGCCAGCTCGCTAAGCATGCGATATAAGAACAATAATAGTGTTATCTGTCTCAATCGGAACGGTCAATTCGGATTTTCCATCTGGAATTTCTCAGTAATATGTGTGAGAATAGATGGCACGCAGTTGGTACCGGCTGTCATTCATAGTAGAAATGGGTTTTAACAGTTTAAACACGATATCTGATATCACTGTTATTGTTACAAAAAAATAACAGAACCAAATATCTGTTATTTAATAACAGCCTGTTATTTTTGCACGGACGATAAATACGTATTGAAATCTCAATTGAATATCTTCTTTATTTTTTTTGGTTTAAAGTCGAAAATCGTATCGGAGGTTTTAACAGTAACAGCCGCGGTAACAGTCTTGAGGATCTGTTATTTTAAGTAACAGATATGTTTTATTGTTAGAAACAATTGTTATCTGTTATTTTTTAATATCTGTTATATCTATCTGTTACGATAAATACGCCTCACTCCTAATTCATAGATCTTTGTCAGTCTTTACGGGTAGTCAGAACTCCAGAAGTCTCAACCAGTCTTTGCAAGTTCCTTGGTTGTAGAAATCAGCTATGCAGTCGCTATAATATGTAAATAAATGTAATACTGGTATTCAGCTGTATCAGGTTAGACTGGAAGCCGACCTCAACATAGTTGTGAAAAAGCTAGATTGATTGAAATAACAAAAGTTACAAATTAAGTGCATGATGAAATGGGCAGTATATTTATAATATTGAAAGGTTATCATAAAATAGTTAATACAGTAATTATAGTGGGCATACTTATACAAAACAACGAATGTTTGAACTAAAGTAAAGAATACGATTTAAAAATGTTTTTTATTGCACTCAATCCAACCTCATACCGAAATTGTGCAATTTTTAAAGAAATAACGAAATTCCGATATTAATATCGGAATTCCGATATTGAGATCTAATATCGGAAATCAGTATCGGAATTGAAAACCTTCCGATATTACATGCCCTAGTTTTAACTGACCGTAAGTAGGTACATAAAACCTTCTAGTTTTCTTTAGTTGGAATGTTCCTGTTATTATTATCACTGAATATTATGAAGGCAATTCTTCATTCGAGAATTCCACTGGCCTCTCTTAAATTTCCCCACAAACCCTTTTTCTATTCGTTGAATGTTCTAAATTTTTTCATGTTGTCGGAAAAATGCAAGGCCTTTCCCACCGGAATTTCGTTTTATTTTGATAGATACCTATACGAATATTTTCGTCATCGAGTTTTTTGTTAGATCGCTTGTCTTTATGCAGAATACCGGTTAACGGTACGAAATTTATGTAAATTGAAACCACACACAATAGTGGAATCGGTTCAGCAACAATAATTCATAGTTCGTATCTCAAGAGGGGCAGACCAACTGGGAATCAGGTTTTGTAAGGGTCGACTTTTCAATTGTCAGCTAATTTTCCGCTTTCAAAACGTCAATACCTTTGTTAAAGTTATTTGACGATTGATAAATCGGTAAATATTGTATGTACCTAAAGCCCCATTTACACGATGCAAGTTTCTGGAACGTTCAAGAGCAACAATTTCATGCACGTTCGTTCAATTAACTAGCGGTTAAAATACGTCTTGTAAGTAGGTAGTCTAATATTATTTCTCCAAGATTTTTGACTGTGGCAATACTTCTTACGTAGCTGTAACGTTAACTAAGTAATTAGATCTGAAAAATGCTGGAATGAGAAATAGAAGAATGTATTCGAGAGTACATGCGAACTGCTAACTTACCTATTTCTATGTCTCCAAAACTATTGATATGTAGGTACCGGTGAAATTACAGACACATGAAATATTTCAGCAATCTCGTAAAGTTGGCAATCTATTGGAAAACCCTTCGGCATATCAGGCGCTTACGCTGGTTACCACATTCCATAGTGTACCCTCGAGGCCTGTTGGCAAACATATCTCAAACAGAATGCCAATCTTCTAGGCACGTTTCCGGTTGACAGCGATGGAGGATGAACACGCGCGAACGAATATTTCGACGCCTAAGGCCATTTGTCCACCGCACCGTGAACGGGACGTCAACGAGAACTAGATGACGATGCCGAAGTAGCGACAGTAATTACTATGGCCGCGTAATCTCGTTTCCCGTTGACGTCCCGTTCACGGTTCGGTGGACAAACAGTGTACCTAAGTGTCCTTTTGTTTTTGTGTTTCTTTATAAAGTTAGTTAGTTAGACATTTAATTTAGTATACCTAGTGTTAAACATTGTAGAAGACTAAAACTAAAATAATGGTTTTTCAAAAATAAATATGTTTTATTTTTTCAAAAATAAGCTTTTACGAAAGTGACTCTTCAGTTTTAATGTGACATTTATCGTATTTTTTAGGCAGAAAACATGAAGGGCGAATTACCCTACTTGTTTTCCGTCCAAAAATACTGTCTACTAAGTACCAATGCAGTACCTAGTTATTTTCTTTGGTACCTACTACTGTTCGTAGTACCTATTATAGTATTTGGTGCAGCACGTTTTTATTGAATACTCGTTTGTAGCAGAATACGATAAAAAAATACGAACCTGATGTTTAAATAAAAAAGTTTTCTTTTTAAGCGTCTATTCGGGGTTATTTTACATGAGTTAGATTGTGATGCTGTTGAGTTGTGAACAACTTCAAAAGCACGTAGGCGTATGCGCCAATATAAATGAATAATAAAATAACTGAGTTGGAAAAATACCAAGCGAATGTCACGTAAAAGGACTTATTTCACGTGCATGCACATCTTATTTTTCCAAGATAATTCGGGTTATCAGAATTTCAAGCTTATTGTTTTTCTTCTATTATAATGGACGACTCAAGGGATTCTCCGAATTTTTTTTTGATCAATTTTTTGTTGTAGGTATAATGTACAATACGACACAACTTAGATGTAGCATAAATTAGAAAATTTGTATTCATTCATTCATTTCAATTTTACGAATGTATTAAGTTATATGACTTTACAAATTATTGCGTTTGGGTAAAGATCATTTTCACCTAAAGCAGTAATTAAGATTGGCGATTTTGAAGGCGCACTCAGTTCGAATGGTGATCGGTTTTTAAGAATTTTGCCGATGCCACATCTAAGTTGTGTCGTACTGTACCGAGGTTGGCTTTAAATTCTAATTATTGAAAACGACTTTATAAAAAACTAGCCGATGCCCGCGTGGCGTGGACCTTTCTCGAGAACTACTCTATCCAGTATCCATTGGTGAAAACAGCATGAGAATCGGTGTTGTTTGACATGAGTAGTTTTTGAGTTTATCGCGAACAGACAGACGCGGCGGAGGACTTTGTTTTATAATATGTAAGTAAGGCTCACTGTTTGCAGGCATAAGTTGTGGAAGAGCACGCAAATAACACCATATCTATGTATTTTTGCTTTAAGGCCTTCGCCATTTTTGTCTATTGTTCTATATCTCCCGCTATATCTATGATATCGTCGACCCATCTTCTTGATGGCCTTCCACGCTTTAGTTTCCCTTGGGTCCTTACCATACTACCGCACGACTCGTCCACCGGTCTTCTTTCATTCTAGCTAGATGTCTTGCCCATCTCCACTTTAATTTCATAGAGTGGAGTAGGAAATCCAATAGTTTTGTTCTCTTGGTGTACCGTACTCTCTCTTTTTTAACCGACTTCTTCAAAAAGGAGTTTTTTTTTTTTTTTTTTTTTTTTTTTTTTTTTATGTGTATGTTACCCGATTACTCCGCCAATTATGAATCGATTTTGATGATTCTTTTTTTGTTTGGTAGGTTATGCTTCAGAGGTTATGCTTTATAAATTTTATTAATTTTGCTTGCGTAGTTTTTGAGTTAGCTTCAATAATTACGTAGTTTTCCCACTTTGCGATGTTGATGACATGTTAATTGACTCCGTCACATAGCAGACAACGGTATACGAATTTGTGTGGGGTAGTTACCACAACTAAAAAGTGAAAAATAAAAACTTTTTACAAAAAAAAAAACAACCGACTTCCAAAAAAAAAGTGAAAAATAACTTTAATTTCGGAAGTCGGTGGCAAAAAACGAAAATTGAAAAGCAAAGACACCGACTTCCGAAATTAAAGTTATTTTTCACTTTTTTTTTGGAAGTCGGTTGTTTTTTTTTTTTGTAAAAAGTTTTTATTGTATGTTTGTTACGCGATTACTCCGCCAAATATGAATCGATTTTCATGATTCTTTGTTTGGTAGGTCATGCTTAGAGGTGGTCTCAAATAAATTTTATTAACTTTGCTTGCGTAGTTTTTGAGTTAGCTTTAATAATTACGTATTTTTTCCACTTAGTCTATGTAGACGACATCTTAGTTGACTCCGTCACTGTTATTTACATAGCAGGTATTTGAATTTGTGTGGGGTATGTACCACAACTAAAAAAAGAAAAATAAAAACTTTTTACAAAAAAAAAACACTAAAATAGTGGAAAATAAGTTTATTTCGGAAGTCGTTGGCAAAAAACGAAAATTGAAAAGCAAAGACACTTTATCTTTAATTTACCTATTAGCTATTACCTATTAATTTGACTAAAGCTTAGCATCTATTATTGTGTAGTTTTCCACGCGTGCCTCAAAGAGATGTCAGCTCAACTGTCGGGATCCGCTAGGACCGATGCCTGTCAGGGTTGCGGGAAAGTCGGAAAGGGATACCGGGACCTTGGCAATAGGCAACTGAAGGAACACGGGTGGGTTTTAGTCAGTAAAAGTCTGACAATGATTTACCACCCTCAAAAAAACAAAAATAGGGCACCTATTATTACATTATAGCACGATTCCTTTGTATTAACGTTTAAGCAGACTATTTGAAATGTCAGCGAGTTCCTAATACCTAATTTGAATTCTTTACTTTATTATAAAAATTTCAGAGAAGATAGAGAAAGCAACCTTAAACGTGCTTTATAGTACACTAGCCGATGCCCTGGCACTGGCTTCGCCCACATAGATGTCGGTTATTATATACTAAAACTTTCCCCGAGAACTCCTCTATCCCTTGGTGAAAACCGCATCAAAATCAATGCAGTAGTTTTTGAGTTTATCCCGAACAGCAGGCGTAGCATGGCGCTTTCTATCTCTACGAAGAATAGACATAGCTTTTTCTATACAAAGTGACAGTTCGTTTCTTCATTTTTGACATCCACCGTAGAAATCTTTCTACAATCTGTCATTTTGTCTTTCATTTCTAACGATCTTTGTCGAGGTCTTTTTGTAGGTAGACTATTTCGGAAGAAAGTTTTCTATCCTTACTGTCAAAATCACACTGACAACCGATAAATCCTATGACAAAACCGACAAAACAAAGAATTCTGAGTCGAATTATGTAAAAGAGTGAATTTCGTAAAAACTGCAGTTGACTCTTTCTACTTTGCTGCCGTCGTACTGTCGACAGGAAACGTCATTTTTGTCTACTCTTCCGTCGACAAAACGGTGCTCATGCTACGCCTGCAGGACGACACACAGATGCGGCGGAGGACTTTGTTTTATAATATTTAGTGATCATTTTATTATAAGCGGTAGATCAAAGACACATTTATTTTTCATGATGGTAAGTAGGCACTTTCAGTGGGAGTTATGGTACTTTGACAGACGAATCGAGGAAACAATGTATATTTTAATATAGTAGCATCAGCTTTTATTGTCTTACTAGCTGCGCCCCGCGGTTTCACCCGCGTAAGTGGCCATCCCGTGGGAATATCGGGATAAGAAGTATCCTATGTCCTATCCCAAAGTCTACCCCTGTGCCAAATTTCATCCAAATCCGTTCAGCCGTTTTAGCGTGAAAGCATAACACACTCACTTTCGTATTTATAATACTAGCTTCCGTTCGCAGCTTTGCCCGCGCGGCATGTCGATAAAAAGTAGTATATTATGTCCTTCCCCAGGGTGCCATCTATCTCCTTGCCAAATTTTGTCCAAATCCGTTCAGTGGCATAGGCGTGACAAGGTAACATACAGACAGATAGATAGACAGACAGTTCGAATTTATAATATTATTAGTATATTAGTATGAATAGTATGGATTATAATAGTTGGGATTAGGATTGCAGAGCAAAACCTTTTTTCGTTGTCGTGGAGAATTGTATATTTAAAATGCTTAAAGGACGACCTTTCTGTCCAGCCTGGCTGTCATCCACACATGCGTCGCTAAGTTTTATAGGCCTCTCCTCTACTACACGGACTGAATAAAAACGGTCGAGCTATCCCTTTCCCTTCCTGTCTATCCAGCGAGTTTGGCCATTAAGGCGCGGGCGCGACAAGGGTAGCGCTGCCTGTCGTGTCCGCGATATCGCGCCAGTTTGAACGAGCCTTAATAGGTTGATGATGAACGTAGATTCATTGTAAGTTGACCAAAAATATCTATACTTTTATTCGGGGAGATTATTTCGTAGAATTTTTCCCTTTTTACGTAGAAAAGAGTAGTATTTTTATAGATTAATAAATTGCAAGAGCCTGTAACGTAAACAGCTTTTTGGTTTAAGGATTTTCAGTGTGATTCTGTGTAGGTCAGTAATTTCCGGTGTAATTAAAAACTTAATGATAGGCTTTGAAGTACCGGCCTTCGGGGTAGGTGACCGCCAGTGATTTGCACCTTCATCAGCACCCTTTGTTAAATTTAATGGTTTTTCATTACAAATTTAAACCTTGTTACGTTTTATGTCAGTTATAAATAAATAAATAGTACTATATATTTATTTATAACTGATATAAAACGTTATTGTAAATAAATAATACTTTATTGTACAAGGAAGAAACACATAAATTATACACTAAGGATGATTGTACAAGTGGTTGTCAAAAACAGGTAGAACAGCTGTTTCCTGAACTAAGTAAAAAGATACTTGTATCTCAGGAGCCAAAGTTCCTCACAAACAATGATTATTATAACTAAATGCTTAAGTTAAGGTGACTCAGCAATTACAGGTATCATTATTGAGAAAGGTATTCATCAGGTGATTGTTAGAATATCTTCTGTATCGTCGTAAGACAAATTCAGCAACCAATTTGTTTGTTGTTGTTTTTGGCGCCTTGACATGGCAAGATGTTGTCTTAGATTAGCCTATTTATTTTGTAAAGGTTATTTTGTAGCCTCCGTTCGATAGGTCTTTGTGGTGATTACTTTGTTTGGTGGTGATTTCTATAAACACGGCGGTTGATGAAGCTTAAAGTTAATTTTAAGTTATGGTGTAGATTTACTAATAATAAAACGCGCCAATTAAGAGTAAGTTTTGCAGGCGTAGCATGAGCACCGTTTTGTCGACGGAAGAGTAGACAAAAATTACGTTTCCTGTAGATAGTACGACTGAAGCAAAGTAGAAAGAGTAACTGCACTTTTTACGAAATTCACTCTTTTACATAATTCGACTCAGAATTCTTTGTTTTGTCGGTTTTGTCATAGGATTTATCGGTTGTCAGTGTGATTTTGACAGTAAGGATAGAAAACTTTCTTCCGAAATAGTCTACCTACAAAGATCGTTAGAAATGAAAGACAAAATGACAGATTGTAGAAACATTTCTACGGTGGATGTCAAAAATGAAAAAACGAACTGTCACTTTGTATAGAAAAAGCTATGTCTATTCTTCGTAGAGATAGAAAGCGCCATGCTACGCCTGCTGTACAAAATGTAGAAAATTTAAAACTGATAGGTGCGTATTATTCTTTGGACAATATCAACCAAAGAAAACCGCGTCCGCGCGACAGCACAAGTCAAGCCACTTTCGAGATACACTATCATTTTGTTATTACATTCAAAATACCTATACATATTCTTGAAAATCTACTTGTTGACACACAGGGTCAAATATTCGTTTTAGTCACGGAGTATAGAAAGGTTTTAGTCCTCTTAAGAGTTCATTGTACTCATCATTATGAATAACTTTAAATAAGGGACCAACCCTGAAATCGCGAAATCAAAATCTGCTGTTACCTACATTTTGACGAGCTATGCGAACATAAATGTAGGATCCTCTCTGATTTTTTTTAAGGGGTCATTGTACGCATAATTATGAGTACAATGACCCCTTAAGTGGATTAAAGCGAATAAAATTTAACCCTGTACGACTTTACTCAACCGTGCAGTACCAGCACCAGATGATAGCAAACTATAATTAGTTTGCTATCATCTGGTGCTGGTACTGCACGGTTGAGGCAGAAGTAAAGGTCCGTGTTACAATAGACTTGCCAGGGAGAAAACTTCAATAGGCTAGCTACAAGTTTGTGCGTACATTTCCAAACTTTTTATAAACCAAATCAACCAAGTTTGTAGTTATAATAACTACAAAGTCGGGTTCATAATAAACCCAAGGGACTTGCTTGAACTTTATTGCCTAAAAATAAGCTATGAAATCTTTGGACAGTTTCATGACATGTCTTATGTTTTTGAATTGTTGTATAGTTATTTTATTTTGTGGGAGGTTTAAAAATATTTACAAATAGTTTTTGCGACGGTGAAAATCAAACATCAAACGAATATGTATTGAATAATGACCAGAGGCCCTAGACAAGTGACAATCGCTTCGAAAGCGTTTCGTATTTCTACAACGACTTTCAACAGGATTGACATAAGCTTTTCGATAGCTTATGTCAGTCCTATACATTTTTGCCTTTTCCATCATCGTTATCGCTGATAGAATGTCACTTTGTCTAGGGCCTCAGTTCTTATATTGCAGAGAGAAAATATAATAGGTAATGTTGAGAGAACGTATAATAATGTTGAGAGAAAATATAATAATGTCTTTATTTGCAAATTGTTCTCTTTTTGGGTTTGTGTCTTGTTTCTGAAGTTACTTCTTCCGTGTAAAAAGTAACGTGATAACTCTTAGTTGTAATCGATTTCCGATAAGCGAACCGATAAAATACCATAATGTCTTTCTTACATGGAAGGTGCCTTATGAACGAATTGGTTCAGCTCTTAAAATATGACCAGAACAAAGCAAGTGCCTCCTAAAATGTCAGGAGAACGAAGGAATTCTTATTAACAGCAATAATTTGCACTTCAATAGGGAGGGTCTTTCGATAAATTGAATTCATATAAAAAGCAGTTATTGAAGTAATATGTATAAACGTTTTTTTTGGGAATTCCACTTCCTGATTCTTGCTTCAACTTCAGGTATGCTTAATGAATATTTAATTAAGAATAGATTGTATTTTTAATCTCTAACGCTTGTATACAATGATTTCAATTAACATAGATGAGGCATTGTCTTTAATTATTTGACGTCCTTTTGTGAGATGTAAAAGCGTCTTGTACTGCTCTCATTGCCATTCATGTAATGTAATATTGCCGATAATCTCATTAGTTATTCGCGAACGAACGTGCCGAAATTATAAAGAAAACTATTTTTATATGCGCTGAGCAATCAATATTCGGATGCCAATAAGATGTGGGTCGTAAAGGGCCAAAAAGTGTTTTTATTCGAGCGGTTCCCCCAACAGTTTAACAAATAGTATGAGAGTCCTGAAGTTAAGACGTTGTCCTTTCGCAGTTGTTGTGTGTGGCTTTACTATTGTTATCGATACAATATAAACACGATTTCGATAAACTTGAAATGGCTATTTTGGACTGTTAGTGTTTCTTATATTTATTATTTGTAGCAGGTCCTACCGAAGGACACACTTTAGGTACGTCAAAACTAACTTAAACTGATTTAGATGGGAATTTGATCATTGGATGAAATTCCAACGTTTGAAGTCGTATCGAGTGGAAGTACCTACTTTCGGATGTAGGTACCTAATTATACGTTGGAAGTCCAAGACGAGAGAAATTCGTTTAAATGATCCAATTTTCCTTATTAGTAAGTGTTTTCCTCAAAGTAATAAATGGTAAATAAAGTTTTTATAGGTGTTGGTAAGAAAATTGACAAAAAAAGTCAAAAAGGAAAAGAGTGTTCATTAAGTGGCTTATGTTCCAGTGAATTCCGAGAATGACGGCTTTTAAAATTTTGAACAAAATAACGGAATACAAATCTTCAGGGTAAGCACTTGCAGTAGCAACATCACTAATGTTAAAACTACTCTCACTCAAACTCTCTAAGCCAATTTTACATGAGAAAGCTTTAGTAACGAAGCTAAGTATCTGTATAGTTCACAATAGGCAATAAACTTCATTGTCAGTAAAGATAAGGACAAAAATAGGTAAATGAGTTCTTCATTTTAAAGTTCTCGGGAATACATGCGTAATATCATTTATTGAATAATCAATTTCATCATTTATAAAAAGGAGTCTTGGTGTCTGGATTTGTGTCCGGTTGATGGCAATAGGCTCGCATAACATGCGAAATGTGGGTTTTCTTAGGTACACCTCTGCCCAACCCTTCGGGGAAACAAGCCTTGATGATTTTAAATCGCTTTCTAATCGATTGAAGTTCGTGTGACTATCGCTTACGACGCTATACCTAATAGCTAATGTGCTGTCAGTCTATGATTTATTTGAATCTAAACGACTGTCATCAATTTTGTACAGAGTTTGCCCGCGGAATACTTTTTTCCAATTTAATTGACGACACATCAAGCTATACATTTCCAGTTTATGCTGATTTCGCATTGTATAGGATTCCCGTAAAATGCGAGGTCAGTTTATACTGGAAATGTATAGCTTGATGTGTAGCCATGTGTACTACTAATCAGTAAAGTTAAAATAAATTTTACAAAATAGCTTATTCTACTTACTTATCTTCCTCCATGATTACATGAAAGTGAGGGATTACTAACTAGTCAGAAGTCTGAAACTTTGACCACCAGTCATTCCAAGGGGTATTGTGAAACGGGGTTATGGAAATCAGGTAGGTACCTACTCCTTGTAAAATTGAAGAACTGCATTCGCTTGGACAGGAAGCCGACACCAACGTAGGAAAACCTATATAGGCATGATGTACCATACAGTACAGTTCGTATTTCGTCGATCATTGTATTGCTTTAATTCATCTGCCAAACCATATCTTCATGCAGTGTTTATCGTAATAAACAGCAAATTGTGGCGACTGACACTAAACGTTTATGAGCCTCCGTACTGCGTTGCACGACCTAATAAAATGCTTTAAACCGTAATAACAGCTTCAGTTTCAGTCGATAGCATTATCCCGTTCCATTTAGCTATTACATTATCTAGAAACCATTTTGTAACAAATCGATAGCTTTTACAATTTTGACGTGAGGTAAATAGTTCGGATACAATTGCCAAGATAATTTGTATATTGTATGCCAATACATTATTTCATATGCTGTTTATTTATCACGATGGAGTATTATTAGACCTGGCATATGACTTGAATTTTTTCTTTGATTTCACGCACTTTTTTGTTGTTTTGGTCCCAGATTGGCTAATGAATGCTGTAAATTGTAAACAGATTATCTTCGGAGATGCCATTGTTTTAATAGACTAAGGTCATATTATCGGTAGTTCCGATGTATAAAAGGATACAAACATTAACATCACGCATTTATTTTCCGAAGTGGGTAGAGGTTTATAGTACACTCACAAGTATTAGTTATGTAAATCTCATGTAACAGGGTCTAGAGGGCGACTCTGTTGTCATCAAACGGGCAGAGATCCAAACTTGGGCTGCTACAGAGAACGTTCTTAATGAAAAACACAATATTATCCCAGCCGACAAAATGTTACGATCCCAGCCCCGCGATCAACCAACAAGTCTACACTACATGTACGTAGGCGTAGGTCAATTACAATCACATTGACAGGAGCGGCTTTTATTGCAATAAACGTGTCCAAAGCAGTACCTAACTGAGAGCTATAACGTGTTTGTCATCTTGTACCTACATATTTTGGGTGACATGTGCATGATGTGTTCTATTTTGGGTGCGAAATTCACAATGAATATTCCCCGGAGCAAGCAAATGCCACCAACGCAATGGTACAGTTTCCTGACATTTTTGAGAACAGGAAACGTCGATGATTTCAGCTGTTTATTTAGTTAAATACCTAAAAATATTATTACAGATAATGTATTCGTGTGTTTGTGGTAACTCGATAGCCGAAATTGAATCACTTGAAAGTGATTTTCTTTCGAGACTATTATTTTTGTTTTACTTTGTTTTCTTTGATTTCCTATTATTAACATGAAATCATTATTTTCCTGAATACAACTATTTGCTTGTAAGTTATTAAAAGTCTCTTTGGGACAATCGCGCTTTTAAATGACTAGGCATACATTCTAGGTAGGTACGTAAACATAAATAAAAACAAGTTGTGGCACATTATTTGACTTAAATGGTCACGATAGTGTGTGTCACATACGGACACGGGGATCCTAATAAATTATTTGGGTTGGATTAACGCAGTAAACAAGGCCGCTATTGCTATACGTGATCAAATAACCCTTACATTCATAACAACATGTCCAAGTCTGGTGTTTTAAGACTCTTACATACTGGTGCAATTCGCTGCGCGACGCGAATTTTAACAATTTCTGAGAAAACTTCACGGCGAACAAAGCGGCGGCGTCGCGTCGCGCAGCGCATCGCGCCAGTATGTAAGAGCCTTTACCCAGCTACTAGACCGTAATTCAGGCGCCAGTGGTCTCTATATGGGGATTAGAACGTTGTTTATAGACTAAAGATCTAATAAATAGTTCCGTATAACCCAACTTCGTGAGTTGGGTCAAAGGCTGCGCGGGCTGCGCTAGTCAATCTAAAGTCGGAATGCCTAATATTTCCCTGTAACCAGGTTGTGCATTTTGAGCTGGGCTATACGTTCACATGACCAAACAGGTGATTAGGTTCAGTTTAATGATAAATTAATCAATCAATTAACTTGGTTTATCGAAGCCACAGCCGGACATAGGCCGCATCCAAGCTGCGCTTCAATACTTGGGCAAGTGCCAAGAAGTAGATATTATTAAAGCACAAAAGTCAAAGCGGCACTTCGTGTCTTAAACTACACGTGTTTACACTCTTTTTCTCAATCATTTGGGATCGCAAATATTTTGTCTGACTGCAAATAAATCGACTGCTCGACCGCTTACATAAGGCCTGAAAACCAAAGTTGTCAGCCGTCTGTGGGCGTTATGTAGTTCGTCGAATATTTCAAGGGTGAATGTTGAACTATGTAATTATTTTTGCGCCTTGGCCGTTACCCGTTGGAGCAGACGAGTTTTTGATTGGAGACCGTCAATCGGAAAACGCGGCGTAGGTCGCTTAGCTCGGTGAACCGACACGCTGGAGAAAGTGATCTTCTGAAGCTGAAGGTTAAGTTAAATGATTTATATGGATGCAGTGTTTATTGGATATTTTATGTAGTAGTGTCAAGGTAGTCTGGCAAAGGGCATCTTATATAATATATGTAGGCTGGCAGAAAAATGATTGTGTTCGATCACTCAAGCTATGTGCATCTAGACTGAGGGCCTGTTTCTTTTTTCTTTCCAAACAACTTGAGACTCCTAGAGAAATTAGTTAAAAATAGTAAAAACTCCAAAAATATCTTAAACGTGAATCAAAACTTTTATGAACAAAAGACGTGGACTCTCAGCCCAGACGCTTGCATAAAGTGGCATAGCATAAATCTCAGAAAGTACTAACTCTGTGTTAATAATTTTTATTTTAGAAGTTAGTTAAGAATTTCTTAAATCTTTTAAGAAGTTTCCAACTCGCTAGAATATGACGTTACAGATTTATGGCGGATTAACTGGGACCCTCAGTCTGTACTGAGGAATCTGCAAAACAAGAGTTTAACTGTGGCTGTGGAAATACATTAATATGCCTTCTATATGTTATAGTTGAACATCTCTGTAAATTAGGTAAAAAGAAATAATGCCTCAAAAGGTATTGGTTGAAAGTAATTGAAAGTCGAATTTTCTTAAAACGTTTGAACTGAGAGCCCAATATTTTCGGCATTATTGACTAGGCTAACTTAGAATCAGTTTCAAAACTGTAAAATATACGTTTAAAAGTGAATACGTCCTCTTGAAATAAATATAAATCATTCAGTATTGCTTCTCATTTAGCGGCAACGCCATTCTGGCACCAGAGCTCTTTGGAGCCCTACAATACCTAGCTACCTACTTTGAGATATATGTTCTTATCTTTATCATTCACAGAAAGCGGAATCCGCGACCCTCATGTGTCAGCTTCGGGCTATGCGTGTGGTTTCCAATCCATAGATAGAAGTGATAATTTCGCTTACAATGGAGTCGATTCATCCGTAAAGAGACCTTGGCGATAACAGCAGTGGTTTCATGCCGCTGTGCACCGTGAAATTGTGAGGGCACAACTTGGTTTCCCTTGCGATGATCCTAAGGCGAAGCAGGTAACTGGTGAGTTCGACCGAAGATCCCAGAGCTTTTCTTATGTACCAAGGAGGGTATAAGTTGATAGGAGTCAAAATACTTCGCGATTCCCCGACGGACAGCGGATTTCCCATAACGTGGTCAAGTGGTCAGTTCAACTTCCTGGGACTAGGACACGACTTATATTTGTTTGGTTAGTTATAGAAAACTACCATTACCTGTAATGTAACACTGTGGAACATCGCTTACAAAATACATACAAGTTGTAATAAGTGAATACCTAAAATCCTATTAGAGCATTGTATATATCTACCAACTCATCATTATGAACTACTTTTACTATGGGCCCAACACAGAAACCGCGAAAAACAATCAGCTTTTCCCTACAATTTGTCGAGGAGGCGAACAGCTGACCTTTTTTCGTGATTCAGGGTTGGTCCCGCAGAAAAAGTTGTTCGTAGTGTCAATGATGAGTTTCAGTTAGGTCTTCGAATTTTTGTTTCTAGGTCATGTCGATGTTTTCCTTCGCCGTTTAGAGAGCAGTGGTAATGAAATAATTTACACCAAGTAACGCGCCTGTCGGGGTTCAAACCTACGACCTACAACTCATAGGTCGCAGGCGTCACCAATAGGCCACTACTACTGTCTGAAAACCAAATTGCAATAAACAAATTATTCAATTTTGAATTTAAATAGCTTTTGTTTATTTTATTCATAACGTGAAATACATTTTCGGCATCAAATTGATTATACTTACTCGTATAATTGCTAAGCTTTGTGAAATTGTTATTTTAGAAATTAACCCGTTTAAAGTTATTGAACCTGAAATCACGCTGATCCAAATTGATTGTATTAACAAAATTGTATAAATGTATTTTTACAAAGATTCTTTTGATGTTATCTTTAGAATTTCCTTTTTTTTTGGCATTAATAAATATGTATTTGATATGAAAGAAGAAAAAATAGAAGTTTATACTTACTCTTTTTGGTGGATTTTCATTAATATTTATCACATTTATACATATTTTCATTAATATTTTCACAGAAAAAATACCTATGTGAAAACACAAGTAACAACAACATTGCAAAGTATTTCATTATTTTCCCTCTTGTTAGAAGAAGTTTTTGTTTTGTTGTACAAGTTTGTTAACAAAATTGGCCAAATTGCTGACTGCTTCGGTCGGAATACAACTGGTTTTCGTCAATTTCGCGATAGGTTAAACACTTCTCAGCGTTTGTTGTGTTCAAATATTTTGGTTTATTCATTTGTATTTCCACGTGGAATTGGGTTCATCATTTCAAGGTAGAAGACTCTTAATTTCTTGTAGACGCTTTCTAACGAAAAATCGTCAGTACGACTCTCTATGTTAATATAATCCTAACTGAATGACTATTTCATGAAATCATGACATTTGAGGATTATTGTAACTTAAAGCGAAAGCTTCGGGTAAGCCCGCGAAATTAAAATTTTCTTAAGTAGGTTAGGTAAGTAGTAATTAAATAGGGTAGGTAATTTGAACTTGAGTATTGATTATTTTAATGATTAGAATTATGTAAATACATATTTTTTACGGTCATGGATCATATTTTAATCAACACACAACCTGACACTGACTTGCAAATTGCAAAAAAATGAATTTCTCCTTAAGTAAAGGCAAATCCGAGGAAACTCGTAGTTGTCTCGTTTGATGGCAATTAACATTAATAGATAAATGATGATTAAATCAAGATGTTAGATCACGCAGATGAATTTGTATAGTTCCATACTGATAAGGGATAAGATAAGGCAGTGATATAATTACGAGAGTAACTTTATAAAATAACAATATGTTAGTTAATGTCATAATCTTTAAGTTGGTAGGTAAGTACTATGTGAAAAAAAAAACTTTTCTATACAGATTTCTACCGATTTTGTTTTCAAAATTTTGTCTACATTCCGTAACATTCCCTATAATTTTTCATTATTTAACATCCGCTGATCATAATAAATCACACTCGGTCCTTCTGTATGCCTCAGGGAAATCAAGTTCAAAATAAGAGAGATTAATTAATAGAGGCTAAATTAATCGTCTTGGCGGGGGCCCTCCCGTGCCCCGAGATTATGTGATAGATATATGGTGCTCACATATTTAAAAACATTGTAAAAGTAGACGACTTTCCTAAAGTTTTAACAAGTATAAGAGTACTATAGGTACCTATAGTACTAAAATAACTCAGTGTGAGTTAAAGTAATAACAGACTGTAAAATCAAAGTCATAAAAATAATACATTATTAAAATTAAATTAGCAACTAGTTTGATTTTGTCTACTTTTAATCATTGAGCTTTTTAATATTACGAGTCTTTTTATGAAAGCGTGTTTATGACAAGAAGTAGAAAGACAAGAAGAAGAAAATAGTGAAGATTTCCAAGTATTGTGATAGATTTTAACCGACATTTATAATGCGTAGAAATAATGAGTCAGACGACGCAGTGAGCCATAAGCACGACAGCTTGCCATCGTGAGGAGCATAGTATGGTACAACTACTTTCACCTGTTATGTGTCCCATGAAGCAGGGGGCGACAAATCCTGGTTCCCGGCAGCTGCTGAGAATTTTCTAAATGAAAACTAATGAACATTTATTGAACACAACTCAACCAAAGCTACCACCTAATTAAAGCCACTCTCCTCATCGCTGTCACTGTGGCGAAGTTGTCAACAGCCTCGGACACCACGGCCTGTCTTGTAGCCGAAGTGCAGGTCGCTTAGCACGTCACGCTAACATTAATGACATCATCCGACGAGCTCTTGTCATCGTCGGCGTTCCAGCTGTATTAGAACCCAATGGCTTGGCACGCGACGATGGCAAAAGACCGGACGGCATGTCCTTATTTCCATGGAAGATGGGTAGGCCTTTAGTGTGGGACGCAACGTGTGTCGATACTCTTGCGCCATATCATCTTCCTGGCTCGGCCTCAAGCGGCGAAAGTATAATAGCCTTATAGGCAATTATATTTTCGAGCCGTTTGGGGTTGAAACCCTAGGGCCGTGGGGTCCGAGTGCTCATAATTTATTTAATGAAATCTCGAAACGGCTGTTTGACACTTCCCGTGACCCAAGAGTTGGTCAGAGGTCTTTTACCTTGGTCAGAGGCTAAGCATTGCCATTCAACGTGGCAGTGCTGCCAGTCTCTTGGGTACACTACCAGCCGACAGCGATGCGGAGGAATTTTTCGACGCCATATTTTAGATATTACTTGTTTATTTGTACAGTTAGTTTTATTTAATATTAGTTAGAAAATTGTTTAGTGTTAGATTGTATATTTTATTGAAATAATTAATTAAAGTGTCCCCTCGGATTAAAGCCACTCGCCAGAATGTCCATTTGTAATTTCTACGTATAATAAACCAATAAACCATTTCTGTATTCGATACCATAGCAGCATAAATATTATGGGCAGTAAGCGTGTTCTAATACGTAATTACACACCGTAAATTATTAATTGATTCGGAAGCTAAATGAAAATCAATTTGGTGAACACAAGGCTTAAAGAGTCCCATTAGGTTGTCATGTTATGCGTGAATGTAGGTTAGAAACGGGTGCGTGAAAATAGGTTATTTCCGTTTCTATCCTTTATCTTTTATCCTTTAATAAAAAACAAAGTCCTCCACCGCGTCTGTCTGTTCGCGATAAACTCAAAACTACTGCACCGATTTTGTGCATGCTGTTTTCACCAATGGATAGAGTGGTTCTCGAGGAAGGTTTTAGTATTTAATAACCGACATCCACGCGGGCGAAGCCGTGGGCATCAGGTAGTAATATTATAAAAGTGAAAGTTTGTATATTTTGGATGTTTGTATAATCACGCAAAACGGCAGCTGAGATAGCACCTTTTATTACGTATTACGATCCCATGGAATAATTTCCGACCTCCACGCGGGTGAAACTGCGGGCATAAGTTAGTGATTAATAATGATAACAGCTTTTCAAATCTTTTTTTGTACCAAACAAATCCACTTGGGGGATGGGCGATTCTTTTCAATGTTAGAACAAGAAAATATTTTAGTATCGTTGCCAAGTTTTTGATAGACTAGCAGAGCTTTTTGTTGGAGATTTCGTGAACTTACACTATAGTTTTTGAGGCCTATTTACTGACCCAGAAACAGATCATGAAATCGCAGAAGGATATAACTTTACGACACTGAAAATGTTGGTATTTCTTTAAAACATTTATTCATTCATCCCTTTCCTTATTTTCAACATAATTAGTTAGAGTTATTGACTTAGTTTCTTATTATTTAATGTACAAGGTACACTGGCGAGCTTAAATCGAAACTAAGTTTTCCAACAGCAAGGAGACCCAAGTCACAGAGATATTTGACATTCATATCATAAGCTAACTTTATCTGAGGTCAAATTAATCTAAAGTTTGTGAGAAACTTGGCAAGTGAGATAAAGCTTTAAACAAGTATAAACGGACACAGCCAGAATTATGTCCTATATTACAAGTACCGTGCGCTTCCCTTAATTAATTATACATCAAATGATTAATCTTCGACAAGCGACACTGGCGTACTTACTCATTTCACAAATGAGTTGATGGCGCTGTTCATACCTATAATATGAACAGCAGTAGGTGCGTGCATGCTCGTACTTCATAGTGTACTTAATCAAATCAAATCAAATCAAAAGTCATTTATTCAAACTAGGCTGAGAATCAGCACTTTTCGAACGTCAAAATTACATAAGACAGTCCCCCCAAAACGCCCACCCTTCACCACTTCCTAGTGCTTTAGCTGGGAAGAAGAAGTGGCGCAACAAACTCCCCAGCGGCACAGCTGTCTGTTACTTAGGTAGGTACATGATTTCTAAGTACCCCAGGTAACATAAAAAGCAAGTAATGAGGCAACCGAACACCGAAGGGCCAATTCTCTGACATAAAAAAAAATCAAGTAATAAAAAGTAAAACCCAACTACGACTTAAAAGGTATAAACAAGACACCACAGGCAGACAAATTAAAAACCCGGAGTCACACGTGTTAGGGCATAAATCGAACAGATTACGTATGACTCCGGATTTTTAATTTGTCTGTCTGTGGTGTCTAGTATATACCTTTTAAGTCGTAGTTGGGTTTTAGTTTTTATTACTTGATTATTTTTTTATTCTTTTGGGGTTATAATATCCTATATATTTTTGAAATGTGCTCATTAAGCCCTTTCATTTGATATCCAACATGGTACGATTAAACCATTTTTTTTTTTAAGTTCTTCACTTTATGTCCTCTAGAGGGCGCCATTTATTTAATGTGACTTCACATAGCCTATAACCAGCGGACAATCACGACGCTTCTAACGATACCTCATTTGTCAAATAGTGATAAGGTTTGGAAGATAGGAGGGAACAGATGAACATACATACATACATACATACATACCGGTCAAAATCATAACCCTCCTTTTTTCTTCACCGTAGTCGGGTAAAAACGTTCACATTCAAGACGCAATCTGTCAAACTTGTCAAAAATGTTGGTAAATTGATGGTTTTTTTTACAGATTACGATGGAGATGCGACATGTGAACGTTCTTAAAAATAAGGGAATTGCCCCGCGAGTATCGTTGGTAAATGGTTTATTCGACAAACATGTATGTTTACTTATCATCAATCAATAAAATACTGATCTGATAGAATTGTGAGAACTCATATTGTTACCTAGCTGCTGCCCGCCGCTTCGCCTGGGTGGACCCATTTTTTTTTTTCCAAATAAAATTATCCTAAGTTACTCCTTATTACATCAGCTATCTGCTAGTGAAAGTCCCGTCAAACTCGGTCCAGCCGTTTCGGAGATTAGTTGGAACAAATAGACAGACAGACAAAAAATTAAATTGATTTAATTTTTTTTTTAAGTAATTTTTTTTGTTATAAGAAGGTATCATATAACATAGTTCATAAGCATTTTGTAAGAAGCTCTTATTTTGACATTGCAAACAGACACTTCAATTTTATTTATTTGTAAGTAGGATATATGATAGATGTTGGAAGACAATTTTCCCTTGTCATTGTGATTTGGTTATCACTTTGATAAATGGCTAGCTCAAGATGGCGAATCTATCTCCAATACAGATTAATTATAGTCAGGATCGCGTCTTTTAATAACTCATGTTCGAAATTACTCTCAAGTCGGGGTCACGGTGTATCTTTCCTGTAGGTTTATTTTAGTACAAAATTGGTCAGTGGCACGCTTTATTATAAAGTAACCAATTGAATTGAAACTTGAAGACTTCCAGGAATGTAGTATACTTAGAAACATAGATTTTGTTCGATAGCAACTTAGGTAGGTGCCTACCTAATATTTTACACATCTTTATACAGCACCTGAGTTTAATGAATACGGCTGAAGTTTTTAAGTATTAACGACCTGCTGGGTACTGGCCCATTGCCAGACAATATTGTAAAGTGCTTGTCAGTTGACATACTTTACAGCAAATATTAATATGAAATTTTATCTCTTCGGCTTTAAAAAATATGTTGGAGTAGGAAAATCGAGAAGGTACGTACGTACACAGATAGTAGATATTACTTCCGGATTTATGTAAAGGCATGAATATATTTTATATAAATAAGTATAATATGCCTACAAATTTTCATAACTGCCAATAAACGCCTTCCGCGAAACTGCCTCGCTCACTCATATATAGAGATCGGAATCTGGGCGTCATTCCAGGGCCGTATCTAGAAAATGTATGAATAGATTTTTCAATTAATTTGGTAGTCTTAATCTTAAATATTCCGTACCAAAAGATATTAGTACGTAAACAAACGACTAAAAAGATGAAATTGTATCACAAAATAATATTAAACAACTGGATGGTTCATAATTTACAATGTAAAAAAATATTTAAAATTTTTGAATACCTTATGCGATACCTAGAAATATTTCACGGATATTCCGATCCCTGCTGATATACATATCAAACGATTTTTGGGGATCGGCAAGCAAAATACCCACACCACAAAAGCAACAGAATTAAGTAGGTCCTTTGGGAAATCCATGGGGTTACTAAGATAATGAATATTTTGCTTTCGTCCTGTCTTATCTTGATGCGGAATGCTTAGTTACATTTATTAGGGTGCGCTTACCCCACTAACCAACAACTTATTGACGATTACGCGCTCAACCAACTAAATATTGTAGTACGTGGCCTGACCCTTCCAACCCGAATCTTGTTGCTCACCCTGTAAGTACGAATTGTGCGGAATAACAATAAGTGAAACGATACAGCCATTACTTTCGTATACTGTATTGAATACTCACGGGTTTTTTTTAAAACAGCCTCTTTTGTCTAGATGTCTGTATCTGATGTAGTTTCTGCGTAAGGGGTGTCCCCTCTTAAGTGTTCAATTTGCCTTGTTTAGGTATTGAAAAAAAATCTGAGGTGTCCCGAGGTTTTTGTAAAATAACTATCTACAACTACGTTGGGGTCGGCTTCCAGTCTAACCGGATGCAGCTGAATGACAGTATTTTACATGGAGCGACTGCCTGCCTATCTGACCTCCACAACCCAGTAACTGGGTAATACGATACCCCTTGGTATGATTGGTTGTCAGACTTTCGGGCTTCTGACGACCCGTAACGACTACGACGAGCCGGGATCAACGGCTTAACGTGCTTTCCGAGACACGGAGGAGTTTCTGAATGTAAAGATGATCACCATCCACGGACCAACCCCGGTAAGCGTAGCTTAACGTGATCGATCGACCCGTGCGGCTGTTATTACCACGAGCCACGAGCTACTTTTAATTTATTTTTATGGTTTTTGTAAAATAACAGATTAGATTAAATAAAGTTAGCCAGGTTTCCAGTACTTTTGGTTGTTTATTAAAGGTAATCCTAATCAATCTTCATTTTCATCTTGAAGTTTCTATTGAATTTGACATCTGAAAGAGCTTAGTGGCGTAATCGCTGTGGGTACCTACGAAAGTACTATCTTACGTAAGCAAGTCTATCAAGGTTAAAGCAACTACAAGTCCCTATGGAAGATCCAAATCAGGTACCTGTACAATAAGCTCGTTCATGCTTGCCTGCCTACGAGCAACACTTATGTATACCTAGTACACTTCAGGACCCTGAAACGCAATTTTTTTCACCAACTCTCTTCTCCTAAATGGAGCAGACAGCGGTATAATATGCCTCCTAGGATTTCTTGCAGGTATTATGAGATTAAATCCGCTAAGCAGCTTGGATTTACTTGGCTTTATCAAATTGTTTGCAAAAGAAAATCATTTTCTTTCAATTGTCAATGGCACTCAAGCAAAATCGAACAAAAGCCCGCAATCAATTGTGTTGTAACTTGAATTAGTTCTGCTAATGGGGGCTAAGGTTGAGTTTTGAAATAATGTCATACAGAACTTGTGTCTGCCGCAAGTTATAAGCCTCGATGCTGTAATAGATTATTCCCGGCTACCCAAACCCTGAACGTGTGCCCAAGTAAATGTGTGTTCGTTCAACTACATAAGCACCTATAAACTAGCTGATTTATGGTGTTATCATAGTTGTTCCGTTTCTCTATTCAAATTAGGGTGCAACTGGATTACTGGACGTGATAGCCTGTAGACTGCTTTTTTATATCCACACGCCATGTGTTGTAATAAAGGCCACGTACATCGCACACTGTTCTTATTCAATGGATAGTGTTACAATACAAAGCGTAGTAATAATGTCCGTTTATTTTAAGAAAATGCTATTGAGGTTATCGATTGGGAAATACGGAAAATTGGCTCATTACGTATTGAAGAGTCGTGTGAACTCTGCCTGATATTGTAGGGTGTTTTGATCGATAAATAAAATAATATAGATATTGATGGAATATTGATAGGCCAATGTCGTAATCTAATACTGTTAATACGTGGGTGTAGGATAGTTCCTCATTTATAGCCCTTTTGGGATTTTGGTCGTAACGCTTTTGGTGATGCATAGTTCGTTGAGTAAACTATATGGTATATAATGTAGGAACATATCCTTTCATCCTACTAATATCATCATCATTTCAGCTACGTCCACTGCTGGACATAGGCCTCCCCAAGGCTCCGTCACTTCGACCGGTTCTGTGTTTCTCGCATCCAGCGGATTCCCGCGGCGGATTTAAGTACTAATCCTACTAATACACACATCAACACCGTCTAGGGATATTTTGTATAAAATTCATTAACTCAAAAAATACTGGCCGGTTTTAAAATCTTTTGATGAAAGCTCATTTTGTAGGCCTTTTTGAATGATTCCAAATTTAAATTTGAAAAAATAAATTAAAAACAAGTGATTTGCGCGGCATAACTTTAACGAAATTCGAAGGTTTCAATTTACCTACCATCGTTTTAACAAATTTTTGGTATCAGATTAGAGTTTTAACCTTTCTGCTCGACAAGACTTTGACACGTGACACATCAGCTAACTCGACAGGGTGTTGCCAATTCCGTCATGAAAATCAGGAATTTACATGAATTTTCAGCATTTGAATTTATTAAAAAAGTATGTTACCGCATCTATTTTATACAATAAGTTTGTGGCAAATATCATAAATTATATGTTGAGGTCGGTCAAACCGCGTGAGTCGACTGCGTAAGTTGTTTAAAATAGGTATAAATACACCTATTCAAAAGGTAGGCAACTCAGATTCCCTGAAAATATGTACATAAACAATCTTCTCTCTTGCTGAAAATATGCAAAAGGACCAAATAAAGATATTATCATTCTTTTTGCATTCTTACTTTTACCATTATTCATACTTAAACTAGATAAAAAACACGATTAAATATGAACAAAAATTAACAAAAATTGTGGTGCGACGTAACAATACTTAGTGCTTACCGATCACCTAATTTTTCTATTTCGATTCAAATGTTGCACTCAGCCTAATCGATATTCGATATAATAAACTTGATTAAAAATTGTAGAAACTGAATAAAAACTCTTTGGTATATTTTTCATTAATTATTTTATTTTGAAAATTAATTTTAGTAATAAGTACATACACATACACTGTGGATAGTGGTGTAACGTTTTAGGGTTCCGTACGACCGAATGAAAAAACTGAACCCATATACGATCAGCAATGCAGAACAGACACAAGACTCGTGTCACACGAGTCTTGTGTCTGTTCTGCATTGCTGCAATTTGCTTCGAATCTACTGGACCGATTAGGTTGAAATTTGGTACACATATACATTTTAGTGACCGAAACATGAAAGTGTAACGTAAATAAATGGATTTTGCAAATAGTCACTTTACTAACTAACACTTTTTCACGGGCCAAACCAGAAAATTGAAAAAAAAAGTTTTCGAAAAAGCGTTCATACGTGGGACGGTCTTCTTCTAATTTGATAGCAAGAGAGAAAGAGAGGGAAAGTGGGAATTTAGTCAAAATGAAAATCCAAGATGGTGGGTGCAATTTTTTTTAAATTTTTTCCTCTTATCTTTCGTTTTCATAGTTTGCGATAGTGCTAAAGTCAATAGTGAGGTCAAAATTTAAATCCAAGATGGCGGCTACGACAAGTTTTGTCATGTGTGTCGTGTGGTTTTCGGGTGATAGTGTCGATACCCAATAAGATGAAATTATAATTATATTGTAAATAAATTATCATAGACATCAGTCGCTGTCGATTGTAAACTCGATAGCCAAAATCCGTAAAAAAAGGATCTCTTAATTATTTCGTCACGTCCGTTCGTCCATAGGTTCGGATGTCATACAGGCATTTTACTCGGACACCTATTTATACTATACCGTTGAAAATTTGGAAGAAGGTGTATTCTTTACACCGCCAAAAATCGTATAGTAGAATTACCATAAACATAATTAGGGGTGTCATTCCCCATACATGCAATCGAGGGATGAAAAAAGATCTATACACATAAGCATGTAGCATTGTTGGATCTTCTAATTAAAATGATAAGATGCTTCTAAGTGACAAGTGAATAACCCATTGTAACCGAAAATAACCCGTATTTCAACAATGAGTTATGGGTTATTTTCGGTTACAACTGCAGAATTAACTTTGTTTTTCGTAGTTTTTTCTAGCAATACAAACTTATTTTTGCAGTCGAAGAATTAATGCTGTGCATGCGTATATGTTCATCCCAACTACGGAAACCTTTTGTGCGTGGTCCGACTAAGACTTTATCAGTTTCTTAAATTTCGTTGGGAAACTACCTCAAAAAAAAAACAATTTCTAGTACCTACTCAAGTAACTTAATAAAAACAAAAACTAGCAAGCTCATACAACTAACAAAAAATATTGACGTTATGTAAAAGGGTTTGCAGAATTAATTTCTCACCATTATCAAACAAAATTTTGTTACGCCTACCTAAAAAGTATACTGGGCATTCTGTAGCAAACTATCAGAAAAGTTTAAAAAATAAAATCCACATTAAAATAATTTTGTCCAATATGTTAAAATAATTTAGAACAGCGAGCGCATTCCATTTTTAAATTCCATTATAGAAACATTTCGGCGCGAAATTCAAAAGATGAGGTACCTAGCCTGGCCATAAGGTCCTGTCTATTGAGTTAATAGTAGAGATGGGTTGTAACAGGTGAAACACGATATCTGTGATCACTGTGACTGTGACAAAAAAATAACAGATCCAAATATCTGTTATTAAATCACAGCCTGTGATTTTTGTACGGACGATAAATACGTATCTCAATCGAATATCATCTTTATTTCTTTTGAGTTAAAGTCGAAAATCGTATCTATCTGTTATAAAATCACAGCCTGTGATTTTTGTACAGACGATAAATACGTATTAACTCAATTGAAAATATTCTTTATTTCTTTTCGTTAAAGTCGAAAATCGTATCCGAAATTTTAACAGTAACAGTCTTGAGGACCTGTGATTTTAAGTAACAGATATTTTTTATCGTTAGGAGCAACTGCTATCTGCTATTTTTTAATATATGTGATTTCTATCTGTGACGATAAATACGCCTCACTCCTAGTTAATAGAATTTATAGGTTTCAATATAATGTCCGAAAAACGATTAAAGTAGCATTAGAAAAGTATAAATTATTAATTAATCCAGTGCTTAATGTATTTATTGTATAAAACAATTTTATTTTAATTTCCAAGTATCGATTTCTTATATTCGACATATTAATTAATCGAGAAGAACGACATTTAAAAAATAATCGTTTGGAATAATCGTTTTCGGACATCATTACAATAAAAGAAAAGTATAATGGACGGCGATTTTGAAAACAAATTCAGTAGTGGTAATGAATAATACGTGTTATTGGACCTGTGTTCGTATATTATGTTAAGATTTGGACATTTTCTAGTTGTATTGTATAATATTTTGAATAATATTTGTCACATTTTAAATCGTATCTACATGTTTATGAGTGATATTCGTGAAAAGAAAAAATGAAAACACGCACGATTGGCGCGAAACTTCGTCTTTGGATAACACAAAACTTCATTACCACTATTTATTTAACTTGAACAATGGATGAATTCGTCAAATAATTAAATGATGTATTATTCACTGCCCCTGTTTGGGGTTTGGATGTTCAAAATCACAAATTTTTATGTTTTTTAGCCTCGACCACCACTGTCATCAAAATGGCGATTATGGTATTTACAGTCTTGAATTTTATATACGTGAATTAATTAACTTGCGCGCTGAATATGAAAGATTTAATAAACATAATGAGTTTTTGTCCAACTCTCATAATTAACGCACATTCATAAGATTTGATGGGTAACATATTAAATATTTCCATAATCGAGATAGGGTGTCGTATGTGGTAATTCTGGGGTCCCAAAGGACCCGCTACCGAGTCGGCGGAGGTTCGTGTGTTCGGGTCCTTTCGGGGGCGGTTCCGAACTATACGGTTAAAACAAGTTAGCAGTTAATTTGAATTTATGACACTGTATGCATCATGCAGCGGCGCCATTTAACGAGAGAGGAAATGTTAAGGGCAGTAGGCGTGCTCCAAGCTGGGGCTAATCAACGGAATATTGCTGAGAAGATTGGAACAAAACCAAACGTGATTTCAAGGTCATGGTCACGTTATCGTGCTACTGGTGAAGTGGCTGAAAGAAACCCAAGCGGGAAACGCATAACCACCGAACGACAAGACCGATTTTTGCAAGTTGCCGCGAGAAGACAACCAAATGTTACGGCCATGCAGTTGGTTCAAAAGCTCCAGTCCGAGCACCAGTTGCTTGTGAGTGACCAAACTGCGAGGAGAAGACTGCATGAAGCTAACCTTTATGCTCGTAGACCGCTTCGTACTCCAGCACTACGCCGAGGAAATCCCGGACGGAGATTACAATGGGCTCGTGAACATTTGGTCTGGGAAGATAACCAGTGGTCTGTCGTGATGTTGCCAATGACTCCCGATTCGGTTCCCATCTCGATTCGCGAAGAATACGCGTATGGCGAGTTCTCGGTCGTGAGAGCCGTCTGCAACACCCTCAGGAAGTCCATCCATACCACGGCAGGACGATTATGGTTTGGGTCGGAATTCGTGTTGGTGGAAGAACAGACCTCGTTTGGATCAGAAACACCATGTCCGCTGAAAAATACCGTAACCAGGTGCTAGTACCAATAGTCTACCCCCATCGACTACAAATGGGCCAAGAATTCACGCTCATGCACGACAAGCCCGTCTGCACACAGCGCGAGTGGTGACCACCTGGCTGCAGGAGCACGACGTGTCGCTCTAAGACTGGCCCGCGCAATAACCAGACCTAAACTCCATAGAGCATGCGTGGAACATGCTCCAAAGAAGGGCTTAGAAGAATAATTTTCCTTCAAACATTGCGACTGAAGAGCAACTTTTTTGGCATCTTAGCAGGACCTGGGACAATATCCCGCAGCAAGACTTTGATAACTTGATTCAAAGCATGAAAAACCGTTGCAGAACCGTTGTTAACGTCATGGGTGGTTTTACTGATTACTGATTTTCGTATAATTGCAAAAAACTAAATAATTTCGCTTTATTTTTCACTTTTTCTTGAAAACATATTCATCGATAGTTTTACCATTTTTTCACTTTTCGTCTTTATTTGAATAAAATTTTAATTACGCGAAAAAAAATTTTTTATTTTATTTTGAAGTCTACTCTGATAAATGGGCTTTGTAAAAATATAAACATTTTGTATGTTATCTATAACCAATTTTGAGTAAATTGAGAAAATCCGAAATATCCCTAGACGGTGTTGATGTGTGTATTATAAATGTGAAAGTTTTGTGTGTTTGGATATTTGTTACTCAAGTACACAAAAACGGCTGAACGGATTTGGATGAAATTTGGCACACAGATAGTTTATAACCTGAATTAACACATAGAATAAGTTTTATTCGGGTAGTACGTTCCCGTGGGATAATTTCCGACCTTCAGACGGGCGAAACCGCGGGAAAAAAATCTAGTCTAAGTTTCAAATATAATATTTACGTATCTAAAAAGAATATGAGTGAACACACAATAAGTTTTGTCTTTGAAATGGGCATACATTCGAGTTAGCTCTGCGAGTCCTTTGATCCTAATTCAATTTAATACAATGGTTTATTGTATATT
Source organism: Lithophane semibrunnea (assembly GCA_947363905.1). Lineage (NCBI taxonomy): Eukaryota > Metazoa > Arthropoda > Insecta > Lepidoptera > Noctuidae > Lithophane > Lithophane semibrunnea. The sequence continues at coordinate 10,316,084 of OX376189.1, forward strand.
AAAAGAGAAAAATGAAAGTTTGTTCAGTCCCTTGTTTGAAGACGCGGCTTGGATATGTAATGTATAAATTTTATACCTATAAGTGACCCAGAAGATACAAGGCGCAAAATATTTTGAATTTAAAGCCGTTTTTGAGCTGTGAATTATGAAAAAGTAACTACAAAAAATGTGCAAGTAATTTAAATACAAGTGAGTTGATTTTGAAGCATTAGGACCTAATTAAAATAAAAGTGACTTCGATCACATTTTTTATATTGGGTACTGAGTCAATAAACAATAATTTTGAAGTAGGTAATAGAAAAAGACATGAAGAGCAGACCCCAACCCAAATAAATTGGGGTAAGGACAGGAGATTAGAAAGTTATAGTTAAGGGTCAGTTCAGACCGCGACGTGAAACGAAGTGACGCTGCGCGCACTCTTTAACAATTATCGAACTTTTCTTCACGAAAAAGTATATTTTCAGTGCGAGGGTTGACATGTTTCAAAGTACGCGTGTAATCTGATTGTGTAGTAAATAAATTCGATATTGTACCGTGAAAAGTGCGCGTCGCGTCTCGGTGTGAGTGTGAACTGACCCTAACGGGCAATAATTACCTCTTTAATGACCTCCTTGTCGTTATAAATTGTACCCATCGATGACGTAAGCCTCATTCGTCTTCAATATAGCCGCTTTCATGCCTGTTCAATTCCTTCGAGCAGCCGAAAGTTTTGCATGATTCATGTGAATCGTCTAATCAAGGTTTCTTGTTCATCCTACATAGATATGAGCGGCACGTCCACACTAACTAACGAAACACAGGCATTTTAATAGTAGCCTCCATATTGTATGAGAGGGATTTGGCCACGTTAGTATTACGGGCTGATTTCGTAAAGGCGACTAAATTGTAAGTTAGTTTCAAAGATTTCATACCACTGCTTGTCTTTATTATTTTATTGGCAATGAAGAGGAAGGTATTGCATTCTGTCTTTATGGTCAATAAAGATAGTTTATACCTATGTAGAGAAAAGTTCACCTTCAAACGAACAGAAACGCGATCTTTTGGTATAAATACTTAAATGAATATTATGTCAATGCACAAACTACGGCCAAACACTCTGTTTTGTCAAAACATTTTTTAAGATAACTTTGCCAAAGGGTGTTTAGTCGCCGTACTTCTTTTCACAGAGCAATAGTCTTTGTTAAGACGAGCAGGTATTGACTCAAATGTACTCACAGCCCTATAAGCCAATCCACAGCGTACGTACGCTACGATGCGATGTAGGTTAAAGACTGATAATTTTGATTAAATAATATTTGAATGAGAATACATTAAAGATTTAAGGTTTTAGGCAGTTTCATAATAAATAAGAAGTTGCCTTTGTTTTGGGATCAAAGACTAGAGGTTTATTAAACTATAATCTAATTCCATTTAGACGTTACGAGCAGGCGGGAATAAAATTTAATATACAAATTTTGTTTGGCTGATTTAAAAAAAAAAGTGTAAAAAACTTTACTTTCATAATATTAGTAACATAGGTACTATACAGTTCAAAAGTGGATTGTTAATCTCGGAAAGCAATTGAATGTCGTGTCGACTTGACTTACGACCTTCTTCTATAAGTTGTTTCAATACTATATACACGCACACACACTCATTTTGTCAGCAAATGGTAGAAGTTATTATTTCAACCAACATAGTATTGGCTTACTAGCTCAGTGGTTAAATAATGAGCCTTGTGAGGTGCTACTATGGCGACCCAGGATCGAATCTCACCTGCGCTGCGGTTAACTTTTTTATTTTTATATGTATTTACTATTTATTGTTTTGTTAGCTTTTATAATACCTAGCAGTATTTCCATAATTAAATAGTAAGTATTTGTTTTTTTTTTTAAATTACTAGATATATTTCGATATCATTAGTGTTTTGTCTCGTTCGACTTGGTCACATAAATAATGAAAGTTTTGTAGGTAGTCAGAAAACAAAGTAAAATATTTCGATTTCTGTGAGGTAGACAGATGCAGTTCGTTACGAGTATTCACCTATGCTTAGAACGTTGTTGTTGGTTCGTGATTATTGTGGGTGACGACTGTTATATATATCTATTAGCGGTGTTGTAGTTATTCTTTTCACAATGCAGTCAAATATTAATATTGAAGTGAGGGCAAATATTATTGCGCTGCGTAAAACTGGATGCATTAACAAATACCTAATGAAACCGGACTGAGTGTAAGTGTTATCATTTTAAATATTTTACTGAACATAAATCTAAAACAAAGACATTGTTAATCCTTTTACTCAGAAGATATATAATTAAATAAAGTTTTAAATTCAATATGAGGTCAAAGAAAAGAAAAATATAAATTATTTACGTATTTCGTGAATGATAAATAACTATTATGTGTAATAAATATAATGTTATTTATTTATGTTTTTTTTTTCTTTTAATTATGAATAGTAAAGTAAACAATTTTAGTATTTTGCTTAGAGATGTCTAACAGTAGCATTATATTTTATTCTAGAGAAATACTGTGAGTCTGTGGGTCAAGTCAAACTCAAGATTTACGAGTTAGGCCGGCTAATTCACAAGGACCAGTGACGTCACACGGTAATTTGAAAGATTATTTATTTCGATTAGTGA